>CM077162.1:10960239-11368004 GCA_039583875.1 Platanthera guangdongensis | reverse complement strand
AAGTTTGGGGTCCCTAGAAAGGGGTGACCTCGCACCTACTACACTCAGGAGAACGTCACGGACCAAAAGACCAAGAAAATAGAAACAGACCCTCGGCTTTAGCGCGGAGGTCCCACCTCACACCCGGAAGACCTTTGAGGTCTCTCCCTCCCTAGTCAATGCTTGAGCTAGGTGCCTTGAAGGAAGAGAGCAAGGAGATTTTTTGGCTCTGAATGCAATGCTCTCCAAGGCATTCTTAAGGGTCTATTTATAGTTTTCCACCCTCATGGACCAAAATGTCAACAATACTACTACGCCAAATATGTCTCGGGCCAATAGAAAACAGCACACCAGTGGGTAAAGAGGTAATTCCACCGCGAGGGTAAAACGATAACAACATGGTCAAAAGAGGTCAACGAGCGGAGAGCCATTCCCACCATCTCCCCGGGCACCCGAGACGAGCAGGTGACCCCTGAAGAACTGGGGAGCTGGGGGCAGGGGCGAGACCCCGACCTCCGGGCCGGTCTCGCCCCGCCAGGGCGCGGAGCAGGAGGGGGCAGGGCGAGAGCCCGTCCTCCCGGCCGTCTCGCCCCGCCAGGCCGCGGAGCCGGAGGGGGCAGGGGCGAGTCCCCGGCCTCCCGGCCGGTCTTGCCCCGCCAGGCCGCGGAGCAGGAGGGGGCAGGGGGGAGACCTCGGCCTCCCGGCAGGTCCTGCTGCTCCCACCTCGCACTTGCCGAGGGGACCCTACTCAGCGACTACGGGTTCTACACGATCCCCGCTCTTTTCGAGGTTGGCACAAGCTCGGAAAGAAACATCCAACCCAACGTATTCGCTGAGTGACCTTCTCAAAGCCGGACATACTCGGCCTCCCCGAGGGGTCAACCTGTCAAGCCAGCTAATGGGAGCCTGGGTGATGAGACGGCATCGGGGTAAAAACACTCGGCCTCCCCAAGGGGTCAACCTGTCAAGCCAGCTAATGGGAGCCTGGGTGACGAGACGGCCTCGGGGTAAAAAAGACTTAAGGTCCTAGAGAGGTACCACCGGCCCTGCCAGCTAGTGAGAGCCTGACAGCGGGATCGTCTCGGAGCAAGGAGAACAGGGCATCCACGAGAGGTACCACCGGCCATGTCAGCTAGTGAGAGCCTGACAGCGGAACCGTCTCGGAGCAAAGAGAACAGGGGCATCCACGAGAGGTACCACCGGCCCTGCCAGTTAGTGAGAGCCTGACAGCGGGACCGTCTAGGAGCCAAAGGACAGGGGCTTCCACGAGAGGTACGCCTGCCCTGCCAGCTAGTGAAAGCCTGACAGCGGGACCGTTATCGGAGCAAAGGGACTTGGGCTTCCACGAGAGGTCAACCTGCCTTGCCAGCTAGTGGGAGCCTGGTCAGCGGAACCATCTCGGAGCAAAAAGTACCTGACCTCCACGAGAGGTCAACCTGCCCTGCCAGCTAGTGGGAGTCTGGTCAGCGGAAATATCTCGGAGCAAAAAATACTTGGCCTCCACGAGAGGTCAACCTGCCCTGACAGCTAGTGGGAGCCTGGTCAGCGGAACCATCTCGGAGCAAAAAGTACTTGGCCTCCACGAGAGGTCAACCTGCCCTGCCAGCTAGTGGGAGCCTGGTCAGCAGAACCATCTCGGAGCAAAAAGTACTTGGCCTCCACGAGAGGTCAACCTGCCCTGCCAGCTAGTGGGAGCCTGGTCAGCGGAACCATCTCGGAGCAAAAAGACTTGGGCTTCCACGAGAGGTACGCCTGCCTGCCAGCTAGTGAGAGTCTGACAGCGGGACCGTCATCGGAGCAAAGGGACCTGGGCTTCCACGAGAGGTACGCCTGCCCTGCCAGCTAGTGAGAGCCTGACAGCGGGACCGTCATCGGAGCAAAGGGACCTGGGCTTCCACAAGAGGTACGCCTGCCTGCCATCTAGTGAGAGCCTAACAGCGGGACCGTCATCGGAGCAAAGGGACTTGGGCTTCCACGAGAGGTACGCCTGCCCTGCCAGCTAGTGAGAGTCTGACAGCGGGACCGTCATCGGAGCAAAGAGACTTGGGCTTCCACGAGAGGTACGCCTGCCCTGCCAGCTAGTGAGAGTCTGACAGCGGGACCGTCATCGGAGCAAAGGATACCTGACCTCCATGAGAGGTCAACCTGCCCTGCCAGCTAGTGGGAGCCTGGTCAGCGGAATCATCTCGGAGCAAAAAGTACTTGGCCTTCCAAGAGTCAACCTGCCCTGCCAGCTAGTGGGAGCCTGGTCAGCGGAACCATCTCGGAGCAAAAAGTATTGGCCTCCACGAGAGGTCAAACTGCCCTGCCAGCTAGTGGGAGCCTGGTCAGCGGAACCATCTCGGAGCAAAAGTACTTGGCCTCCAGAGAGGTCAACCTTCCCTGCCAACTAGTGGGAGCCTGGTCAGCGGAACCATCTCGGAGCAAAAAGTACTTGGCCTCCACGAGAGGTCAACCTGCCCTGCCAGCTAATGGGAGCCTGATCAGCGGAACCATCTCGGAGCAAAAAAATACTTGGCTTCCACGAGAGGTCAACCTGCCCTGCCAGCTAGTGGGAGCCTGGTCAGCGGAACCATCTCGGAGCAAAAAGTACTTGACCTCCACGAGAGGTCAACCTGCCCTGCCACCACCTAGTGGGAGCCTGGTCAGCGGAACCATCTCGGAGCAAAAATTACTTGACCTCCACGAGAGGTCAACCTGCCCTGCCAGCTAGTGGGAGCCTGGTCAGCGGAACCATCTCGGAGAAAAAAGTACCTGACCTCCACGAGAGGTCAACCTGCCCTGCCAGCTAGTGGGAGCCTGGTCAGCGGAACCATCTCGGAGCAAAAAGTACTTGGCCTCCACGAGAGGCCACCTGCCCTGCCCCAGTGGGAGCCTGGTCAGCGGAACCATCTCGGAGCAAAAAGTACTTGGCCTCCACGAGAGGTCAATCTGCCATGCCAGCTAGTGGGAGCCTGGTCAGCGGAACCATCTTGGAGCAAAAAGTACTTGGCCTCCACGAGAGGTCAACCTGCCCTGCCAGCTAGTGAGAGCCTGGTCAGCGGGGACCGTCATCGGAGCAAAGGGACCTGGGCTTCCACGAGAGGTACGCCTGCCCTGCCAACTAGTGAGAGCCTGACAGCGGGACCGTCATCGGAGCAAAGGGACCTGGGCTTCCACGAGAGGTACGCCTGCCCTGCCAGCTAGTGAGAGACTGACAGCGGGACCGTCATCGGAGCAAAGGGACCTGGGCTTCCACGAGAGATACGCCTGCCCTGCGAGCTAGTGAGAGCCTGACAGCGGGACCGTCATCGGAGCAAAGGGACTTGGGCTTCCACGAGAGGTACGCCTGCCCTGCCAGCTAGAGAGAGTCTAACAGCGCGGACCGTCATCGGAGCAAAGGATACCTGACCTCCACGAGAGGTCAACCTGCCCTGCCAGCTAGTGGTAGCCTGGTCAGCGGAACCATCTCGGAGCAAAAAGTACTTGGTAAAAAAAAGACATTACATACAACCTACCCTGACCTAACCTGGCATGGGATACTCATTACAAGGAAAATACATATGGAACTCTGGGCGAGTTAGGGTGAGATCTCTCCACTCACTCCCTATTCCTTGGGGCCTCTGTTCCTCCCCCCTGAGTGATTCCTCCTTCGCATTTTTCTCCCTTGGCCGACTGCCAAAACTTGATGTGGTGGAGATAGGAGTTGCCTCGGTGCCTGCCTCCCTGGGGCACTCTCACCTAACCACCTTGGGGCTGTCTCGCCGAGATCCCTGGAAGCTGTCTTGCCGAGATCCCTGGAAGATGTCTCACCGAGAAGGGGGGAGCTAGCTCCCGGGGGGCGGGGTGGAGCTACCACCCTGTGGAGAAATGCTTCGCAGCATCTCCATGATGCCCTGGATGGAGGTCATGAACTCTTGCCTCCCAACAAAGGCTCCTGGGCTGGGGAGCTCGCCGAGATCATCACTACCTCCCTGACCTCCAGCCATGACACTCTCCCCAGATCTTCTGTGCTGATCACTCTCCACGCTCACCGCACCAAAAGTGTTGAAGCCAAAAATGACCTCTATGGAGTTTGGGTCTCTAGACAGGGGTGACCTCGCACCTACTACACTCAGGAGAACGTCACGGACCAAAGGACCAAGAAACTAGAAACAAACTCTCGGCTCTAGCGCGGGGGTCCCACCTCACACCCGGAAGACCTTTGAGGTCTCCCCCTCCCTAGCCAATGCTTGAGCTAGGTGCCTTGAAGGAAGAGAGCAATGAGATTTTTTTTTGCTCTGAATGCAATGCTCTCCAAGGCACCCTTAAGGGTCTATTTATAGTTTTCCAACCTCATGGACCAAAATGTCAACAATACTACTACGCCAAATATGTCTCGGGCCAATAGAAAACAGCCACACCAGGGGGTAAAGAGGTAATTCCACCGCGAGGGTAAAACGATAACAACATGGTCAAAAGAGATCAACGAGCGGGAGGAGCCATTCCCACCATCTCCTCGGGCACCCGAGACGAGCAGGTGACCCCCGAAAAATTGGGGAGCTGGGGGGCAGGGGCGAGACCCCTGCCTCCCGCCGGTCTCTCCCCCCGCCAGGCCGCGGAGCAGGGGGCAGGGGAGAGACCCCGGCCTCCCGGCCGGTCTCGCCCCGCCAGGCCGCGGAGCAGGAGGGGGCAGGGGCGAGACCCCGGCCCCCGGCCGGTCTCGCCCCGCCAGGCCGCGGAGCAGGAGGGGGCAGGGGCGAGACCCCGGCCCCCGGCCGGTCTCGCCCCGCCAGGCCGCGGAGCAGGAGGGGCAGGGGCGAGACCTCGGCCTCCCGGCCGGTCCTGCTGCTCCCACCTCGCACTTGTCGAGGGGACCCTACTCAGCGACTACAGGGTTGTACAGTGGTCGCGGTCATAAACACATGGTTTAAATTATCATTCGTTAAAGATCATCTAATAAACATCATCCATTTGAACATAAAAGTGGATGAAGTTCCTTAGGTAGGGGTTAACGAATGACAATTTACCCCCATGTTCATGGCCTCCACCACCGTGCCATTATTAGGGGGTTTTGGTGTGAAGCTCCCGACGAGAATATTCTTTCATGCATCCCGTGCGCACGGTTCTCCATATGTGCTATTCATATGGAAAAAAAATTCCCTCAAAAAGGCCCTTACTTTCTAACCACATCACTTGCAAGTTACATCCATCCAAAGAATGAATTTAACAAAAATATATATATTTTTAAAATAAAACTATCAAGAACAGGACTCCTATGGCACAATTCCTTACAAATTGGTCTCTTCTTCCTAACCTGTATATGTATATATATGCAGCATCTGTATGTCTACGGCGTACTGGTTTTTGAAGCCATGGCCACCTTCGTCGGCCAGGTCTCTGTGCTCTCCCTGATCGCCATTTTTGCGCGGCGACCACCGCCATGGTAGGCTAATTTCATCTCCCAATCTTCTCCTCCTGATAAATAAGAAAATCTTCAAATTTGCAGCTTCTCCTTCCTCATTCCATGCAGTTATATATTTTACAGGTGACCACGGCGAGGAAGGCAGTAACTCTTCTGCTCTCATACTTGCTATTCACGAAGCCTATGACGGAGCAGCATGGGACTGGGCTCATCCTCATCGCCATGGGCATAGTGTTGAAGCTTCTACCCGAGTACAAGGAGAAGGAATCCATTCCTCCACAGAAGAGGAAACAGAGAGTTAATGAAGAAGTTGGGCTGAAGGAGAAAAACGATGAGACGACAGCGCTGGTTTGAGTTCCATAGGAAGGAGAACAAAGAAGGGATTATGACTGTTTAGTTGGTGGTTCTCTGCTGCATTGATATTTATATACATTTTTTCTGTCAATCATAGTTTGATGTTGAAATCACATGTAATTCAGTGATGAAAGTATAGTTGACTAGGAATAAAATGTTGGCCTGTAAACTATTAATTTTATTTGATTTAGGGGGTGTATATTTATCATAATTCATTTGGAAATTTATTTGGATTACTATGTATTAGCTAATTTAGTTGGCTCTATTTGTCTAAACATTTGCTTGCCGATGTAACACTGATGACCATAAACATCAGCACCCAAAACATTAGGGAAATTTTTGGGGACGAACTCCGTCCCCAAATTCAGAATCTGGGCCGTCTTGATCAAGTTATATGCAAATATATATATATTTTAAAGCAAACATGACATTTACTTTCAGGTAAAGTCGCATTTTAAAATGATCTCCTCCGTTACATTTATGGTCTCTCCACGCATTTACGCTCTCTCGGAGAGACTCTGATCTCCTAGATGCTCTACCTCCAATCTCTTGGGGGAACATTGGGATATGATCTCTTGCAAGATCTTTATTCTTTGTAGGACCAGTTTTGGAGAGCAGATATGAGAAGATCTTTTATAAAATAATCTCCATGCAGATCATTTTACAAAAAAAAGTATTTACATGGAAAGTAAATATCACATCCGCTTTTAGAAAGCGTCTTTACGGCTCGATCAGAACAGCAGATTCGTTTCCTGGTTTGGGGATGGAGCCCATCCCCAAAAATTAAGGATCCATTTCACGGTTTAGATATGCTATTCCTTTGTCTGCTGGGTTAAGCTTTCTCATAGATAAAATATTTTACGCTCTTAGATAGCTAAAAATCGATCCGAACCGTGAAATAAACCCCTCCATTTGATCCCAAATGAAGAGAATCCCATTCCGGTGCTCGGCGTCTATGCTGTTTTCTCTTGGGTAAGCCAACAATGGTGAAAAATGATGAAATTCTCCATTTGGACTTAAAGAAGTGATTTATCATATGGTCAAGACAATTCTTTTGTTATCTAAAAGGTAAAAACAAATGTGCATACATAGAGAACAAAAAAAAAAAAGTAAATTGTTGGATGATGAAAGAATATATCTTAACCATGAAATGAGGTGCTGGGAACTGGACACCAGGCACAATGGGGTCGCCCTTTCTACGGCTTTCAGTGTGCCATCATAGGCCCAAACATGCCCTTAACTCGCAATAAAATGAAATTTGAGTTGTCTTCGGGATCTATCAGCCACCATTGGTGTAACGCCCCCGATTTTTTTATGTTTATTTAATTCCTTTAGTGGTGTAATTTTGACGTCAGGGCGTTACGTTGACGGATACCGTTGCTGGAACGTGACTTTTGCTCATTGGTATCCGAGGTTTTGACTTAGAATATTAGCATGGCTAGTTTCTAGTGTGTTTTTTGGATTTCCCTTGCGAGCCGGGTTGGTTTTGGAACTCGGTGAAGCCTTTTTGAGATATTTGATGTTTTGACTTCGGGGGAGTTTTTGCCCGAGTTTGGTTTGTCGGATTTTGATTTCGACTTCACCGTTGGATTCGTAGCATCGATATTTAGCTTCAGTGCGAGTTTCATGAAAATCCGAGTTGATTGGATTTCTTGTCATTTGGATGTTTATTATAATAGTATTATAATAATAATAGAATATTTAAGTATAAATAGCCTTGCGATAAGACGTAAACCCTATTCATCGTCTCTCCCGAAACCGTAAGACCGATTCGCGAAAGAGAGACAGCGGCGGACATCGCCGAGCTTTCGGCTGTCGATTGTAGGAGCTCTGGTGCACGAAATCGTCGTCGGAGGGTAGATTCGGATAGCTCTCGCTGAGATCTACGTTTGTGCGGTGAGTTTTTCCCGTTTCTTGGATTTTTTGACGTTAGGGTATGCGGTTTTGCCCTTCTTTTCTCCTGGAAAGTTTCAGGAATCGTTGTCTAGGAGTTCTTGCGGCCAGATCTTTGAAGAGGAGCGTTCTGTGGCCGGATTTTCGGCCGGTTCAAGGCAAGTGGTGACTTCTTCCCCTTGCCAAGTTTTCTTTTCTTTGGTGTATTTTCTGTTGCTATCATTCTTTCCTTAGCATTTAGTTGTAGTGTAGGGTTCGGCCAATGCCGATTTGCTGGTAGTGTGGGTTTTTCGGCAAGTTAACTTCGTTGTTTATGTAGGAGACAGCCCGAGTATAATCCGTCGAATAAGGATTTAATCTGGTTAGGTTAATACGCCGAGTGGATGACTGTTAGTCAAGGATAATTCATTGAGTATAAGACAGTTAACTTGAGTTTTAATTTTCGTCATATATAACAGTCCGCCTAAGTCTAAGTTCGTCGTATAAGAGTGAATAGAATTCATCTGGTCAAGGTTGATTTGGTTTAAGTGAAATTCGGCGAGTATTAGCTGGAGTAGAGTCAGAATCATCGAGTATCCGGTGAAATTCGTCGGGTAATGCTTTGACGTTGAGTTAAGTCCAATTCGTCGAGCATGATAGTTGGCGGTGAGAGCGTTGAGTGATTTGTGAGCCTAAGTCAAATTCGTCGAGTAATCTCGACGAATTCGTCGAGTATTGTTTGTTTGACGTCGAGTGCGTTGAGTGCACTCAGCGCGGCGTTGAGTGAAGGTCAGGCGTCGAGTATACCCGACGTTTTTCCCCTAGACTTGGGTTATTTTCGTCGATTCGTCGTGTATCAAGTTATCAATGTTGCTAAGTATCATTCGTCGTGTGTCTACTATATTCTTTGAGTATACTCGATGAATCAGTGAGGACTTAGAAACTTTCGCCGAATTAAGTCTAATTCGTCATAGGGAGAGGCACTGTCTTTGGGTTGAGGTTTATGAGTGTTTATGGGTGTTTAGGTGTGGTTTTTGGTTGACAGTGGATAAAGAACCACCAACCTAGTGTCAGTCGTGAGTCATTACACTTGGAAAGTTTTGTTGTATATGGACTGTTAGGTTGTGTTGAACAATGTGGTCACCACAGTACCTTTTTTTGAGATGTTTGGATTGTCGGGTTGTGTTGGACAAAGTGGCCACCTCCGCAGTATTTTCTCGAGATGTTTGGGTCTGTTAGTTCGTGTTGGACAATGTGGCCACCAACTCAGAACCGTTTTTGTCAAGTGTTAATGATTCACGTGTTTATAGCTGCTCAGTCTCTTTCTTCTTATTGTTCAGAGATATGTTATTCTGCTTACTTTTGCAGATCTTGTCGAAACATGGCTTCACTTCACACTTGGTGCAATTTCTTTTATTCACTGTTGAGAATTATTCCTTATTGTTGTATGACTCATTTGCTGAGGTTTGACAGCTTTTCATGTACTTGGGTTGGTAACCTTGTTGACTCGTTTTTTTACTGATTTTATTGTCACTTATATATTCTTGCTGAGGTGTTCTTTTCTTGCAGTAGCCGTTGTGCGTAGTTGTGTGCTAGAGTTAGTGTTGCTGGTATTCTGCAATTGTTGCAGTCGTCCTTTCCTCATCATAGTGAGGTAGTGGTTGTTTTTTTCTTTTATCACTTTGTGGTAAGAGTTGTCGTTCACTTCAAACTACATGGCAAATGCATTACATAGTAATTGATTCACATACTTCCATTCTAAAATGTGACCCAGGACGAATCTATAAATGGTGAACGAGTGATGTCCTAATCCTAGATGTAATGCCAACAAGCAGGCGACGAATGTGATGGATCCACACCCAAACAAAAAATGAAATTGTTATAGAGCTACACGACGACGAGCCACCATGACAAATCTACACATGCAGTGCGCGTATATTGCAGGGGACAACCGAGCCCGTGGAGAATAGTTAATATTAAATATGTTATTATATTTGGTTGATGCATTTTTTGTATTTTCCGTGTTTCTTATTTTCAGTATTTTTTTTGTATTCGCTACTCACCACTATAAGAGGGCATGTGGACCATGAATTATTTTTATGCTAGATGAATGTATGTTTTATCTCCTCTCTCTCTCGCTCTCTCTCTCGCTCTCTCTCTCGCTCTCGCTCTCTCTCTCTCTCTCTCTCTCTCTCTCTCTCTCTCTCTCTCTCTCTCTCTCGCTCGCTCTCTCGCTCTCTCGCTCTCTCGCTCGCTCTCTCGCTCTCTCGCTCGCTCTCTCGCTCTCTCGCTCTCTCTCTCTCGCTCTCTCGCTCTCTCTCTCTCTCTCTCTCTCTCTCTCTCCTGTAACCTGTCGACCCCCTCTTTCACCGCTTGGTCCGTACCAAATTGCAAGGACAAGCACTCAAACAACATGCAATCCAATGAACAAGAGGCTTATGACACAAAACCTAATGTGATGCACATACAAATGATCCAATCGTGCAAATAGGTTCCTAGGTACAACTAATTAAACAATATTGAATTTAAAACTAACACATTTAATCGCACAGGTACAAACATTCAATTAACCAAGGGGCAATTGCAAATTAATTAGAGTACTAAAATTAAGTAATAATTGGAGAGGGAGCACCCAAGCTGGAATTAAAAGAGTCCAATTAATTAAAAGCAAGCTTTCACTAAGAATAAATACATTCATATGATGCGAGAAATGAAACAAATACATCGGCATCGGTCACAGAGAAATTGTTGTATGGTGACTACTTGAAGCAGATATGGGTCGTATGCAGACTGTTTTCCAGATAGGGGGATCGTTTGGTGATTGTGACAGAGTGGGTGGCGATTGTATAAGGTGTGGGGAGATTGTGGGGCGGCTATAAAAGATCTGGAAAGTGCTAGGGGATGGGAGTAGTGAACTTCGACACCTGGATGGGGGGAGAGGAATTCGGTGGATGGAGGGGATGAGGGAAGGGAAGCCGGTGGCTGGAGGGGAGGGAATGACATCTGGCGGTAGAAGGGACCGAGGAGGACGAATGTGATGGGAAACGTCGATATGGGTATGACGGCCCCGGTGGCTCCAGGAATCGGTACCTGGAGGAGGGGAATGACTGGCTGCGTAGCACCGCGCGAAACCTGGAGTCGACACCAACATAGTCGAATGAGTACTTTCTTCCAAAAAAACCCTCGATGCCCTTGCCTGTGAACGGATGAAAATATTAGGGGGAGTTTTATGGGGGCAAATTCCTCCAACTCAGATCGGTCCGAAAGAGAATCTACCTAAACCTCCAAATACAACACAAAATAAAACAAATGCATCAGAAAATGAAGAAAAATAAGTTGGACGTGGTCACGGTCTCCAATGGCTCAACTGACGATCTAAGATTATTGCCCCAATCGACTCCTTTAATGCTGCGCGAACGATCCATCAAATTATTAGTCACACATGTACAACGTTATTATGCATAAATGGAAACAATCACCCCGCAAAGACAAAATAAGGTCCCTGACACATTTATTTATTTCATAAAATATAGGATTTTCTCGTGCCTAAAGGAAGGAATGCACAATCCTTTCCTACATAATTAAACCACACGATGATGGCTCACAGTAATACCTGAAGAAACAAGCAGTTTCCGCAGAGATCAGAGGTTGAACATGACTTTGATCGCATCGCCGCCACGAGCACTAACCTCAAATGCTTCCTCGACCTCCTCCTGCGAGAACCCAAATCGGTGGGTGATCAAAGGTTTCACATCAATTTTCCCAGACCTCATGAACTCAATGCACAGGGGCCACGTATCCTTGTAGCGAAACACGCCGACAATATCAACCTCTCTGTTACAATGCCATGTGTAAGAAGACGAAGAATGTGATATGAAAAAAAAAAGTTAGGCTTTGTTTGGCCCGGCTGTTTGGAAGAGGACCGAAAGCATGCAGGAGATGAGCTCATGTGGTCCCGAAAGGCGGAAAAATGGCATACCAGTGCCTAAAGTGGTGTTGAAGCACAGCGCAAATGCCCCCGCACCCGGAACGCCAACCCAAACAGGCAAATTTTGGGGGTCCACAATCCAGGAAATTACTGTGCGTGGCCCAAACAACATGCCCGGAGCACCACAAAATCAAAATGATTCATTGGAGAGATCTAAATGATCTCTCTGGGATATCCAAATGATCTATCTATGATCAAAGAGTGATCTTTTGAATGTCATAGAGAACATTTGTATCTATATAATCAACAATATAATTTTTCTCTCTAGGAGAGAGCATTTTTATTTCACGAAACCCTCTCAGAAATGTTTTAAGAAAATTGCGAGGTCCATGTGTTGCAATCTCAGCGATCTTGGACTCAAAAAATTTCCCCCAGGCAGAGTCCTAAGGGAAAAATAATTCACCTGGCTGCGGCAGAAGTGAGAGGAACAGTCATCTCATTGTGGCCCATGCCCACAAGGCAAACCTTGCCGCCGACACGTGTAGAATTTAGAGCGGTCGACATTGTTTTGCCAAAGCCGGCGCAATCAAATGTAATGTCAATGTCAGATCCCATAGCCTTTTGTATTTGCCGGACTTCCTCGTCCAAATCCTGTGTTGTAGTCGGAGGATTAGATAAGCATGAAGAAAGTTTGGGAAGATCATAAAGCTAAAGAGCAAGCCTGCTGTTTATTCTACAACAGGAGTATTTCTAGATAAATGCAGAATAAAATAGAATTACATATGTGAAATATTTTCCTTATTAGGCACCAAAAAGATGGAATCTTAGAGGATACATTCATTGCAAGTATATTACATATTAAAATGGAATTATGAATTATTTTGTATTTTTCCAGAATAAACTTATTCTAGAGAATTATCCCCATTATAGTGAGATAGAGGCTTGAGTGTTGTTGTTGTAAACTTTATTCTAGAATTATAACAATAATACAGAATTACACAATAAATATTTCTTTTATTAGTTTTAACCAAGCTGAACCTCATTAGAAGACGTTTTATAGAAGAAAAAAATTGCATCATATAAGTCATAATTTCATCTTAATATCTTGATCTTTTCCGCCCTCAACTTCTCCGCCCTCAACTTCTCCGCCCTCAACTTCGTTGTCAGTTAGCTTTGTTTTCCCAGCAGCATGACTCATACAACGAGGAATTGTTCCTCACGTCCCTTCGACTTTTTAGTTTTGATCATCATCATTCGTTCCTCCACGCGACAAGCTAGCGAGAAACCCGGACCTGAATTTCGGAATGGAGCCCTGTGGGAAAAATTTCTCCTCAACTTCAGCCTTCCGTTCAATTGCGGATTACACCTTTTGCTTGGTCTTCACATCTATAATAGCACGACAATCTCACAACGCTACAATTTAAAATCACGTGATCAAGATGGCATCAGGCGAATCCACGTCACACTATCTAATGTTGGAACCCATGATCTGCATCTATTTAGTTTGACAATATTAAATTTCCAGTTGTATTTGATCATACTTGTGTTCGGTATTTTGTGTGCAGGTTTACAGGTGTGAAGAACGAGATCTTCAGTCTCTGTGACCTACCGTCGGGCGGTAGCTCTACCGCTGGCGCTATTGACGCAGGATTAAAGTGAGCGCGCAAACACTTCTCTCTGTGACCTACCGCCGGACACTAGCCAATTCGACTGCATCGAGGAGAAACCGCTACCGCCGAGCGCTAGCCAATTCGACTGCATCGAGGAGAAACCTCTACTGCTGGGCGCTAGCCCTACCGCCGGGCGCTAGCCATCTCGACGACCGTCGAGTCAACTGCGTGGAGAAGAAGAAACGCTACCGTCGGGCGCTAGCCTTACCGCGCCGCGGTATCCAAAAGTAGCGAGAATATTTTCAAATATTTTTCCTAATTTGGTGGACAGCTAGCGACACCGCATAAAGAGCTACCGTCGGGCGCTAGCTCTACCACCGGCGGTAGCTTATTTATAACGAGACTATAAAAGCGCGCGCGTTTCTTTTTCTGATGAGACAAGGAGGTGAATTACAAGCCTAGTGTTCGGCCACCGCCTCTGCAGGTGCGAACCACCGTCTCCGTGCGAGGAAAAGCGAAATCTCTCCCTCTTGTTCGTGATCGAAGAACTCCAAAGAGCGAAGTTTCCAACGACCATCACTAGTTGATCGAGCACAAGAAGAATGACATTCAGAAGCATCGATCGTGCACCGTTCTACGGATGAATTTTTCTTTGAGGGAGCAATAATTTCAAAATTATTTATCTTTATTTGTACTTTTTATCCTTTTTAATCGTTTTGTGTGTGTGGAAAGCCAACCCCACTATAGTGGGATAAAGACTTAAGTGTTGAGTGTTATTGTGTGTGAGGAAAATCGACCGAGGTCGTCAAAATCCGGGGAGGATTCCGCAGGAAATCGTCCTGGGAGGACGTCTAGATCTGGGAGATCTAGTGGGCTTTAAGACCCCTCCTGGGAGGAAGGTGAGGAGCCGGCTTGTTAATCTTTTTGGGAAGAAAAGAGAGAGTCAACCGGTCCTGGTTGATGGTCGATATAGAAACCAAAAAGAGATTTTTGTTTCATCACCTCCGATCTCCGGCGTCAAGGAGATCTAGTTATATTGTTGTAAACCTTTTTAATTTTTGAATAAAATTATATTTCTTGTATTTCTTCTCGAATTCGTGGTTGAATGTTGATAGGGTTCTAGAGGGTGTGGAAATTCAGAAAACAAATTTTCACAGGGAAAAGTGATTCTGTGACGTACCGCCGCGCGGTAGTACTCTACCACACCGTGATAGCTTCTAAAACAGGTTGCCCTACCGAACTTGTGTTTTTTGTGACCTATCGGCGCGCGGTAGTAGTCTACCGCAGCTTCCAGAACAAGTTGACCTGCTAAAATTCTTTTAATTCCGAATTTTAAAAGAGGCTCGATTCTCTTCGGCCACCATCATTTCCCCGTTCTGTCAAAGCTTCCCGCAGCCCCTTTCCCGCATCAAGCATCGTCATCCACGGCAGGGCCACATCTTCTGCAACATCCCCGCTTCATCGACGCCAGAAACTGCAAAAAAAGGGAAGAGAATCGGCAGTTGCAGTTCCGTCGACGTCGGCATCTGCAACCCGCCGCGGTCGCCGTCAACTGCGCAGGCAGAGCCCAGCAGATTTTGACGGCTCCTCCCTGCGCAACTTCGGCTTCCTCTACAGCGGCACGCGTCGACTTCCTAGAACGCTCCTTCACCGCGCCTCTTCATCGACACCAAAACCCTACTGTCTCGCTGCTACGCGCCTCTCCCGGCCTGCCCAAGCCCCGGCGAGCCCACCGCCTCGCGTCGCACGCCACCTCCTCTTTGTCGCCCGTCGCACCAAACCCGAGCGGCACAGGATATTTCTATCCCTCGAGCCCACCGCCGTCTCTTTCTTTCCGCTTACCTCGAGCCCCATCAAGTCCGGCTTTATTTCTCCAGCCAGCCCTGTTCCTTTTCCAGAATTTTTAATCCTGAGCTGCAACTGTCATTTGGACCATTTCACATTACGTTTTCTTTTAATTTGCAGTGGGTCTCATTCCCTCTCCAAACCAGCAGCCCCACTTTCAAAAAAAAACACATGCACCATTTCTCCCACAGCCCACGCCTCTCTCATGCTCGTCATTTCACTTCTTTTTGTCATTATTACAATCCAGCAGCCTTTGTCATTAACTTGATTTGGCCTATTCACACCTCGCGCCACTGCCATTGTTTTCTTATTTTGTTACTCCACCGCCATTGTTTTCTTATTTTATTACTCTATCCTGCACATCAGCACATCAATTAATTAATGAAATTATTTTTAATTGATTAATCAATTTGATTAATCAATTATTAATAATTCCATTTTTCAAAATTCATTATCTCATTATGGGAAACACAAAGTGGTCTGTCGAGGATGTCGCTGCCATTCAAACGAAGCTACAAGAAATGATGAGCTCCATAGACACACGCCTTCGGAATGCCGACGCACTCCACCACATTAAGAACCCGACATCCGCCTTTATGCCGCAGCCCGTGTCCGTACCGCTTCCACCGCCGTCTCTTTTCGTGCAGCCGCCAACTGCGCCGCCCGCTGACATGCCACCACTCTTAGCGGTAATTGCCCTTCTGTCGTCACATGTCGTGGCGGAACCGCCCCACCTTGGGCCACCTTCATCGGACATCATGGACGCCTTTCCGCCAGCACTTGCTCCACTAGTCACCGCTCTACCGACCCCGACGGTCACCTCACCACCTACAGATCTGTTCCTTATGCCGGTCGTCGCTTCCCCGACCTACCTGCTGGTGCTGCTCCTCACCGCTCCACTGACCTTGCCAAAGTCATTACTTACGCTGCCCGTCTTTCCAACGGCGCCGCCACCACTCACCAACGCCGCCAACGTCGCTACGCGATATCATGCACTGTTCTGACGGGAAACCAAACTGCCGGATGATCCGGTCACCACATGGAGTTCGAGCTTGAGGGCAAGCTCGATTTCAAGGACAGATGAGATGTTATGTGTCGGTTATGTTATGTATGTTATTGTTATGTGTCTTTATGAGAGTTAGGTGAGTGTTGGGAGATTGTTAGGTGAGTCATTATTACGTGGTGCCTATATAAAGGCATGTGAGCGTATGTATGAAGGAAGCAAGAAAGTATTCTAATTCTTATCTTCCATTGTGAGATCTTGGTGGCTCTCTCCTCCGACGAGCAACCCCGCCTAGGCAGCCACGGTCACGACTCTGTAGTATCCCCGCCATCATCTCCACCACCATCATCTCCACCACCATCATCTCCACCACCATCATCTCTACATCCGGCCACCTCCGATCATCCTCGTCGACCTCTCCTCCGGGCAACAATAGAAGGCCCATAGCAGTATGATGGTTGTTCATCATACTAAACCTAAGTTTAGAAGCTTTATATAGGAGCGAATATGAAGTTTTTTCGTATCAAGAATTGTGACTAGAAACACAGCCTAATGGTTTTGGTAGAATCGGTGTCGAAATAGTACACATCCTCGTTGCCACTCTGCCATTGCCCTGCGCCTACCTCAATCGACTCCATTACAAACTCTACTATTTTCTGTAGAATCCACTACCTCCCAGTAGCTTTGGCCTCAACCCGACATCTCTCTACTATCAGAACACTTCCCTCTGAGTTGCAGTCCAATATCATCCCCCCTAGCTATCGCGCCAACTACCTATGTTGTAGCCAACATATCCTCCTAGCAGTCCTACCACCATCTCCAGTCATCACCACTCCCCATCCTCCTGTTAGAAGGGGTGTGAGGCGGTTCAACCCACCCTGCAAGGTATCCGGGTTGCCTTCCTTAAACTCCTTTAGTGGGTTGCAGCACAACCGGCTCAACCCCTTTCCATTATTGTTCTCATAATGATGGGTTGTTGTCGCGGAGCCTCGAACCCCTGACCTTGATAAGAGACTCTCCAAACAGCCCTCATCACCCATGTGCGCCACGTGGAATGGACGGTGATGTCCGAGCGTGTATTGCGACTCGTTAAAAGGGGTGTTTTAGTCCCACACCGCCCAACGTGCTCATTGGTCCTGGGTGTATAAGCGGCGTGGCCACTCCTCCCCTAAATGCGTTGTTTTGGGGAGTGACGTCACATTGCTTTACATGGAATCAGAGCAGGGGGACACGTGGCGAGGGGGGTGTTGAGTACGCCACGTGGAATGGACGGTGATGTTCGAGCGTGTGTTGCGACTCGTTAAAAGGGGTGGTTTAGTCTCACACCGCCCAACGTGCTCGTTTGTCCCAGGTGTATAAGCGGGGTGGCCACTCCTCCCCTAACCGCGTGGTTTTGGGGAGTGACGTCGCAATGCTTTACATGGTATCAGAGCAGGGGTCACGTGGAGAGGGGGGGTGTTGAGTGCGCCACGTGGAATGGATGGTGATGTCCGAGCGTGTGTTGTGACTCACTAAAAGGGGCGGTCTAGTCCCACGCCGCCTACCGTGCTCGTTGGTCCTGGGTGTATAAGCGGGGCGGCCACTCCTCCCCTAACCGCATGGTTTTGGGGAGTGACGCCACAATGTTTTACACCTCCCTCTAGCCCAAAACATTCATTATGTTCATCAATTGCATGCCTACCAATGTTCCCATAGAGTTGGGCTGTGGTCTGTATATCTTTGTCCTGCACCAAAACATCGTAAGTATTTGTGGTAAAACTGAGAGAACTACAAAATAAATGTTATATTCCCTTTTCACTATTATCTTTCAATTCACATATTTTGTTGTTAACGATTACTACATTCATCATTTTCATTTTTGTTAGAATAGCCCATGTATTAGGCCCATGTTTTGGGCCCATTTTCTTGTTCTCTCCTCTTTAGTCCCACATCTTGTATAGGATTTGTTTCCTCTCTTTCTCTCCTATATATTTGTATTCTCTCTTTGTATTTAGATACTCAATCAATATACACAAGTTTCAGGCCATTTCTACATGGTATCAGAGCGAGGTTACAACTCTCGCGGTTTGCCCCTGTCTAACCGCACTGTGTAAACACTCTCGCGGTCTTCCTCCCGCGGCTTGTTTCTCGCGGCCTGTTTGGTTTCTAGCCGCGCTTCCTCGCGGCCTGCTCTTTCAGACCGCCTTCCTCTGCCCTCTTTTTCTCTCCGTGGATCCACCTTTCCCCTTCCCCCCCCCCTCCTGCTTTTATAGCATTTCCTCTCTCCGTGGGACCACTTTCTTCCTGTCCGCTGCGGCCTCTCTCCTAGTCGCGACCTCTCTTCTGTCCGCCGCGACCTCTCTTCTGTCCGCCGCGGTCTCTCTTCTGTCCGCCGCGGCCTGGTATTCTCTGTCCGCCGCGGCCTCTCTTCTCACCTCGGCCTCCTTCTCTGACCGCCGCGGCCTCTCTTCTCGCCGCGGCCTCCTTCTCTGTCCGCTGCTCAGATCTGCCTGACCGTGCGGGCTGTCTTCTTCTCGCCTGCATCTTGGTCGCGATCTCCGGTCTCTCTCCTAGTCGCGCGACTTGTCTCAGTCCGACGCGACTTGTCCCAGTCCGGCGCACCTTCTCTCAGTCCGGCGCATACGATCTGCCTGACCGTGCGAGCTGTCTCCTTCCTGCTTGCATCTTGGTCGCGATCTTCTACCGTCGTCTGATCGCCCGACTTGTCTCCGTCCCGTGCGGCTTGTCTCAGACCGCCCGGTTTGTTTCTTTATCCGCGGCCCTCTTCCCTAGCTGTCTAAGGGTTGCGGCCTGTCTCCATGACTTCCTCTGGTTCTTCTCCCAGCTCAGCGGCCAGCCCGCCCCCTGTCCCTCCGGCTTGTCCTCCAGACCGCCCGGCCTGTTCTGTCGACCTCCGTGACGAGCTCCGGATCACTACTATCTCTCTTTCTGGCAAGAAGAACTTTATCCCTTGGGTACATTCTGTTCGGCGGGTTCTCCAGGCTAAGGGCCTTCTCCCGCACCTTACTCAGACACCTCCTTCTCCACCTACGGATGATTGGCTTCGTAATGACGGTCGTGTTCAGACTTGGATTCTGAACTCCTTGGATGGTGAGCCCTATCAAATGGCTATGTACCACGACACCGCCAAGGCTATGTGGGATGAGCTTCATTCCTTGTATTCTGGCCGCGATAGCCTCCAGCATCTTTATGACATTCTCACCGATCTCTTCACTCTTGACACTGGCGGCGCCTCAGATATGACCTCGTTTGTCGCCCGGGCTAAAACGCTTGCTGAAGCCTGGATCCAGCACCAGCCGTCGACCACTGATCTTGTTGCTCAGCGGGCTCAGAAGGAAGCTGCTTGCATTGCCATCCTTATGGCTCGCCTTCCTTCTCATCTTCACAGTCTTCGTGCTCAGGTCCTGGCCGCTCCTACTACGCCCTCTTTTTCGGATGTCTGCTCCATGCTTCTCCGGGTCTCGCCTCCTCCAGATCCTCCTGCTCCTTCTCCACCGGCTCTCCTTCAGCATGCCCCTCCGCTCTTACCCTCTCCTCCTCCTCCTTCTACTCGGGGGGACGGTTGGGCTCGCGGGGCCGTGGCCGTGGCGGCCGTGGCCGGCCAAAGTGCTCCTTCTGCGGCCGGGATGGCCATCTTGAGGCGGCTTGTTACAAGAAACTCGGCTACCCCCCTCGCCCGACGGCTTCTGCCGTTACTGATGCTCCTCCGGATCTCGAGACCGTCCGTCTTCAGCTACAACATCTCCAGGGGCTGCTCAACCCCCCCTCGGCCTCCGTCGCCTCTGTCTCCCACACAGGTATTGCTTGTCTCTCCCACAGCCCGAATTGGATTATGGACTCTGGCGCTACTCATCACATTACTTCGCAACGACCTGCCGAGTACTCGGGTTCTCCTTATCCGAAGTCCATCACCGTGGCCAATGGGGCGCTGGTTCCTGTTTCCGGCTCGGCCGATCTTTCTATCCACCCATCTCTCGTTCTTCGCTCGGCTCTTCATGTTCCGAGTTCCCCTTTTAACTTACTCTCTGTTGGGCGTCTTACGAGTGACTTGGATTGTTCTGTTATATTTACTTCCTCTTCTTTTGTTATACAGGATCGACGGACGCGGACTACCATTGGTAAAGGTCAGCTGCGGAATGGGCTCTACCTTCTCGATGCCTCTCCACTCGCTCTGTCTTCCGTCTCCTCCACTGCCTGGCATCGCCGCCTTGGTCATGCCCCTCTGCCAGTTCTCCAGCGGGCTCTTCCAGATCTTTCTTTTACTTCTTTTCAGTGTGATTCATGTATTCTCGGCAAACAGCCACGCTCTTCGTTTCCTTCACATTGTACTCGGAGTGCGGCTCCTTTTGATCTTGTTCATTCGGATATTTGGGGACCATTTCGGATTCCTAGTATATGTGGTTATCGTTATTTTCTAACCTTTATTGATGATCATTCCCGCACCACGTGGCTCTACTTACTTCGCGAACGCTCCGAGCTTCCCCGGGTGTTTCGGGCCTTTGTCCTCGAGACCCGGACACAATTCCATACCACCCTCAAAACTCTCCGAACTGATAACGCTCGTGAGTACACCAGCCACGACTTTACCACCTTATGTACGGAATACGGGATTCTCCATCAAACCTCTTGTGCGTATACCCCGCAACAAAATGGGGTTGCCGAACGCAAGAACCGTCATTTATTGGATGTTGCCCGCTCCCTCATGATCCAAATGCATGTTCCTAAAGCCTACTGGAACTTTGCGGTCTCCACTGCCTGCTTTCTCATCAATCGCCTCCCTTCCTCTGTCCTCAATTATGCGACTCCCTTCAGCATATTGTTTCCCTCCACTCCGGCTTTCCCTCTCTCGCCCCGTATCTTCGGCAGCACCTGCTATGTCCACTGCCTCGGGCCCTCCACCGATAAATTGGACCCCCGGGCGGCGAAACACATCTTTGTTGGCTACTCCCACACCCAGAAGGGCTATGTTTGTTACTCACCCGCTACCGGCAAGGTCACTGTCTCTGCGGACGTTACCTTCCGGGAAGACGAACCGTTCTTTCCTGCTCCCTTCCCTACTGCTCCACCACCGCCTCCTCTCCCCCCGTCCATCCCTCGTCCTGTTATTCCTACTACTCCACCACCACCCCCGCTCTCTCCTCCACCCGCTCCTTCTACCACCAAACCACCCGTTATCCGGGTCTACACTCGTCGCCCTCCCTGTTCCGTCGCCCCTCTGCCGCCGACCTCTGCCATGGATGCTTCGCGTCCCTCTGATCAGGTAACGCCCTCCACTGCTCATCCTCTGGAGGCTTATGTCTCTCTTCATCGCCTCTCTCCACCTCTGCACACCTTTGCTACTTCTCTTTCTTCGGTTTCTGTTCCTAACTCTGTACAGGAGGCGCTTCAACATCCGGGCTGGCGGGCAGCCATGGAAGAAGAGATGTCTGCTCTCTGGGCTAACCAGACCTGGTCCGTTGTCCCCCTCCCTCCGGGTCACAAACCGGTAGGGTGCAAGTGGGTCTTTGTCATCAAACATGCTGCTGATGGGATGATCGACCGTCTGAAGGCTCGCCTTGTCGCTCGCGGCTTCACTCAACAACCGGGGCTCGACTATGAGGAAACCTTTTCTCCGGTCGCCAAGCTCAATACCGTTCGGATCCTCCTTTCTGTCGCTGTTCATCGCCGGTGGTCTCTCTTTCAGCTTGATGTTAAGAATGCGTTCTTAAATGGGGATCTTCAGGAAACGGTCTACATGCGACAACCGCCCGGGTTTGAGACCACGGGGGAGTCTCAGGTTTGCCGCCTTCGCAAGGCTCTGTATGGTCTCAAACAATCTCCACGGGCCTGGTTTGAGAAATTCAGTAAAGTACTTCGCGCTGTCGGCTTTAGCCGTAGCTCGGCTGATTTCTCGCTCTTCACTCGTCACCGACCATCAGGGACGGTCCTTCTATTAGTATATGTTGATGACATCATCATCACAGGAGATGACTCCCAAGGGATACATGCAGTCAAAGCACATCTGAACTCGGTCTTTCAGACAAAGGACCTAGGGACTCTGCGATATTTTCTGGGACTTGAGGTTGCCAGGCGACCGGACGGCCTTATTCTATCTCAACGGAAATACTGTACTGATCTTCTTCATGATGCTGGCCTCTTAGGGTGTAAGCCATGTGATACCCCCATGGATGTGAACCACAAGTTGTGTGCTCAGGCTTCTGACTCAGATCTTCTCCTCCAGAACCCTGAATATTATCGACGACTTGTTGGCAAGTTGATCTATCTTACTGTTACCCGACCAGATATTTCCTTTGCTGTTGGTCTTGTCAGTCGATACATGCATTCTCCTCGCAAGTCTCATCTTCTGGCTGTTGAACGCATTCTGAGGTACTTAAAAACAGCCCCGGGTCAAGGACTTGTGTACCGGACTTCCTCGTCTGCTCCTACCTTAGTGGCATACTCCGATGCGGACTATGCGGGCTCTCTTGATGACCGGCGGTCTACTAGTGGTTTCTGCACATACTTTGGGGGACATTTGGTTACATGGCGAAGCAAGAAACAAGCGGTCGTTGCTCGCTCATCGGCTGAGGCAGAATACCGCGCAATGGCTGTTGTTGTATCCGAACTCACATGGCTTGAGAGTCTTCTCACTGACCTGGGTGTTAAATTACTTTCTCCTGCTCTACTTCTTTGTGATAGCCAAGCGGCTATACATATCGCCAAGAACCCAGTCTTCCACGAAAGAACGAAGCACATTGAAGTCGATTGCCACTTCGTTCGAGAGAAAGTTCAAATGAAGAAGCTTGATTTAAAGCATGTTCCAGGGACATAACAAGTTGCAGATGTCCTCACAAAGGCTCTTCCCAAAGCATCCTTCCATCAATGCTTGTCCAAGCTTGGTGCATACGATTTGTACGCTCCAGCTTGCGGGGGAGTGTTAGAATAGCCCATGTATTAGGCCCATGTTTTGGGCCCATTTTCTTGTTCTCTCCTCTTTAGTCCCACATCTTGTATAGGATTTGTTTCCTCTCTTTCTCTCCTATATATTTGTATTCTCTCTTTGTATTTAGATACTCAATCAATATACACAAGTTTCAGGCCATTTCTACAATTTTTTTAAAACTTTTTATGATCAATGGCTGCATCTCCACATTCCAACACAAGTCTTCTTAATTAGTTTACATGATTAACTTCTGGAGTCACCTTGAAAAGTACATTCTTCTCAATGAACAATCCATCTCATTATCCAAAAAATAGTTCAACCATACAATTTTAGTTCATTTCTTAGATAACTTGTCTTTGGAAATTAGCATCTTCTTTGCTTTTATGTTTGATTATCTTCTATTCTGGAATTTCATGTCTATTGAATTTTTTGTTTGAGATATAAAATGCAACCATCCTTTCAAACGTTGCAATACTTGAATTATTAGCTTTGCTCAAAGTTCAAGTATGAAGAAAGTATCAATGTGCTAGTTTGGACAGTGATTCCAACCTGCTCATCTTGTAAAATCAAATAAAAAAAATAATTACATATCAAACAAATTAAAAAAAGATTCAAACCTGAATATTTGTGGAAACTTTAACAAAATCATCTGCGCCAAGAGACTTTGCAACTGAAAGGCGGTATTCATCAACATCTACTATAATGATTCTTGGGGCGCCAAAGGCACGGGCGGCAAGCATGGTGACTAATCCTATAGGCCCAGCCCCCATTATGAGCACATTAGTCTCTAGGCCAATATTAGCTCTCCTACAGGCATGCACCCCAACACTAAGGGGCTCACACATGGCTCCCTCTTCCAGGCTCAGATTGTCAGGAAGCTTAAAGCACAGATCAGCAGGATGCACCACCTGCAAATAACATATTAGAACCGAGCTCAAGTTCTAATTACTTATGAATTTCCAAGCTAAAAGAAAGGTCCCACAAGAGGACTCTGTTAAATTGAAATTTTATTAAAGAATATGGAACTATTTGAGATCGGTTTTATGAATCGCCGTGCTTTTTCGAGGATTCCAGGCATGCACTTTCGTGAATGCAATTGATGTGGCCCGAGAGGACAACATCCTCCAGTTGATAGAGGTTCATGCTGATTCTGAAAAGGTATTAGGTACCAAAATTTAACGGTCGGATCAAACAATGTTGCTCAAGGGAAGTCTTTTAGGAAAGTGTTCAAGCTGAACAAATTTATTTACGGATTAAAACAAAGTCCGCATGTTTGGTTTGACAACATTTCTTAATCCAGTTTGGGTTTCAAATCTCATACTGTGATCATTCAGTGTTTGCAAAAGTATCTACAATTGATATCGTTATTTTGATAGTATATGTGGATGACATTGTGCTTTTGGGAAGTGACTTGACAAATTCTAACAATAAAGGAGTACCTTACAAAACACTTGGTAACTAAAGATCTAGGCATGCTTCACTACTTTTTGGGAATTGATGTAGCACACAACAAATCTAGCATTTCTTCGAGTCAACGAAAATATTCTTACCTACTCGAGGAAACAGAACTACAAGGGCCAAAACCTGCGACCTCCACTATGGATCAAACCAAATCCTTATAGGAAACTGATTCAGAAGAACTCATCAAAGACAAGGGATACAAGAGATTGATAGGCAAGTTAATATGCTTAACATTTATTAGGCCTGGCATCTCATTTGTCGTGGAAGTGATCAATCAATTTATTATGTAGTGTTATAATATGTTTTATGTTATTTTTTTTCTTTGTTAAATTCGCCTCCATATATAGGAGGCATTGCTTCATAATGAATTAATTTTCAATCGCTCAACATGGTATCAGAGCTCGTGCTCCCGGTGCCCTAGTCGTCCGACTCCTTCCACTCCCATCGCCTTTCGCTTGTGTCTGCACCTTCCGCTCCCGCTCGCATCTGCGCCTCTCTCGCTCATCGTTGTCCTTAACACCCCATGCGCCTCTCGCTCTAGGCCACGGCAGCCAGCGCCTTTTTCGTCGTTCCTTCTTCCTCTTCAGTCCCTGTCCAGCGTTAGATCCTCAATGAAGTGAATTGCCTGCTCCTTCCGGCGCCATCAGCGCTTCATGGTGACCGCATGGAGTGGATTTCTCGACCTCTACCCTTCCAGACTTGGTTTTTTTCGGTGTAATCGGTCATTTCTTGTTACCAAAAGTCTTGGGTGGTCTCCAGATTTCTATTCTTGAGACACTATGTCTAGCGGTGATGATTCTTCCACTCCCTCATCAGCAAGTGTCCCTCTAGTGAGTTCTCTCCGTGGGAACCATGATAATAATACTCCTTGGATTACTACCATTTGTCTACATGACTCTAATTACCTTTTATGGTATGGTCTATCACCTTGGCTCTCAAAAGCCGTCGACTCTTTGGCTATGTCACTGACCAAATGAAGGAACCAGCCAAGACCTCTTCCGAGTAGATACAGTGGGAGTCGGAGAACTCCTTAGTCATGTATTGACTTACTAATTATATGCAGCAGTCCATCGCTCATAATTATTTGTTTCTTGACAATGTTGTGTACATTTGGAGATGAGTGGAGTCTACATACTCTCGTCGAGGTAATATCGCTCAGATTTTCCAGTTACGACGAAAGATATCCTTACTCTGACAGGATGATCGCCCTCCTTCTGTGTACTACTTGGAGTTCACACAGTTGTATCAGGAATATGATCATTTTGATCCTCTCACTTTTGTTAGCCCTGCCGATGAGGCGATGATTCGTGCCAGAGAGGACCACAATCGAATCTTTGAATTTCTTCATGATCTTCATCGGTATCTGATCAAATCAGTGTTCAGATTATGTGGCGTCCACAGTTACTGTCCCTTCCTGAGGTCTACAACATTATGCAACAGGAATTTGATCGCCACCAAACCTTACTTCCTGATCTTGCACCTGAGAGTTTTGCTCTTGTTGCTGCTTCCCCGTCACTTATAGGCGGTCGTCCATCCCGTGATTCAAAGTTGAAGGGTTGTGATAAAGACCATCTCCTTTGTGATTATAGTGGAAAGAACCGTCATACTCGGGACACTTGCTTCAGGCTTCATGGGTTCCCTCCGCCAAGAGTGGGTGCTCCACCTCGTGGCGGTCGTCGATTTGGGAGGTCGTTTGGTTGTCATGCTTCTCTCACCGATGCTACGGCAGACATTCCTCCTAGCCATTACAACACTGATGGCTCTGCTCATCCTAATGCATTGACGGCGAGTGAAGTCCTTGCCCTCTGACGCTTGATGCAGGGCCTTTCTACGGAGTCTTTTGCCTCTTCCTCCTATGCTCACACGGGACTTCCAGGCGCTCACTCTGCTGCCCCTCATCTTCACACCCAATGGATCATTGACTTTGGGGCCACAGATCATATGACTGTACCGGCTTCAGGTTTCATCTAATATACCCCTTCTCTGGTCGTGATATGGTTAGCATTGCAGATGACTCCCTTTCATCAATTGCCGGAAAGGGTTCCATCTCCTGCTCCTCTCTCACCTTATCTTTTGTCCTTCATGTTCCCAATTTTACTCGTAATTTACCTGACAACGGGGAAGGTGGCTCGGGTAGCATGGTCGATGGACTTTATGTGCTCAACTCCAGCCCAGTTCAACCTCCGTTGGCTCTTCATTCCCGCACTACCCATCCATTGCATTCCTGGCATTGTCGTCTGGATCACTCATCTACTGTTGTTATGAAATTGCTTTTTTTTGTTATGTCTGCTGTTGTTTTTGATTCATTTGTGTGTGATGTCTGTACTATTAACAAACATCATCGTACTATATTTAATCATGTTTCATTACCTAGTTCAACCTCGTTCAACCCCTATTGCAGTTATTCATATTGATATTTGGGGGCCTTGCCCGATACCTTCTATCTCTGATTGTGTGGTTTGATACTTTTATCGATTGCTTATCTCGTATTACGTGGTTATATTTTTTGCTGACCAAAAGTAATGTATTTCCTATTTTTTGCAAATTTCATAACATGGTCTTCATTCAATTTCAAACCACCATTAAAACTATTTGCAGTGACAATAGCTGCGAAAACACAGATTCGCAGTTTAAGAAATCTCTTGCTGATCATGGCATCCTCCATCAGACTACTTGCGCTTATTCCCCGACTCATAATGATGTTGCTGAGCGAGAAAATTATCATTTGCTGGAAGTCGCTCGTTCTCATTTGTCCACCATGCATCTTCTCAAATTATATTGGGGAAATGCGGTCCTTACTGCGACATATCTTATTAATCGTATGCCCTCGCGGGTCCTTGAGAATGTCACTCCTCTCAGTACTCTTCATGTGTCTCCTACTCGGCTTTCCTCTAAGGTGTTTGGATGTGTCTGCTTCGTTCACATCCACCATCCTCGTCCTACCAAACTTGATCCTCGCGCACTCAAGTGTGTTTTTATTGGCTACTCTCCCACACAGAAAGGATACAAGTATTTTCACCCACTTACGAAAAAAGTATTGTCAATATGGATGTCACGTTCCCTGAACCTGAGGCATATTAGTATAACCCTTTCTCGGGGGACCCTCCCCCTTTACCCCCTCCTACTGTACCTTTTTTAATACCTCCCCTGCATCCCTAACTTCACGAGGAGTATCCACTGGTGGAAGTGAGTCCTCCTACTGTTTCTCTACCTCTTCCATCTACTGCTCTGAGCTTGTAGGTATATACATGGCGCACAAAGAGAACAAGCACACATGATCCGGCTATGCAACCAGAACTATCATTGGATCTTGACTCAGGGCCTTCTGATTCACCAATTGCCCATAGGAAAAATATTCGCTCTTATACTCAACACCTCTTTCACATTATGTATCTTACGACTCCTTTTTTACTTCCCACAAGGCTTTTGTGTCTTCTCTTGCTTTTCTTTTCAGACCCTGGAAGCCCCTATGTGGAGAGAGACAGTGTTTGAGGAAATGATTACCCTTGAGAACCATACATGGAATTTGGTTCATCTTCCCTATGAAAAACAGACTGTTGGGTGCAAATGGGTATTCTCTGTCAAACAGAACTCTCAGGGATTGTAAAAAGGTGTGAGGCAAGGCTGGTAGCAAGGGGTTATACACAAAACCTTGGAATTGACTATCAGGAAATATTTGTCCCGGTGGCAAACATGAACATTATTAGGATCTTGTTATCATGTGCTGCTTGCAGAGGTTGAGACCTTTGATAACTTGATGTGAAGAATGCGTCTATAAAAACTCCCCGATGGGGGTTCTGTCACCTTTCCCTTACGGTAATGGGAGTTATGGTTTTCAATTTGTTCTTCAATGGAACAGGATATAGGAGTAGTGGGATAGTGGGGTTATATAGGAGGTTATAATTCAAGTAGTGGGATAATGAGTAATGGGGAGGGGGAGATTAAGGAGATAGTGGAGTGAGTGTGGGAGTAATTTTAGGAGTGGTGGGCTAGAATTTAGAAGGTAGTAATTAGTGGGGAGGTGGGATAGTAGAGAGGTGGTTTGGTATGCAGTTGTAGGGGTGAGGCGGGATGATCAGGTAAGGGTGGCCGATGGTGGTCATCGAAGATGGTGGTGGTGATAATCGGAAAAATGAAATGGAATGGATTAAGGTTGTCGAGAGTCGGCAAAGGTGTGAGGGAAATGGGGTGATCAGGGTTGTGGTCGGATAAGACTTTGGAGGTAGGTTGGTGGTCATGGTATCGAAGGTGTCTGGAAGTGGGAAATGGACGGGGGAGGGGGGCGGCCAAAGGAGGGAGAGAAGGAGGATACTCTCCAAGCGTCGCACTCGGAATCCAGCTTCGGCATTGGATGATCAAAAGGGAAAATTCTTCATACAACTTCCAATGCCATGAAACTAATCCTTCTACTTCTATTTATAGACTAGGAATGAACAATGAGTGGTCATGATCCTCCTATCGTTGCGATTTCCTAAACCCACACTAATTAAATTTAGAAGATTACAATTAAAATATTAAAATTTGTAGATCGATGGCACACTCGATATGAACGGTCTCGATCGTAGCTGGGGTTCCTTGATCGGCATGAGTAGATCCTCAAGGGTCGTGTGACATGATCCCCATCACTCATTTTCAAAAATAATGCGGGAATGAACATGTTCATTTGTCAGTCATCTTTGAAAGAATATATAGAAATGTTTGTGTGTGTGTATTAAATATAAGTTTGCCTATAAATAGTAAACTATCTCGAATGTTCTGACAGATGGTAGTGCATACTTGGAGTAGTTATGAAATGTTAGAAAAGTTAACTTGTGCACGCCAACTTATCTCTTACATGATACATCTTTTTGTAGCATATGTTGAAAAAGATTCTTTAAGGAATATGCAACAAGGTAAGATACATCATGTTTGATCAAATTTATTTTCAACCCAGAAGTTTGAGTATATATGAGAGGTCAAATCATATGGTATTTCTAATTTTATTTGTTTACCTATTTGATGTGAGACTACAGTCAAAACTCTCATATTTGGCCTCTCTTCCCTAACCTTAGAAGTTAGAATATGAGTTGTTTTCAATATAATATTGTAAAGACCAATATTCCCATATTACCCTTCTGAATATAATACGAATACAGAATCCTGTGGTGGCTTCTAATATGAGGGTACAGATGGTTGAAGCACACAATGTGTAATTTGAGAATCCCTAAATGGGTCAGAATTCAAGGCCTATAATTGACAACAAGATATTTCATATGCCTTAACAATCCATCACATAATACAAAATTACTGAATTTTAATTAAATAACATTTACCAGTAGTAAAAGGCTACCTTATTAGCAAGAGACCCATGGACGGGTGGGGTGGCAAAGAATTTCATGTCAACACACAGGTTGTAGCGGCCGCCCTTGCAATACTTGCAATGGCCACAACTGATTCCGGGTTCTAGAGCCACCCGGTCGCCCACGACAAGTGTCTTCACTTCACTTCCCACCTCTTCAATAACACCAGCACATTCGTGTCCAATCACCATTGGCTCTTTCACAACAAAATGAGCACAGCTCATCTTCTGTGGTCAAACGGAGAAACTTATTAGATTCACGTTAACTAATATCTTAAAGAAATATTATTTTTTCTACAGAAATTCCTGTCCTTTAAACATTAGCATTCCTAGAATTTGTAGTCAGGTCCTAATAATTTTGAAATTATGACAATTTAGTACAAATAATCTTGGCATATCCCAAAGTTTGAAATAAAAATATTGATATGTATCAAATGTTAAATGTTTGAGATAAATCATAGTTGTACGTATGCTTAACCTTTTTAGAATGTCAATATTAAACAATGAAAAGGAATCAAAACTATTGTTGTCGGAGAATATGAGATACTATCCTATAGTAGAAATATTTTCATCATTGTTGAGTTATATTTGGGTATTTTAGTATGTTCGAGGTTTCATTTCCTTCTACAATCATAAATAAAAGATAGAACCTTTAGGTAATGGACATCACTTCCACATATGCCCACAGCCTTCATGCGGACTAGAACCTCATAAGGGCCTAACAAATGAAAAAATGAACTGTCAGAGAACAAAAGGTGATAAGTGGGTCATAGCTATCTACATCATCAGTAACATAATCTAAGTGGTTGTTAAATAAAGATTAACTAAAGTGCGGAAAATTTGTTGATGCATGCAAGAGCACCAATCAGCCTCAAATCGGAAATAGAAAAACATATAGCGGTGTCGATGTACTATGTGGTTGACATTCATCCATAAACTTGAGCTTTTGTGTTGAATATGAGCTTGTATAGTGGTGCATCTTATCCAACGGTTCTCCTTTGGTTGTTGTGTCTTATAAATCGTATCATAGTCGAAATTTTGAATGGGATCAAGTATGTTCACGTGTCTTATAGCTACCATGCGTCTAGAATGTTTTAGCAGCAACCGGGATTTTTTATAATTGTTTTCAGTTAATCAATTAAAAAAATCCAACCCCTCTAAATTGATCTATATTTTTTTATTGGTTTACCATTATGGGGAGCCTTGGCACACAGGTTGAGGTGTTGCCATGTGACCTTGAGGTCACGGGTTCGAGTCTAGGAAGCAGCCTCGTGCAAAAATGCAAGGTAAGGTTTGGCTACATTTCACCCTTGTGGTGAGACCCCCTTCCCCGGACCCTTGCTCCGTGGGGATGCCTTGTGCACCGGGTTGCCCTTTTTTAATCAATTTAAAAAATCCGACCACATTATAGTAGGATAAAAGCTCAAGTGTTGTTGTAATCAATTTCAAAAAATGGAATTAGTTTAGGGCTAAACAACACCGCCTTGTGAAATTATTTGCATAAATTTATTATTAGGGTGACTTTGTTACGAGCCTACTTTGGGGCTTAATCGGAGGTTGAGGCGGAGATACAAGGGGAGATGAGCTCTACCCGCGAAGAATGCGAGGGGAGAAGAAGAAGGGGAGCTGTGCTCAACCCTAACCCTAGAACTTGAGGAAGATGAGAGAACATGAGAGAGGAATAGAAACTTTCATAATTTTGATTGATGCCTATAAATTGACCCAAGGGATCTATTTATGGACCAAGACATTAACCCCAAAACATTACATAAAAGACAACACAAAAACATTATGATTCTAAAGACTCAACTTGACGTAACTTGGCTCATACAACTCGACTAGATACATAAAGACAATAAAAATAGACGTAAAAGAATTGTTAGTAGATAATTGACGATGTGGGACCCTAACATTCCACCGCCCTTCAAAACGAGGTTGTCCTCAAGCTCGAACGAAGCTTGCATGAATTGATCATCTGGCTCTTTGATTTTATGCTAAAACAGTGACCACTAGTGCGTCGATATGGCAGTGGATGCCTCGAGTGGCGGATCGTCATTGTGCTCACAAATGGGAAGATAGACTGCAAGAATCTAGCGTGGAAGAGGCGCTTGCAGAAGGAAACTGTCAAACAGAATTTTAGAGTTGGGGAGTGTGTGCTCGAGGGATGCAAACAGTCGATGGCGACAGAGAGCACTGTTGAAGGTGGTCCACAACAATGAGAAACGGTGGTGCCGACTGGGGGGTAGTTGTCAGAAGAAATGGATTGAGAGGGGCCGCTAGAATAAGTGATTGTAGCGAAGGTTGCATGATGTAGACCGCGGGGACCAATGACGTCAACACAAATTGTGGCGGCATCATCGCGGGTTGATGAGGCGATGAGGTTGGTTGCGTGAGCTGCGGGGAGGGAACAACTGAAGGCGATGGTGAAGCGACCATAACTGTAGCGGTCGGAGGAGATACTTTGAGCGCAGGTGGGATCAATGGCTGCAATTGTGAGATCAATGACTGCGATAGTGAATCAATGGCGACACCGGTGAAATCGAACCCCTGAAACGGTGATCAATGTTGGCGGTGAATCACGCAAGAGCGGCGTAATGTGACGGCAACATCTCTAATAACTTATGGAGCATGGAAAAGGAGTGATGGTTAAGTAGCAGCTCGTGGCTGATGAAGTTGGAAAAAATGGATGTCGAGCAAGATCAACAATGATCTAGAGACAGTGGTTGTTGGAGGGAACGAGAGACGTCGAGCTGGAAGGGTGGACTGTCGCTCGAAGACGAAGAGATAGAGGAACCGAAACAGGCGTGACTGTGGACGATGAAACAGGCACGACTGAGCATCGACTGACACCTCTGCACACACGTCTAGCGAGGAAGGATGCGTGTAACAACCCCTAATATAATAATAATAATAATATAAACAAAGACTTAAAAGCCTTATAAACCGAGCTCCCCCCGGTCCAAAACCCGCATCCCGCAGCAACGTCCCGATCCCGCCTCCTTCGCCCCGACTGCCCCGTCTCCGCCTCCCGAGTGCCCGACCGCTCTCTCCTCCGCCTCCAGTGGCCGGCAACACCCCCTCCAGGCCCGGCGCCTCTTCCTCTTGCTTCACCGTCATCTCTGGCGCTCCCCTTGGCCGGCAAATCCCGCATCAACTCCTCTCTTGGCCGGCTGCATCCAAGAGGGGGGTCGGCTACCTTCTCCCTTCCTCTTCTCCTTCGCCGGCCAGTGAGGGCAAGAACATTGTTTCTTCTTCGGCAACCCTAACGCCTTCTCGTTCCGGCCGGTGGATTTCGTGAGGGACTCCTAGGGTTTCGAGCGAAACCCCTTTTTGTGGATTTTTGAGCCCAGATCTGGTCTCCTTGGGTAAGGAACCCCGCCTAACTCTCGTTTTCAGTTTGCCCTAATTTTTTTACGCTAATTTTTCGCTCTCCAATCTAGGATTTTTGGACGATCCAACCTATGTCCATCGTATAACCCGCTAATCCCGGATTTGTGTGTTTTTCAGTGCGTGTCCTCGGATTTAGGTGGTGGAATCGCTCCAATCCCTCTCCGAATTAGGAATTTTTGCTTCCAAATGCCGCCAAAACTCCTCTCTTCTCCCCTCACTTTCGAGGGAGAAAAATTTTTAAACCCCTCTCCTATTGTGTCGTGCGAATATCAAACGCATGTGCAAGTGTAGAAATCTTGTTTGAAATGCATTTTGATCTTGAACAGGTTTAGCTCAAGCTTCTAACCTCGCTTGTGCTACTTTGTTGTTACTGGCATTTTCGAAATCACCTTAAGACAAGTAGAGACACCTCTCTCGCTTGCAAACATGAGATCTAATTTACTTCACTTTTTGTTATGAAGTAGCCCCTTATAGACTGGAATCGTCTAATTAATAACTTGTTCAAATTATTTATGAATCCCTGAGATTGTTGAATACCTTAGACAAACATTGAGAGGAGAGTGTTGGTTTGGTGTGATGCGTCGAATCGAGCTCCCGACTAATTGGTAACAGAAACCATTAGTCGACCATTGCAAGCATCGTTGTTGATAAGCCTTGCATCAAATTATACACTAGAATCGTGTACACCAAATGATAACACTTTCATCCTTCAATGTATTCCGCTTATGGTATTGCAGCTAGGTTAAACTCTGGAGCAAGCCATTAAAGTAAAAGCATCTTGTTAGACATGGTTACTTGTCTGGTAGTAGGTTGCTACGGGTAAAACTAGTTCACTAAGCTCTTGTTTCCTCTGCTTACTTTTGTGCAATTTATTAACTTGAATCTTTATGTGTTTTTATGTTCTGAGGCATTTTCCTTCTGTTTGGATTTGTCTTAGGTTTCGTGACTGCGTCGTCCGGTTCCTGAGTTTTTCTTCTTCCAGCTACAGCTTTGCTTGGAGGTTTCATTTTATTTAATGTATCAGCAGGTTCTATGTATCTTGCTTCAGTTACTGTTTGATTTTTTTTTCTATTCATGTAATAGTTATCGTCAGACATTTTCTCTTGTATCGAGCACAACTTGTAGGGTGAAGCATTGTATTAGTTCATTTCACTTATGATATTTCTATTTTTGTGACTAGTTGCATTCATTTAGTTTCAGTACTGTTTGTGGCTTAATTTTTTTAATAAAAAAATGCATGCATAATAACTTTTGTGTGGCTTCCGCACCAATTTAAAATTAATTAAACCCCTTTTCAAAAATAACAAATTTAAAAACTAGTTGTAGAATTTCTGGTTCCGCCTTAGCAGACATGGTTCCTCTCTGCATGTCTGTGGCATCACGACCCGCCCGAAGCGCACTCTGATCTTGTTGAGACGGGTCGTGACAGTTGGTATCAGATGGGAGGTTGACCCCTAAAAAAATGAAGTATATTGAAAGTATTACATATTTTGGAACTCTATTATGTAAAAATATCTATACATGCATCATTGCTTCATTCACTCTGTCATTGTCTTTTGTTCGAGGCTGAAACACGCACACACTCACTCATATAAGCATGAGTAGTATACGTGTAAATGTTAAGGGAGTATGAACAAACTTAACATTTATATGCATATGAATTTCCACTATGATATATACACCGCTTGCAAATATTAAATTGTATGTGCGGTTTAATATTTTCAAGTGTGTGGCATTAGAATCATAATGCGCATGACATGTTAAGTGATATGGGCGCTTAACATGGCATGTGTTTCCATTCATGGGCATTTTTAGGAATGCATTGTACGCATAATTACATTGCATGCATATCATAACTCATTGCACAAGTGTTAAGCTAAGAGCAACAGATGACGATTGTACACACATGAATTTCATAATCATAATTCTATCGCACGTGATTCTATCGTCGCATTTGCATTTGCATGGCTATCACCTAGAGTTGTTCACTGAAAATGTTGTACCTATTACATGATTTATGTATCCAGCAGTGTTAGAATGCTAGAAACTGTAGTCTCGATCCGTTATGCTTAGCCTGACTGTTTTTCTTACTCAATTCTTTTATATTTCTTTTAGATGGCTCATAAGCGATCGCAGCGAAAGAAGGCTAACCCTTCTGCGAGTGAGGCCCCTAAAGATGAAACTGCCCAGCTTTTGAGACAACTTCTAGAGCGTGTCACCCGTCTGGAGGGGGAACGCCAAACTCCTGATCCAGCCTCTAGTTCCGGCAACGCAGGGACGACTGGAGTAGCTGTTACCACCACCCCTCCTGCACCCGGATCTAGAACCGGCCTGCCTGATGGCACCATGGAGGTCCCGCTCGTGCCAAGTCCGACTGCTCCCCCTGTAGCGATGGCAGACACTCTGGCTTTCAAGAGACTAAATCCGCCTACCTACAACGACGATCGTGATTACTTCGTGATCACTGAATGGGTCTCCCAGATGGAGAAACACTTTGAGTATGTTGCAGTTCCCGAGGCCCAAAAGATTCTCCTAGCGGCCTATCAGCTGACCGAGGATGCTTACACTTGGTGGCTTCAGCGCCACAGCCTCTCTGATTCTGCCACCTTGACTTGGGGACAGTTCAAGGATGCTCTTATGGAGAACTTCCTCTCTTCTGTGGAGCGGGACAAGTTAGCTGAGAAGTTCATGTCCCTTCAGCAGTTTGGCAGTACAGTGACTGAGTATGCGAGAGTTCTCCCGCCTATCCCTCCTTGCTGCGAAGTTCATGTCGGATGAAGCCAAAAGGATCAGCCGTTTCGTGAAGGGACTCCGTCATGACTTCCAGCAGCATGTGGTAGCTCATGGCGCCACCACCTACGCGGAGACCGTGGGAACCGCCTTGAAGGTGGAAGCAATTGAGTTGGATCGTTCTGCCAAGAAAGTCCAGCATGGCACCAGCAATGCCGCAGCATACGACCTCAAGCGCGAGAGTGCTCCATCTCAGGTGCAAGGTCCCGGGCCCAAGGAGGTGTGCGCCTTCTGTCACAAGATGGGTCATGTTCCCAAGTCTGTCGTTCTCTCCTGAAAAAGCAAAAGAAGGACATCCATGCACCGCCGCCTCAGATGACGCTTGCCTCTACCTCCACCGTCTGTGCGTACTGCAAGAAGCCAGGCCAGCAGCTGAAGGACTATCGTCGTAGGCAGAAGGCCTGTTTCAAGTGCGGGCAGGTTGGACACCTCAAGCTAGACTGCCCTATGAGGGAAAGCCCGATTCCCGCTCAGCCACTGCAGGTTGTCCCTGGAGCTCAGGACAGGGATAAGGCTGTGTTGAACGTCATCACTCCGGGCGAGGCGCTCGCTTCGGCCGACGTCATCTCTGGTACGTTGTTGTGTAGAATTTTAATTTTAATTTTTCTACATTCAAAAAACTGGGCTGCCTTAGTTTAGAATAATCTTGATATGCGTCATGTTTTTCCCTTTTTAGGAAGATTTCGGGTCAAGAATAAGTGGACCCAAATTTTATTTGATTCTGGTGCATCGTACTCTTTTATTGCTCATCACATCGTGGACCTTCATAGTTGGCCTACTTCGACACTTGAGGTCTCTTTTAAGGTTTCTGTACCCGATCATCTGCATCTCTCAACCAGCGTTGTTCCCAATTGCCCGATCCTGCTTGGAGAATTGCAAGTTTTCGCCGATCTCGTAGTTCTGGAAATATCAGAATTCATTGTAATCTTGGGAATGAATTGGTTGGTCGCGTATCGAGCTAAGCTGGACTGTGTGGCAAATAAGGTCAATCTCAGCATTGGCGGCAAGGACTACAGTGTTCATGTTCAGACCCGCAGCCACCTGAAGGTAATTCGTGTTGTGCGCGCCGCTCGCCTTCTTAGTCAGGGTTGTTCTGCTTGTTTCGTGTATGCTTCACATTCGGATGTTGTCATACCGCAACTTGTCTATCCCGATTGCTTCCGAGTTCCCCGACGTGTTCCCCACCGAGTTGCCTAGAATGCCTCCCGATCGTGATGTAGAGTTCGCTATTGATGTGGAGCCTGCAACGCGCCTCCATATCTAAAGCTCCATACCGTATGGCACCGCGCGAGTTGGAAGAGCTCAGATTGCAGTTGGATGAGATGCTTGAGCGTGGATACATTCGTCCCAGCTCGTCTCCTTGGGAGCATCCCGTCCTCTTCGTGAAGAAGAAGGATGGTTCCCTGAGGCTTTGTATCGACTATCGGGAGCAGAATAAGGTTACCATCAAGAATAAGTATCCCCTTCCACGCGTAGATGACCTCTTTGATCAGCTCAATGGCAGTTCCTGTGTTTTCCAAGATAGATCTCAGAATGGGTTACCATCAGCTAAAGAATCAAGGAATCCGACATCCACAAGACAGCCTTCCGAAACTCGGTATAGACATTTTGAATTCTTGGTGATATCTTTTGGGTTGACTAACGCCTCATCTGGTTTCACGAATATGATGAATCGTGCATTCTGTGAGTTTCTAGACAAGTTCGTCATCGTTTTCATAGATGATATTTTGGTCTACTCCAAAACTCGTGAAGATCATGCAGTTCACCTTAGACTCGTCCTCTCCACCCTACGCCAGCATCAACTCTATGCCAAGCTGGCGAAGTGCGAGTTCTGGCTGGATTGTGTTGCCTTCTTGGGGCATGTCATTTCAGGGGATGGACTATCCGTTGACCCCGCCAAAGTCTCCGCAGTGATGGACCGGAAGCGGCCTTCTACTCCTACCGAGATCCGCAGTTTCCTTGGGTTGGCTGGTTATTACCGGCGCTTCGTCAAGGGTTTCTCCTCCCTTGCCGCTCCTCTGACAAGGCTTACTCAAAAGCATGCGAGGTTTGAGTGGACAGATCAGTGTGAAGCAGACCTTTTCTGAGCTGAAGCAGCGACTATGTTCCGCGACCAGTGCTAGCTCTTCCGTCAGATGGGTTGGACCTTTTCAGTCTACACTGATGCTTCTTGGAGGTTGGTTTGGGCTGCGTTCTGATGCAGGATGACCGTGTTATTACTTATCGGTCGAGGCAGTTGAAAATTCATGAGCGTAACTATCCCACCCATGACATGGAATTCGTTGCAGTGGTGTTTGCCTTGAAGTTGTGGCGTCATTATCTCTATGGTGTGAGGTGCCACTTTTACACCGACCATCAGAGCTTGAAGCACATTTTTGTTCAGAAGGACCTCAATCTTCGTCAGAGACGATGGCTCGAGTTTGTTTCAGACTATGACTTGCAGCTCGCGTATGTTCCTAGTAAGGCCAATACAGTGACAGATGCGTTGAGTCGGCAGGCTTCTGTTGCCGCTTGTGCACCCATGTCAGCTATTCTTGCAGCCCTGATTGATGACCTCGACCGGATGGACATATCCATCGCACCCGAGGGTCATTAGGGGGTTTCTGGTCCGTTATGGGTAGAGCAGGTGAAGGATTTACAGCCATCTGATCCTGCACTCCAGCGCATTCGCCGACAGGTTGAACTCGGTACTCAGGTTGAACTCGGTACTCTCCCAGATTTCTCCATCTCTGATGATGTTTTGCGTTTTCGAGGCCGCCTATGCATTCCCAATGTCCCTGAGTTGCTGGATTGTATTTGCCGAGAAGCTCACGAGTCTCGCACATCTGGCCATCCTGGCAACAACAAGATGTATCATGACTTGAAGCAGATCATTTAGCGGCCTGGTATGAAGAATTACATCGCTCGTTTCATCTATCGATGTCTTACATGCCAGAAGGTGAAAGCTCAGCGTCAGCGTCCTGGTGGTCTTTTGCAGCCTTTGTCCTATCCTTGAATGGAAGTGGGAAGATGTTTCTATGGACTTCATCACTGAATTGCCTCGCACTCCGAGGTGCCATGATGCGATTTGGGTTATTGTGGACTGCTTGACTAAAGTGACTCATTTTATTCCGTATAAGGAGGGTCATTCCACTGAGAAGATGGTCCGGATCTATGTTTCAGAGATTGTTAGACTACATGGGATTCCTCTACGAATCGTTTCTGATTGTGACTCGAGATTTGTATCGCACTTCTGGAAAGGATTTCAGCAAGCTTTGGACACTGATCTCAACCTAAGCACCGCTTACCACCCGACGACTGATGGGCAGACCAAGAGAGTTAATCAGATTCTTGAAGACATGCTACGTTGTTATATTTTGGACTATAAGGGAGCTTGCGATGAACATTTATCATTTGTTGAATTCGCCTACAACAACAACTATCACGAGAGCCTCAAGATGGCCTCCTTCGAAGCACTGTACGGGCATCGTTGTAGAACCCCGCTCTATTGGTCAGAGGTTTGTGAGAAGGTGGTGTTGGGCCCGGAGTTACTTCAGGAAATGGAAGAAGCCACCAGGAAGACTCGTCTTCAGCTCAGTCGTGCAAATGAGAGACAGATAAAGTACGCAAATCAGCGTCGTCGTCCGTTAGAATTTGTCGTGGGTGATCAAGTATTTCTGAAGGTTTCCCCTACTCCTGGAGTGAAACGGCTCGGTCGCCATCATAAGCTCGGCCCGAGATTCGTGGGACCGTACGCCACCTCAGAACGTATTGGGGAATCTGTCTACCGTCTAGAGCTACCTGCTTCTTTGGCCGGTGTTCATGATGTCTTTCATGTCAGTCAGCTTCGAAAATACATTCACGATCCTAATCGTGTTCTTGAAGAAGTTCCAGTGATTCCTGAAGACAATCTATCTTATCCAGTCGAGCCCGCGAAGATCGTCAAATACCAAGAACACAAGCTTCGCAAGCGAACCATTCCGATGGTGAAGGTACTTTGGGTGCATGGCAAGTCTGAGGAGTACACTGGGGAACTCGAATCTGACATGCGCAGCAAGTATCCGCAACTCTTCTCTTGATTCTTGGTACGTCTCTAAGTTTGACTTCCTTGTTATTTCAGTATCTTTCATGATTAGCTTTCAAGTGTTAATCTGCAAACTTCTGTTTGAAGTGCATGTCGTCTGAAACTTCGTTGTTTTAGTTTCATTCAGAGAATTCTCATGCAAGTTTCGGGACGAAACTTCCTAAGTAGGGGAGAATGTAACAAACCCTAATATAATAATAATAATAATAATATAATATAAACAAAGACTTAAAAACCCTATAAACCGAGCTCCCCCCGGTCCAAAACCCGCATCCCGCAGAAACATCCCGATCCCGCCTCCTTCGCCCCGACGGCCCCCGTCTCCGCCTCCCGAGCGCCCGACCGCTCTCTCCTCCACCTCCAGTGGCCGGCAACACCCCCCTCCAGGCCCGGCGCCTCTTCCTCTTGCTTCCCCGTCGTCTCCGGCGCTCCCCTTGGCCGGCAAATCCCGCATCAACTCCTCTCTTGGCTGACTACATCCAAGAGGGGGGCCGGCTACCTTCTCCCTTCCTCTTCTCCTTCTCCGGCCAGTGAGGGCAAGGACATCGTTTCTTCTCCGGCAACCCTAGCGCCTCCTCGTTACGGCCGGTGGATTTCGTGAGGGACTCCTAGGGTTTCGCTCGAAACCCCTCTTCGTGGATTTCTGAGCACAGATCTGGTCTCCTTGGGTAAGGAACCCCGCCTAAATATCATTTTCAGTTTGCCCTAATTTTTTTACGCTAATTTTTCGCTCTCCGATATAGGATTTTTGGACGATCCAACCTATATCCATCGTATAACCCGTTAATCCCGGATTTGTGTGTTTTTCAGTGCGTGTCCTCGGATTTAGGTGGTGGAATCGCTCCAATCTCTCTCTGAATTAGGGATTTTTGCTTCCAAACGCCGACAAAACTCTCGATCCCTCGCGGTAGTCTTTTCTCCCCTCACTTTCGAGGGAGGTAAATTTCTAAACCCCTTTTATTGTGTTGTGTGAATATCAAACACATGTGCAAGTGTAGAAATCTTGTTTGAAATGCATTTTGATCTTGAACAGGTTTAGCTCAAGCTTCTAACCTCGCTTGCGCCACTTTGTTGTCACTAGCATTTTTGAAGTCACCTTAAGGCAAGTAGAGACACATCTCTCTCTTGCAAACATGAGATCTAATTTACTTCACTTTTTGTTATGAAGTAGCCCCTTATAGACTGGAATCGTCTAATTAATAATTTGTTCAAATTATTTATGAATCTCTGAGATTGTTGAATATCTTAGGCAAATATTGAGAAGAGAGTGTTAGGTTTGGTGTGTCGAATCGAGCTCCCGACTAACTGGTGACAGAAACCATTAGTCGACTGAATATCTTAACAAATATTGAGAAGAGAGTGTTGGTTTGGTGTGACGCGTCGAATCGAGCTCCCGACTAACTGGTGACAGAAACCATTAGTCGACCATTGCAAGCATCGTTGTTGATAAGTCCTTGCATCCATTCATACACTAGAATCTTGTACACCAAATGACAACACATTCACCCTTCAATGTATTCCGCTTATGGTATTGCAGCTTAGGCTAAACTCCGGAGTAAGCCATTAAAGTAAAAAGATCTTGTTAGACATGGTTACTTGTCTGATAGTAAGTTGCTACGGGTAAAACTAGTTCACTAATCTCTTGTTTCCTCTGCTTACTTTTTTGCAATTTATTAACTTGAATCTTTATGTGTTTTTATGTTCTGAGGCATTTTTCTTCTGTTTGGATTTGTCCTTAGGTTTCGTGACTGCGCCGTCCGGTTCCTGAGTTTTTCTTCTTCCAGCTACAGCTTTGCTTGGAGGTTTCATTTTGTTTAATGTATCAGCAGGTTCTATGTATCTTGTTACAGTTACTATTGGATTTTTTTTCTATTCATGTATTAGTTATCGTCGGACATTTCTCTTGTATCGAGCACAACTTATAGGGTGAAGCATTGTACTAGTTCATTTCACTTATGATATTTTTACATTTGTGACTAGTTGCATTCATTTAGTTTCAGTACTGCATGTGGCTTAGTTTTTTAAAAAAAATGCATGCATAATAAACTTTTGTGTGGCTTTTCGCACCAATTTAAAATCAATTAAAACCCTTTTCAAAAATAACAAATTTAAAAACTAGTTGTAGAATTTCTGGTTTCGTCTTAGCGGGCATGATTCCTCTCTGCATGTCTGTGGCATCACGACCCGCCCGAACCGCACTCTGATCTTATTGAGACGGGTCGTGACAATGCGTATGTTGACAGGAGCAGAAAGCAAGGATGAGGTACAATTCGAAGAGAATGGAGTTGCAGGTCGACTACAATCATTGTTTTAAATGTCCTCTGACATGTCTGATGTCTGACATGTCTCCGGACATATCATTTTTAAGGGCAAAACGACTTTTTCTAAAAAATATATATTATGTCCTTTTGTAAAATATAGGCCGACATGTCTGATTTTTTCCGATATATCGGCCAACACGACTTTTAAATATATCTCCTGCTATTTTAATTTATATTATATTAGAAGACTGCCAACTTATGTTTAAATCTCTCTCACACACACACACATATATATATTATGTAAGTTTAAATCGATTAAACTTAATGTTTTGATTTTTTAACGTTTTATTCTTAAAACTAATTTTGTATAATTGTTTCATAGTTTTTCAATTTTATATTACAAAAAATACGAAAATATTTAATATATTTATTAGTTTATTGTTTGCATGTCTTTAATGTAAATTTATAAGTTTGAAAAGCCTTATAATCAATCAAAGATTTTTAACTTTTAAATCTTCTTTATTTGCAATAAATTTATTGTAATCAAAATACATTATTGCATACTATTAAATATATTTTACAATAAATCATTCTGTATTTGTTAATAATATTTTATTTTAGATATTATTTGATTTTATTTCGTAATATAAATGACTTATTTTTATTTATTTGTTATATTATTTTTTCTATTTTTAAAACATATAATTATAGTTAGTATACATAAAAATAAATATTTTATTTATAAGACATGGAAATCCGATGTTTTAAAATATTTCTAACATGTCTCCGATTTCCGACATCTGACATTTAAAAACTCAATTTGATACGTCGCCGACATCCGAAATTTACAACATTGACTACAATAGAGTTCAGGTCGACGCGAGTGGAGATTGTCGATGTTCGACAAAGACAAAGAAACTCCCGAGCTTGCAGGTCGAGGAATGTTCGGGTAGACGTGAATGAAGGTTGTCGATGCTCGACGAAGCCAAAAAGACTCCCAAGTAGTGGAAACGGTAATAATTTTGAGTTTTGATGGAGGTTGCCGATGCTTGTTGTGGAAACACGGGAAATGGTTGAGCGCTACCCGCGAAGAATACGAGGGGAGAGAATAAGGGGAACTGTGCTCAACCCTAACCATAGAACTTGAATAAGATGTGAGAACTAGAGAGAGGAATAAAAACTTTCATAATTTGATTGAAGCCTTATACATTGACAAAAGGAGTCTATTTTTAGACCCAAGACATTAACCCTAAAACGGTACATAAAAGACAACACAAAAACATTTAGATTTTATAGACTGACGCAAATTGACTCATACAACTCAACTCGATACATAGAGATGTGTAATAAAAATATGCGTAAACGAAATATTAGTTGTATGATTAGGATCTAACTAGGATCAAGAAGTAGCAGATCAAATGAAATAGGTATTTTAAATTAAAACAACAACACAACACTCAAGCCTTTATCTCACTATAGTGGGGTCGGCTATATGGATCTTTTGTCATCATTGTGTCATATCTTTAGTCATAATCTCACTAATGCCTAAGTGCACCATGTCTTTCCTTATAGTTTCATTTCAAGTCTTCATTGGTCTACCCCTCCCCCATTTAACATGCCTAGTGACTAAACTCTAACGTCTAACATGTGCCTCTAATGATCTCTTTTGTACGTGTCTGAACCATCTTAGTCGAGCTTCCCGCATCTTCTCTACAATTGGTGTCACTCTTGTCTTATCCTTGATACATTCATTCCTAATTTATCCACTCTCGTGTGTCCACACATCCACCTAAGCATTCTCATATCCGCAACTTCAATTTTTTGTTCATGTACATAATTCACGGCCCAACACTCAGAACTGTAGAGCATCGCTGGTTTAATTGCAGTACGGTAAAACTTGCCTTTAAGTTTTAATGGTACTTTACGATCACATAAGAGCACTGACACGCCTCTCCACTTCAACCAACCTGGATTCTATGCATCACATCTTTATCTACACCTCCATTTCTTGAGCTATCGATCCCAAATATTTAAAGCACTCATTGCGTGAAATATCACGATCGCCCAACTTAATAACAGGGTCGTCTGTCCTTCTTGCACTGCTAAATTTAAGCCCCATATACTCTGTTTTTGCGTTGTTCAGCATAAAACCCTTCTTTTCTAAAGTATCTGGCCAAGATTCAAGTTTCGCGTTTACACCCTCGCGCGTCTCACTGACCAAAACAATATAATCCGCAAACAATAAACACCAAGATATTGTTTGTTGGATATGTCTGGCGAGCTCATTTAAGACAAGGGTAAATAGATAAGGCTTAAATTTGACCCTTGATGTAAGCCAACGATGATAGGAAATTTCTAGGTTAATCATCCATATGACCTCACCCTCGTCACTGAATTTATATACATATCTTTGATAATGTCAATGTATGATACATTTACACCATTCTTTTCAAAGACTTTACATAAGAACTCTCGATAAACAGCATAAGCAAATCTTGTTTTCTCTTTGGATAGTTGTCAATGAGTCTCCTCAAGAGATGTATAGCTTCCATGGCCGAATGCTCTGACATGAATCCAAATTGGTTCTTTGAGATACCAGCATCTCGCCTTACTCTTCTTTTTACTACTCATTCTCATAATTTCATGGTATTTTAATTAGATTATTTAATTTATAAATTTTATTCTTTATATTATGGTTATTTCAAGAGTATTTTATGAGACCAATTTTTCATGAACATTCAGCATGTAGCATTGTTTATGATGGACGGTGATGATTTGGAGAGGGGTTTGGACTCGGAGGGCTTAGTTTAATCTACTTTTTAGACCCCACCCCTCCCGACCAACACACACATACGTTCCTCTCCCTCTCTTTTGCGCGCGTATACATACTCTCTCACACACACCACACATTCACTTTGCTCCCCCGGTCCCTTTCTTTCTCTTGGATGGTAGGTGGTTAAGGTCTATAACTCCCAAAAAAGGAAGTAAAAGATCGTTGGAACTTGAAGCGATGTGTTACGAACACGGAGGGTGGCCTAGAGGAAGGAGCATCGTCGACGTGGCACGTATATTCTCGAAGGAGTGGACCGGATGATGGGACTACAACAGGACGTTTGACATGATCGTCTCTATTATGTTATTTTATTTCTCCATTATGTTATTTTATTTCTCCGTTATGTTATTTTTTATTGTAACACTTTATTTTCGTTTCTCTTTGGGTAGGAGAGGCTATATAACTCCCGACCCTTTCCTTTGTGGTCTTGTCTTGTATTTGGATTTTGGAAAAGGAATTGGAGCATAGAGCTAGTCAAGTGAGATCTTCCCCTTGGAGTGTTCGTTTAATTAGGGCGTATCATTGGTCTGACCCGCCGTTCTCGCCTGCCTAGCGTTCGCCGCTAGTTTTCGTCTGCAGGATCTCCTCGCCGACATTGCCTCTGCGAGCGATCCCCTGTTCCTTCGTCGCTACCCACCCCGTGTCCGACCCGCACGAGTGCCTCTTCCGCTGATCGCGACTACCCGACGGTTTGTCGCACTTCTTCAGCCGATTCTTCCGCCCGACTTCACCCGTCAAGATGCTGATCCCCTCCCTGTGGCTTCTTCCGCAGCGCCGGTCTCATGGCGATCCAGGTCCGGGTCCGGGTGACCCCAAAGTGGGCGGGAATGCTGTGTCACCGCCGTGAACTCTATCTCCTGGCAAGAAGGGGCCGAGGAGATGGAGCGGAGAATGGAGGAGGCGGAGCAGGAGGGTTGCACCGAGGTAGAGGTAGCAGGAGGAGGGCAGGAGGAGTTGGTCGAGACAATGGCCGTGGAGAAAGAGGTGGAAGCGGAGGTTCTTGTCCCGGAGGAGAGGGACGTCGGAGAATATGGGAAGCAGTCCAGGTTGGAGGCTGCAGAAGAAGTGGTAGAGGTGGAAGTTCTCACCCTTGGAGGAAGGATGGATAAGGTTCGCATCAGCAGGGGGCTGACCCCGGAGGCTCAGAGCAGGATGCTGGCATGCATCCAAAAGAATGTGGACATCTTCGCATGGAGCGCCGCGGAGATGTCGGGGGTTGACGCGGACGTGGCTTGCCACCGCCTCAAACTGGACCCGGGAGCACACCCCGTCCAGCAGAAGAAGAGGTCCACCGCGGACAAGCTGGCCGAGCCCATCAGAGAGGAGGTGGCCAAACTTCTCAAGGCCGGCTTTGTATCCGAAATACAATACCCCGGCTGGGTCTCCAATGTTGTTATGGTTAAAAAAAGAGACGGTCAGTGGCGTATGTGTGTTGACTTTTCTTTGCTTAATAAATCATGCCCTAAGAACTGTTATCCCTTGTCTCAGATCGACGCGCTGGTTGACTCAGTCGTCGGTTTTTCTGTAATGAGTTTCTTAGATGCGTTTTTAAGTTACCACCAGATCAGGATGCACCCCCCGGACGTTAAGGACGTCTCATTCATCACGGGGGATGGATGCTACTGCGACAAAATGATGCATTTTGGGCTGAATAATGCAGGAGCGACATACCAAACGATGATGGACAGGGTCTTCCGGGAACAGAAGGGGAGCAATCTGGAGGTGTACGTGGATGACCTCATGATCAAAAGTCAGGACGCGTACTCTCACCTTCAGGACTTTAAAGAAACCTTCACCACCCTGCGCAAGTATAAGATGCGGCTGAACCCCCTGAAGTGCGTCTTCGGGGCCAGCAGGGGAAAATTCTTGTGGCATCTCCTCACCCCCGCGGGGATCGAGCCAAATCCTGACAAGGTCAAGGCCATCATGAAGTTGGGGTCACCGCGGAATGCTAAAGAGGTGCAGCGATTAACAGGAAAGCTGACAGGATTGAGCAGGTTCCTCTCTCGGGCCGAGGAGAAGTGCTCCCCTTCTTCAAAACACTAAGGGGGGCAAAAATTTGAGTGGACCAAGGAGTGCAAGGAGGCATTCCAAGCCCTAAAGATGCAGTTGACGCAGGCTCGGTTGCTTCAAGGGCCAAAGAAAGGGGAAGACTTGTACTTGTATCTCGGGGTCGGGCAGAGGCCTTGAGTTCTGTCCTGGTTCGTGAAGAGGGGAGGCGGCTCCCCATATACTATGTGAGTCGGGTTCTAAGGAAGGCCGAGCTTCGGTATCCGATTTTGGAAAAGCTGGCCTTCGCTCTGATCATCTCGGCTCGAAGGCTTCGGCCTTACTTCCAAGCACACTTCATCTGGGTGGTGACTGATCATCCCCTCCGCAACATCTTTGAGGGGATGGAGCATTCGGGCAAGTTGGCCAAGTGGTCGGTAGAGTTGAGCGAGTTCGACATCTCCTTCGTCCCCCGCCTCTCGATCAAGGCCCAAGCAATGGTCGACTTTTTGGCTGATTACATGATCGAGGTGGTGGAGGAAGAGCTCACTCGTCCGACTTCGTGGAAGGTGAAGGTGGACGGCGCCTCAGGGAAACAATCCTTGGGAGTATGGGTAATCTTGGAAAGCCCCCAAGGGGCGAGGATTGAGCAAACGGTGGCGGTGCACTTCTCCATCACTAACAACCAGGCCGAGTACGAGGTCGTAATAGCAGGGTTGCGCCTGGCCCGGGAGCTGGGGGTGCTGGACGTGGAGGTCCTCACTGACTCTATGATGGTGGCTTCCCAGATCAACGGAGAATTCGAGGTGAGGGAATCTACCCTCCGGCTGTACTTAGCAAAAGTGAAGGGGGTCATCGGCATATTTCAGACCTTCTTCATCCGACACGTGCCCAGAGAAGAAAACGAGCAGGTCGATCAGTTGACAAAGCATGGCCCCTGGGTGGGGGGTACCATCACTAATATGTTTCGCCCTTCCATTGAAGAGGGAGAACTAATGGAAGTAGATCAACACCACTCGTGGATGGACCCGGTCACGACTTTCCTCTCCACAGGAGAGTATCCGGAGGGGATGGACAAGAAGAAGCTCAGGTACAAGTCAGCATACTATCTCCTCTGGGACGGACAATTTTATAGGAAGACTCTCTCAGTGATGTTGGCCTGTTGCGTGGCCGAGAGGGAAATACCAAGGATCTTAGAAGAAATCCACTCTGGGGAGTGCGGGAGTCATTCCAGGAGTCGGACCCTAAAAGGGAGGATCGTAAGACAGGGATACTTCGGGCCAACCCTGGGCCACGACGCTGCCAGTTGTTCGCCCCCCTCCAAATGCAGTCAGCCAAGCGCCTCAAGAGCATCACAGCCCCCTGCCCCTTTGCGATTTGGGGAATGGACTTGGTTGGTCCGTTCCCCCAGGCCAGCGGACAAAGAAGGTTCCTGCTAGTGATGATTGACTATTTTTCTAAGTGGATGGAGGTGAACGCGCTGGCCAAAGTGACCTCCCAAGTCATCAGAAATTTTGTTTGCGGGGAGATCATCTGCCGTCATGAGTTGTCACAGGTCATCGTCACGGACAACGGGCCTCAGTTCGCCAGCGCAGAATTCACTAGCTTCTGCGAGCAGCTCGAGATTGACCTCAGGTTTGCCTCGGTCCACCACCCCTGGAGCAAAGGGCAGGTAGAGGCCGCAAATAATATTATTGTGAACCTCCTGAAGAAGAAGGTAGAGAACCTGAAAGGGAGCTGAGTGGAGCAGCTTCCCTTGGTCCTCTAGGCCCTGAGGACCACCATCAACACGACCACGGGGGAGACCCCTTTCAAGCTCCCCCACGGATGTGAGACAATACTCCCCGTAGAATTTGAATTTCAAACGCCTCGGGTGGTCACGGCAGAGGAAGGCAGGGAAGAATGGCAGGCCGAGAACGAGGAAGAGCTGCGACTCTCCCTTGATATGCTGGAGGAGCTGCGTGACCTCTCCGCCATCCGACAAGAAGAAGTGAAGAGGAGAATGGCTAAGTACTTTGACAAGCACGTCAGATTCAAATAATTTGCAGAGGGGGACTTGGTCCTCAAAAAGGTAGATGCAGCAGGAAGATCGGCAACCGTGGGGAAGCTCAACCCCAACTGGGAAGGTCCATACATTGTAAGAGAAACATTGAGATCAGGAGGGTATCGTCTCCAAAATGTGGAGGGCGAGACCCAAAGTCTCACCTGGAGCGGTGACGACTTGAAACGTTTTTATCCTTGAGATATGCAAGTGATGTCTTGTTCTTAATAAAGCTTTTTGATGTGATAATCCTGCTGCAGTAACTCGTACCAAAGGGTGAAATGTTCATTTGATAAACCCCAAGCAGATCCCGCTGTCAGGCTCTCACTTAGTTGGCAGCGCTGGATGTCACTCGATCGTGTTTACCCGGACCCCGAGCAGATCCCGCAGTCAGGATCTCACTTAGCTAGCAGGGCTGGATGTCACTCGATGGTGTCTACCCGGACCCCGAGCAGATCCCGCTGTCAGGCTCTCACTTAGCTGGCAGAGTTGGATGTCACTCGATGGTGTCTACCCGGATCCCGAGCAGATCCCGTTGTCAGGCTCTCACTTAACCGGTAGGGCTGGATGTCACTTGATGGTATCTACCCGGACCCCGAGCAGATCCCGCTGTCAGGCTCTCACTTAGCCGGCAGGGCTGGATGTCACTCGATGGTGTCTACCCGGACCCCGAGCAGATCCCGCTGTCAGGCTCTCACTTAGCTGGCAGGACTGGCGTTCTTCGCCCCCTTCAGCGGACAGGTCATCTTGGAAGCCCTTCCCGAAGAGCATGTCGAAGTTGTCTTCCTTCTCGCTAGGCGGCGTAGCCGGGAACAGGCTCGGCATGAGGTCCCGGGCCGTGATCTCCTCACAGCCCTCCACCAGCAATGTCGTATCCTTCATCATTTGGAGGGTGCATTCGGCGGCATCGATTGAGTTGACCCGCAGCCTCTCAGCGACGTCGGCCTCGTCGAAGATCCTCGGGCTCTTGTACGAGAATGTGGGCTCGATGTCGCCCGAGGGGAAGAAGATCTCCGCTTGGCGACGGACCTCGCGATGGAGGCTCGTGTTCTCCTCCTTCAACGTCGTGTTCTCCCCCTCCAGCCCGGCGAGGCGGGCGCGCAGCTGGTCGTTCTCCTCCTCCAGCCCAGCGACGCGAGCCTGCAACTCCCCAGCGGCCTTGGCATCCTGAAGAAAAAGGAGGCACATTAGTACAACACAGAAAATTCTAAGTAAAAAGGAAAGCAGCCTGATACTTACCAGCCCGTCGGCGGCTTGAGCGAGTAAGTTCTCGGCGATGCCGAGTTGCCTCGCCAGATCGACGGCCTCGTCCTTGGCAACGTCGTGTGCCTGCTCGGCTTTCTGGAGGTGGTTGCTGAGATTGAAGCTGCGGCGGATCATCATATGGTGAAGCTTCATGGCCAGCATATGGGCCTGCATGCCTTCGTAGCCGAGCTGCCGCAAGGCCATGCCCTTGTAGGCCTCGGCGTCCTCGCAGCCATAAAGGCCGAAGTCGAGCGCGTAGGCGTGACCGGTGGAGAGCTCGCGGTCAGCCCAGGAAGGGTGAAGGGTGGAGATGGGGACTCGATGGGCCAGCTCGTCCCACTGGACCATGGGTTCGTCAGCCCAGTCTTTCCACCTCCCCCCAAAGCCGAAGAGGGGATGGTCCTTCGGGGCGGCGGGCTCGCGGGCCGCCTTCTTCACGGCAGGAGGAGCAGAGGTCTCGCCGCCCCTCTGCCCCTTGCTCGTGATATACTTCAGCAGGCTCTTCGGCGACCCATTCGGGATGGTCTCGGGCGAGCTCATGAATTTGGGGCTTTGTTGTTGTTGTTGATGTCTCACCCGAGGAACCACCACTGATTTGTTCATTTTCTTTGGCGGTTGTTGGCGACGGGGCGGGCTCGATCTCACAGGCTCAAGTTGCCTCTTGCTGGACGAGGATTTGGAGGAAGTCGGCTCGTCTCGGCAGACCGCCGCCGCCGCCCTCTCGCGAGCAAGGGGGTCTGGATGTAACCCCGAGTCCGCGAATGACGGGTTCGCGGGAATCAGCCGTTCTCCTGCATGAAAAGATTTAGAAAAATTCTATAAAAATCTGGCGAGCTGAGCAATAGGAAAGAGAAGAATACCTTCGCCGAGAAGAACGGGGCGGAGCGAGTCGAGGCCCCTTCGCAAGAAGGCAACCTCGAAATCCTTATGGAGGAAAAATTTGCGGAGCTCGGCGTCGTTGCCGGACACGGTGGGGGAGCGGTAGACGTCCTCGTCTTTTTGCTGGGGGAGTAGGGAATGTTGTCGAGATCACTCTTGACGAAAGCGATCTTGGTCATCCAGTTATGATGTTTGTTCGCGATCTCGCGAACTTTGATGAGGGAGCCCCGAAATAGGCGACGTCATCCGAGGTTGTCTTGTAGGAGAAGAGTTTCCTGAAGACGGTCAGGTTGAACTCTATCCGCTCCCGGCGGAGGAAGCACGTGAACGCCACCATCATGGAGATGGCGTTCGAGTTGAGTTGCGCTGGCACCGCGCCATAGTATTTCAAAATATGGCGGACTTCCGGCCAGAGAGGTAGGCGCAACCCCACCTCGAAATGCGAGATGGGGAAGGCGAGCTCGTCGGAGTAAAAAGTATTGATGGCCTCCTGCTCCCTGGGTCGGCGCGCCTCGAAGCCAGGGGGAACGTAGTCGGTGACGAATTCGGCGAGCTCCGCCTCGGTCGTGTTCCCCTCAAAGAAACAATAGTCCGAGAAATGTTGGGCGCATTTTGAGCGGCCGTCGGCATCAGGGTTCGTCTTACCCATGCTCGTGGGAGGGTTAAAATGCGAGTACGAAAGGGAAGAGCGCGAGAAGAGAGAGTATGCAGTAAAGACGGTGGTACGGGGTTTGTGAGGGGGGGCTATTTATAGAAAAAAGAAACCTGAGGTCGAGCTGTCCAATCAGCCCAGCTCGCCGATCCCAGCTCGCCAACCCCAGCTCGCCGACTTCTAACGTGTCTCATCACATGCCGAACTGAATATAAAGGGTTATATAGTATTATTCGAGTGTCAGACATTAAAATCTAAAAATGTCCGAAGTTATTACAAGCCAAAGGAATGAATATTGAAGAAATCAGATACAGAAGAAAAAAGGGGAAACAAGATGCGCGAGCAAGGGGGGTCAGGAGGCGAGTACCGGTCGGCTCGGCAATGGAGTCGTTTCTATCTACCCTAGCCTCGCATCCCCCGCCCCCCAGATTGCCGCGAGCGGAGGAGCTCGTGAATCCGCCCCGAGTTTCTCTGCGCTACCAGGAGGCCCTCGTCGATCTCGTCAAGAAGCTGGGACGGGGACATCGCCTCGCCGGCCGGGTTGCCCCTCACCTCGTCCGCAAACCGCACGTAGTCGCGCTGCAGCGCCTCGTTGACCTACTGCACCTAGCGCAGGCCGCACACGAGCATCTTGAAGAGCCCGATCCCCCTCCTCGTCAGCTCCCCGTTCTCCACTTCAGAGCCCAGATAGAAGTCTAGCGAGCTTGGGGAGGGGAGGGGGGAATAGCGGGCTGTCCGCGAAGATTCTTCGGCCGCGGATTGGCTGGGAAGAGCTGTGAAGACAGAAGCATCAATATGCGGGGCGAGTGTCCCGGAAAACCACAGGAGAACCAGAGGCCAGTTTACCTGACGAGCTCGACACCTCCAAGAAAGTGCGGGGAGTGACCAATCTCAGATTCTTACCGCGGCCTGGGCAGCGTGTTCCTGGCGAAAGGAGGTTGAAGCTCGGAACGGGGATGGCTTCGATACCTGTCCCTACGGTCCCGGCAGGCCGCTGAGGGGATGGGACGCGAACCGGCGAGTTCGGCCTCTGCGAATCCAGCCCCAGGGTCCCGAAGGGGGGTGATGGGTCCCGGGGGCGATTCTCTGGAGTTCTAAACCGCGAGTCGCCAAGGGCGTTCTTGACTCGCGGCGTGGAATCTTCGACGCCATCCTGTTGGATGTCCGGGTCGTCGTAGAGGTAAACAACATTTTTGCCCTTCTCAAGGGCAGGCGGATTGGTGGAGCCGGTCCCGTGCTCCAGGGTCGTCTTCAAGTCATCAAAGATGGGCTCGGTCGCCTGAGGAAATGGTTTCACCCTCTTGGCGGGATTGGGCTCGGCCGAGCCACCCTGCGGGGCGGCGAGTGGAACCGCGGTCAGGGCGGCTATGCGAGCAGAGGAAGCCTAGCGAACTCGGGCGAGCCTCTCTTGGATCTCCTTAGAGATTGGCATCTCGGCAAGGTTAGAGCGAAGGGAATGACAAAAGTCACCCAGGTATGCAGGCGTATATATATAGCCGCAGGTGGACCCCACCCGAAGATTCTCTCTAGCTCCCCCCGCACTCGCCGAACACTTGGGGTTGTATGATTCTTTCTGAGCTTTGTCAAACTCAAAAAGAGCGGGGATTGTGTACAATCTCGTATCCGGCGAGTGGGGTCGCCAAGAACCAGACCGGCCGGCTCCCTTTCCCTGAGTCTCGGGCGAGCACCAAAGGGCCAAAGCTCGGCAGCCTCCAGCTCACCCAGGCGAGCGCCGCCCAGTCCACTCAGTTCGTCGAACGGAGCTCGGCGTTCGACGAATGGAGCTCGACGTTCGACGAACTGAGCTCGACGTTCGTCGAACGGAACCCGGTGTTTATCGTCCTCTGGACCTTTCGTCGAGTCCCAGGTCGCTCACTGAGTCCTGACTGCTGAGCGAACTCGCAGCATGCGAGCAGGGCAGCCCGGACCCGTACTCGCCGTCCTTGCCGAGCAGAGGTTGCTAAGGGATACTCGTCCATTGATCTGTGAGATATTTTTACCATTTTTCCCCCGCTAGCCTGCCCATAGCCTGCTAAAACAGTGGAGTTACGATGTTGGCAGGCCAACCTGGACTGCACATAGCTGTTCAAAACAGCGGAGGTTGGCTATTTGCAGACCGTTTTCAGAAATCTATAAATAGAACCCAATGGGTACCTCAGAGGCATGTTTTGGATGCTCACTTGTTCCTTAATCTTCTAGTGCTTTCTGAGGTAGCCTTAGCTCGGCCTTTGGCTAAGGAGGGGAAGCGCTCTAAGATCTTTCGGGTGTGTGGTGGGACCTCCACGCCGAGCCCTTGGGTCAGTTTTCCTGTGTCATTTGACTTGCAAGAGAGAAGTTGGTGTGCGACCACCCCTTCCCCAAGGGTGAACTCCACAAGAGACCGGTTTTTGGTTTCAACATATAGGTCCATTTATCTCCTTTCTCTTTTAGTCCCACATCTCATGTATAGGATTATTTCTCCATCTCTTCTCCTATATATTTGTATTATTTCTTGTATTTGACAGATGAAGAAGTATATACAAGATTGAGCCTTTTTGTTTCTACAAAGACAATAAATTAAATGCATTATGAATTAGATAGTATTGTTTGATGAGTCTTATACATACATCACAAAATAGAGGAGTTAGATTTTGCAATGACCGAGTGCCTTCTTTCATTTATAGTTAATTAGGTCATTATCGGTCCCCATAGTCTTGTCCAGTGTAAATATGACATTGATATGTAGTTGGGACATCATATTGTTCCTCTCTCTTCTTGGAATAAAATAAAATTAGGAGGGCACCGTGGTGGAGTAAGGTTCAAGAACAACTATCACGACGGATCCATGTGATTGAGTGTATTTGATGTGAACTAAAATTTATGGCTGTAGTTTTAAAAAATATATAAAAGAGTGATCTTTTAAAATAAAGGCGACACGAGACAAATTCGCGGGCTATTTTAATGAGCTAAACGGTCAAGGCATCGCTCGCGAACGTAGGACTACCGCAAGTGCGTATTAACGTTATGAAATCACGATTCCACAGGCATAGCATTCACAAAAGTGGAAACCACGGATATGTAACGAATGATATTTAGGAGATAAGACTAAACCGGGCATGTTCTAAATAATTAACTATTCATTTATATTTGAAGCATAAAAGGACGACTGTATGGGAGCGAAGAGGGAGAGGTTTACCCCTAGCAGAGGAGTAACAACTGAGCACGAAATCCCCAAGGAAGGGACTGTCTAGGACTGTGCAATGTTGAAGGTTGGCTGGAAGAGCTCACTGGTTGTTGGGTTGGATTTGTCGAAAGCGGTAGTGGCTGGACTGGAGGAGTGGAGGAGGTCTGGCGGTGGAGCTGGCCGCGGACAAGGAGCAGCGACCTCAATCCACCGGGGTAGAGTGCAGGGGGTCGTCGGTACCCTAGCAGGGATCTGGAGAGGTCGACGGGAACAGGTTGGGCTTCAGGAAGCAGAGCTTGTGGCGGAGAGGGCTTCCCTGGAAGTCGTCGAAGTATATGGTGCGCCGGAAGGGGTGGAGTAGCTGGAGACTTCCCTAGGGGATGAAGATCGGCGGTTGGAGGCAGCGGACACGCCGACGGATTGCCGGAGGGCTCCGGCGTCAGTCGACGGGGGCAAGGCACAGCGCCGGAGGAGTCGACGGTCTGGCAGAGCCCTGTCGTTGATAGGAGGTGGGGGAATCGGGAATTAGTAGGCGGCGCTGGAGGGAAATCGGACAAAACCTAAACTCGGTTTGTTCAATTTCATTTCCCAGCCGGTCCAAACAGGAAGATGGAGGCAGATTTTATAAGGGAGGGGAATTAGGGTTCACCTTTGGAGGGCTTTGGCTATGGGCACACATGACTTTCATTTAATAAATGCAGACTAGATGAAATCAGGGGGCATAACCAGAAGTATTTTCCAATTAAAAATCTCACATCAGATTTTGGAAAGTAATATATAATTTTGAATAGCTAATTATTATAATCTTGCCCTAAGCTAATCTACCACCTAAGTTACCGGATCTATGAATTTAGGGTCTCGTTGACCGGTCACATCAACGAGCCAAACAAAAATTGCGCGAACAATATGGGCGACACAAAATACATAAAAAACGCTAAAATCATGCGCACACAACTCAGCACAACAAATGAAACCAAATGCGCCACGACATGCGCTACACAAATGAAACAGGTACAAATAAAAATAAAGATGCATCGTGGGTTGCATCAGTATTGCTGATGGGCGATGGGCAATCTAGAGAGTTATCACTTGACGGGAAGATTGTTGATGCAACGACTCCATGGTGTAGTCTCATGTCGGATGAGGCGAGATATGTGTTGATGTAGAACTACCAAATGGTTGAATATGAGTTTGACCACCAACTATCTCGTTCGACTTTGTTCCACCATTGGTTGTCACTTCACTACAAATTTTAGGGCTGTTGCGGAACGATTATATCAAGAGTGAAGGTAAGAGAAGAAATGAGAGTTCAGAGCTGTAGCAGGTGGATGATTGCAATGGCTACGAGTAGAGAGAAAAGGAGGGAAGTGAGAAAAGGAAGGAACGGTCAATAAATACATATTAATCACTTGATGGAATTTGATTTCAGTTTTTCCTAATGCTAGTAGACAACTCCTAGGTTAGATAAAAGAAGGGAGATTTTTCCATTTAGAGGAGTTTTCTCCTAGGTCAACAATAAGAACCACATGTTAAGGAATCCAATTGATCATGATACAGCTACTATTTGAATTAGAAAATATAGTTTCCCAAACCATACAAACCAACAGGAAATTTTGATCCACTCACTGGCAAACAAATGGGAAACTGTAGAAGAGAAAACAGGAGAGAGAAAATCACCCTTGATAGTATATTCTCAAAGAATAGGATTACATACACTTATATAGAGGTAGAAAGAGGGAGAGACTCCTACATATACAATGTGGGACTAAAAAAACTGTACATGGGCCAATACACATGGGCCTCCCTAATGGGCTAATTTATCTTATCTTTAACACTCCCCCGCAAGCTGAAGCGTACAAGTCATAAGCGCCAAACTTGGATAAGAACTGATAGTACAAAATCCGAGAGAGAGCCTTGGTGAAAATATCAGCAACTTGACTGCATGACGAGACGTGTTCCAATACTATCTTCTTCGATTGAACATTTTCCCGAATGAAGTGACAGTCAACTTCGATATGTTTTGTGCGCTCATGAAACACCGGATTCTTGGCAATATGTATGGTCGCTTGACTATCACAAAGCAGGATAGCATGAGAGGGGAGTTGAGACTCATATCTCTGAGGAGACCCTCTAGCCAGGTGACCTCAGATATGACTGTTGTCATTGCACGATATTCAGCCTCAGCAGATGAGCGAGCAATAACATTTTGTTTTTTGCTATGCCAGGTAATAAGATATCCACCGAGGTAGGTGCAAAAACTAGTTGTGGGGTGTCTATCATCAAGAGACCCTGCGTAGTCAGCATCAGAGTATGCAACAAGAGATAATGAAATCGATGATTTATAAACAAGTCCTTGTCCAGGAGCCTTCTTTAGATATCTGAGAATCCGCTCGATGGCCTGGAGATGAGAGATCCAAGGAGTATGCATGAATCGACTTACAACTCCAACAGCAAATGAGATATCAGATCGTGTAACTGTGAGGTGGATTAGTTTCCCCACCAAGCGTCGATAGTACTCTGGATTGGTAAGAACAGGGTCATTCCCAGAGTCATGTGCCGACAGCTTATGATTCACATCCATCGGAGTGTCTGTAGGATTGCATCCAAAATAGTCCACACTTTGTAGAAGATCAATGCAATACTTCCGTTGAGATAAGATCATACCATCAGGTCGTCTTGCAACCTCAAGTCCAAGAAAGTATCACAGATTACCCAGGTCCTTTGTCTGGAAGACGGAGTTCAGATGTTGTTTGATGTTTTGGATCCCGATGGTGTCGTTTTCGTAATCAGAATGTCATCCACATACACAAAAAGAAGAACTGTCATTGTTGCTTGATGACGAGTAAAAAGAGAAATCAGCAGAGCTCCGAGTGAATCCCATGTTGCGAACCACCTTACTGAACTTATCAAACCAGGCGCGAGGGGATTGTTTGAGGTCATATATAGACTTCCTGAGGTGACATACACGAGACTCCCTCGTGGTCTCAAACCCAGGTGGTTGGTGCATATACACAGTCTCTTGGAGATCATCATTGAGAAAGACATTTTTTTATATCCATTTGATGAAGAGGTCATTGGTGGTGCACAACAAGAGAGATTAGAACCCAAACAGTATTTAGTTTTGCCACTGGAGAGAAAGTTTCGTCATAGTTGAGGTCATGTTGTTGAGTGAAGCGTTTGGCCACCAGAAGAGCTTTGAGACGATCAGCTGTTCCATCAGGAGCATGTTCGATAGTAAAGACTCATTTGCAGCTAACACAAGCCCGATCAGGAGGGAGAGGAACAAGGTCCCAAGTCCGGTTAGCCCAGAGAGTTGTCATCTCTTCGTCCATGGCCGCACGCCAGCCTGGATGTTGTAGAGCGTCCTGTAAAGAGTTAAGAATGGAAATAGTGGAGAGAGAGATAGAGGATAAAAGTGCGAAGAGGTGCAGAGAAGCGATGGAGGGATACATAGTTTCCCATGGGATGAGTCGTAGAGGGTGGTGCTTGATCGTCAATGCGCAGAAGATCATCAGTAGAAGGGGGCTGCTGTCAGGCTGCAATCCTGGACAAGCGTCGAGTGTAGACACGGACAGGTGGAGGAGGGAGAGATGGTGAAGTTGGTAGTGGAGGAGCGGAAGAGGTGAGAGGCAGAGATGTGACGGGGACATTAGGACGAGGAATAGTGAACTGAGGTGGTAGAGTGGACTGAAGAGGTGGAGTGGAGGTGTGGGAGAAAAAATTTTCATCCTTAGTAAAGGTAACATCTACGGAGACGAGTACCTTGTTGACGGTGGGATAGTAGCAAACATAACTTTTTTGGGTACGAGAGTAGCCAACAAATATACATTTGGTGGCGCGTGCGGCAAGTTTGTCATTTGGTGGTCCGAGAGAGTGGACTAGCAAGTACAACCAAATGTGCGAGGCGTGAGAGAAAAAGTAGACTTGGAAGGAAAGAGTAGACCGAACAGAGAGGCAAAGTTAAACACGGAGGAGGGCATGCGATTAATGAGATAGCAAGCAGTAGAGACAGCAAAGTTTCAATATTCGGCGGGAACCTACATTTGAAGCATGATTGACCGAGTGACATCAAGGAGATGGCGATTCTTTTGCTCAGCCACACCATTTTATTGGGGTGTATATGCATACGAGATTTGATGAATTATCCCAAAGTCGGTGCATAAATTGGAGAAGCTGCGATCAGTGTATTCACGAGCATTGTTGGTGCGAAGCGTTTGTACAGTTGTAGAAAATTGCGTACGTATTTCAACAATAAAGACACGGAAAACAGAAGTCAACTCAGCACGATCATGAAGTAGATAAAGTCATATGAGACGTGAATAGTCATCAATAAAAGTGACAAAGTACCGATAAAAAAAAATACTGAAAATTTTATACGGACCCCAGATATCGGAATGAACTAAAGAAAACGGAGTATTACTCCGATTACATGCAGGAGGGAAAGAAACACGATGCTGCTTGTCAAAGATACATGATTCACAAGAGAATTCTTGCAAGGAGATATCAAGAAATGCCTTCTTGAGAATCTGAAGAGGAGCATGGCCAAGACGACGATGCCAATTGACGGGGGGAACAACAGATAGTGAGGTGGGAAAACATCCAGGAGATAAAGCCCGTTGGACAGCCGTCCTCTACCAATGATAGTCTCTGTTTGACGATCTTGCATGACAAAAGAAGAGGGAGAAAAATTAGACAACAATCAAGATCTTGAGCAAGCATACTAACAGACAGTAGGTTGAAAGAAGATCTCAGAACATGCAGAACCGAAGTTAAGGAGAGAGTGGGGGTGAGTTATAGATTAGCAGCTCCAGACACTGGAGTAGTATCGCCATTTGCCACAGTGATAAACTTGGGATACGCAGTGTGCATGTACTGAGGAGGTTTCTGAGAAGTAATGTGATGGGTGGCCCCAGAATCTAGGATCCATTGAGAGTTGTAGGGGAGACAGGAGATACCTTCAGTAGAGAAGGAAGCAATCGAGTCAGAGGGACGGTTGACAATGCCTTGCAGTTGTTGTATCTGTAGGTAGAGGTCATAGATATATTTCTGAACAGATGATGGAGACTCGGTGGAAGAGGGACTCGGAGGAGTAGCAACAGCCGTAGTAGCAGTAAGATGAGGAGGCAAATCATGTTTGCGATAGCAGGTAGTTTCAAGGTGGTCATCACGACCACAGTAGGTACACTTGAGAGTAGAGCGTACAACACGTCCCCGACCACGAGATGTGAAACGACCTCCCCGAGTAGTAGAACCTCGGCCAGAGGGAGCAGGAGTAGGGAATAGGGGTTGTTGGAGCAAAGCCGGAGAGAGTGTCCGGAGCCTCATTGAGCAAACATCAGACAGAGAGAGTGTAGTGGAAGAGGAGAGGATCTGGGCCCGGACGCTGTGAAAATGACTAGGAACACGGGCCACCATCATAGCGATCCCAACAGTCTCCTTCTGTGCCCGTTAAGTAGCAAGGTCTGCAAATAGAGGTTGGTGTTGTATCCAAGCCTCTACCAGGGTTCTGGTCTTGGCAACAAACGAAGTTAAGTCTCCTGTTGTTCCAGGATCCAGTGATTGAAGAGAGGAGATAATGTCGAAAAGGTGTTGTGGGTTATCCTTGCCAGAGTAGAGGAAGTGCAGCTCATCCCACATTTCCTTGCCTGTTTTGTAATACATTATCATTCGGTAAGGCTGTGTCCATAAAGTTAAGCAACCCAGACTGGACCCGGCCGTCATCGCGAAGCCAGTCATCAGAGGGGTCAGTAGTTTTGACCCGAGTAAGGTGAGCGAGCAGACCCTTTGTCTGCAGAACACGACGAACAGAATGAGTCCATTCGACAAAGTTGGCCTTTCCGCTGAGAGAGAGAGTGGTGATGCGAAGTTCATCACGCACCTCGGGAGGCAGTGCAGCAGCACGGGCGGGCGGAGAGGAGGTAGTCGCGGTTGAGTCACTGGATGTCATGGAGGATAGAAGAACAGGTCGGGCGACAAGCATTGGAGGACAGGCCGGGCGGCTAGCAGAACAACCGCGAGAATGGAACAAGCGGCGGACTAGAGCAGGAGCTCGCAAAGGAGAGTAAAGGCGAGCAGCACGGAACAATCCGCAGCGAGAAAGGCCAAAAGGCGAATAGAGGCAGATCGCGGCGACTAAAAGTGTGTCGCGGCGAGAAGAAGCAGCTCGCGGCAAAAAGAAAAAGGTAGGTCGCGGCGACTAAGAGCAAGTCGCGGCGACTAAGAGAAGAACAGACCGCAGCGACTAAGAGCAGGTCGCGTCGACTAAGAGGAGGGCGCGGTGAGAAGAAGCAGCTCGCGACGACAAGAGAGAATAGAGAAGAAAGAAGAAAAGGTAGGTCGCGGCGACTAAGAGCAAATCGCGGCGAGAAGCAGGTCGCAACGACAAGAAGACAGTCGCGGCGAGTAGAAGAAAACCCGTAGACCCCACGAGTCAGAGAGAGTAGGCTATAAGAAGTCTGGGGAGGAGTGTGAAACCACAGAGAGGAGGAAGCGGGTTAGAAGAAGCAGGCCGCAGCAGTCAAGCGGCAAGAGAGAGGAGCGGGTAGGATGAGGCAGGCCGCTGGCAAGTAGACGGAGGCGGATAGAATCCGAAGACAGCGGGAGGGGATGAGTTCCTCTGATATCACGTAGGAGAGAAAACGGGAGAGAAAATCACCCTTGATTGTATATTCTCAAAGAATGGTCTTACATACACTTATATAAAGGTAGAAAGAGAGAGACTCTTAAATATGCAATGTGGGACTAAAGAAACTATACATGAGCCAATACACATGGGTCTCCCTAATGAGCTAATTTATTTTTATCTTTAATAGAAACAAATAAAAACTAACATGAAATTCTGATCACTAAACTCTCCATCATCATCAATTCATCATCATCAACATTATCCTTTACCATCAGTTTCAGATGCAAAGGAAATAACCTAAAATGGAACTGATCCCTAAGCAATCCAAGCGATAAACCAGATCAGTTGACAGATGATGGAAACCAAATACTCGTTTAAAGAAAAATCAATCAAGAAAATAGTAAGGGGGAGTGGTGGAAGATAGAAGGAGGTTCTATACCGAGTGCTGGGAGTTTGAAAGGCTGAATCTTCAGTGTGTTAATGCTAACGAGCCATGCCGCCATGTTCTCCTCGCCCCCATCTCCGCCTTTTCCCATTTCCTCTCACTCGATCGTTCTCTCCGCACCCTATGCCCCTCTCCGTCGCGGAGCTGGCAAGTGTAGTTATTAAATATTCGCATCTCCTTCCTAATCCTATCCGAAACTTGGACGCAGTGAAACGAACAATGGAGATGAGTGTTTATCCGGAATGAATCACAGGATAAGAAGGAAACTGAGGTAATCTGGAGGCGGCCTTATAAAATAAAATTATAAAAACAATACTAAAAAGTGACGTTCATATCCAAACGCATTTGATTAAAAAAAAGGAATTATAAAGATAAATCTAATTTTAATATATGCAAATTAAAATCTAAAAATCTGACCTTTTTTTCTGATGGTTTTTTCCTGCACAAATCAATTTGGATATACGCAAATCAAATTTACCGCCGCTCTCACTGCATCTCCCGACCTCTCTGTCGTTGCCTCTCCAGTCGCCCCTTCTGTCGTCTCTCTCGCGGCAACTCCCGCCGCATTTCCCGGCCTCTCTGTCAATATCTCTCCCGTCACCGGTAGGTTGCGAGCCTTTGATGAGCGGTTCAACGTACAACAACCAGACGATTTTGAAAGCAAGCATGCTGGTTTTTTGTTTTCGTTATCTCTCCCGTCGCGGGCAGAGGATTTTTTCGTTGATTTTGAAGGTGCGCCGCCACTTCTCTTCATTTTTGTTTTGATTCTGCAACTGGATTATTTAATACACATTTTCTTCATTCATCTTTAGCATATTATGAATCTAATCTTTCGTTTTGTATTCTACATATGAATTATACACGTTTTTTTTTGTTCTTAGTTTTCGTTTTTTTTTTTTTGCTGTAATTATATAATGATGCTAAATGGTTGATTTTTAGATTCTTATGCCCTACTGTAGTTTATGAAGAGTGGGAAACATAAGTGTATTATTTGCTGTAATAAATGAAGTTGATTCTTGTGTTCATACTTTCATTTGTCTTACAAAAACTGCTGTCAATTTTTTTATTTCCAAATTTTTTTTTTGTTCCTAATTTCAGATACTAGAATGTAGCTCAGAAACTTGTAAAAATTTTCATTGTATACAAGCATGTTTCACAGTTAACCTCTAAAATTTAAATTAATCAGATTTATGAATTTTATATGTGTTGTTTGGTAATAAAAGTCTTTAAATTTTTACAGGTTTTCGTTGAAGTAGATGTGACAGTTACCATATATTAAACGCTATAAATTTGATATTTCTATGTTATAAACGTGTTATTTTGTCGAACTGTTGCGCTGGACTTCTCATGAAATGATTTTTTTTGTCTAAAATATTTGATTATATAATTTGTAGTGTTGGTTTGTTGTTAACAATTTTAGTTTGTGGTTAACAATTTTGTTTGCACAGAGTATTTTTCAAGATATATGGTTTGTCATTAACAATGATTTGCATATATTCAAACTTGATTTGTCTTTAACAATCCCCTTAAAAAATCATTTTTGCTATTAGTACCTCAGTTATAATAGCAGCTCAACATAATGATATTGATAGTTTATTGGATATTGATAGCCGGAATTTTTACATGAATTGAGCATTTCAATCTGTAGTTTATTGATTTCCTCTGAAGGATAACTTACAAAGTTCTCTCTTATCCATTTATTTTTGCAGGTTTCCCATTCATGACCACTCTACCAAATTGGTTGTTGAGTACTTCCTAGAGGTATATGGATTTACCATGCATTGCTCATCTTCCCTGCCTTCAAATTGGAAACCAAAAATGTCAACTATTTACCCTGGAGATTTTCCATGGGCATTCTCATGAAAAATCATCGAGAAGACTCGTGAAATCGTTGAGAAGACTTGTAATGCGCCATCATGGGGATCGAATGTATGAAAACCCAGATAGATAAATGGCCCAGATATTAATAACTTGCTAATTGATGTGATTGTTGAGTTTTTATTTAATATATAACTAATTGTGAATTTGATCCCATAACAATGCAGTTTAGAATTGAAATTGCAAGCTAGGAAAAAAAGAGGTGTTTTTATTAGTAAAATCATTTCCACTTCTAGCAAACCAAAAAAATCCGGTTCAACCCATTTTTTAACTTTTTTTTTTCTTTTCTAACAAGCACTACTAGCAAACCAAGCTCTTTCGCTTATGATTTGCACTCCACAGCGCTTCTATTGTGCCTCACGGATCTCATATGCCTCAGTCATGGGCGGATCTATAGTAGGTCGAGTATGGGCGGCCGCCCATACTGAAAAATTCTACTTCTAATATTTTAGTAGCTTAACATCAAGAAAAATTAAATATGTTTTTATAAGTTCATATTATTAAAAATAGGCTTTTATATTATAAAAATGAGATGGTTGCATGGTGGAATGTGAGTTTATTAAAGTCTTTTTCTTAGAAGTCATGTGTTCAGATCTCATTTATTGCATATCTTCCTCTGATATCACAGTTTTTCAAACAATTGACAATCTCCCCTTCATAGTATTTGTGACTGTGAGGCTTAGACTGCGTCTAAATCTTGGACTTCACCACATCAAAATGATAACAAATTGAGCACCCGACTTGTGACTCTGGCAAGTCCGTCGGCAACGAGCATCGTGTTGAGGCTTTCGTCGCAGGGCTTTCGGCTCCCGGGATGCATGTGTTCCCTGGTGTATTATCAAGTCTAGAAGTAGAGTATATACGTCGAGACTGTCCTTTCGTGCCCTAGTTGGAGACGAATCCACTATCATTCACCAATTGCTTTCCATATTGTCGGATGTGTAAAAAATTATGGGAAGCTGAAAATGAGATCGCAGGAACACTCAACCACAACTGATGATAAGTAAAATTCAGCAGCAACAGCAACACAAGAGTTTCCAATTGAAATTAATTTTTTTACAAAGCGAGGTATACATTACAAGACATAACTACAATACAACAAAGGGAAACAAAAAAATTGCCAAAAGAAGTTAGCTGCGCGGACAGAACCCTGTAACCACACAAGTCACTTAACCGCCCGTTGTGTCCGTCGAGACCGCTGAAGCCGCCTATCCGCGGCTAACCGCGTGGACTGTTGTTATTGAAATAATGAAGGAACACGAACAAAACCCGTTGATAGACTGGGCGAGCTGCGCTGCTTATCCGCAACTCCGAGGAAGAGATATAGTCGCTGAGACGGCTAGATGCTAACCACTGATTGTATCTGTGAACTGTTCCACACCAAGCTTCCACTAGTCGCCTAGTCTCCTGATGTTAGACACACAGTCTGCACAGAATCAACTTCCTTAGTTGCATCGGTTAGAAAACAGTAACCGCAAAAACCAAGTGTGAGCTTGTTCTTACTGTTCACTGCTTATTTATGACAAGTCGAGTATTCCTATTTATAGGTGTGAGGAGAAGTGTCGTCACCACTCATGCCGATAGGATAACAGTCCATCAACCTGTCGGCTAACACCACAATCCGCGAACACAAGAGTTAGTCTGCCGCTTAAAGAAAACTGCAATAAGCGCGGATGTTGAAACCGAAGAATCGGTCTCTGTGGAGTTCGACCCTTGGGGAAGGGGTGATCGCACCCTTACTTCTCTCTCACAAGCTAATCGACCAAAGACTTAGTAGAAGGAATAGACTTAAGGCTCCAGCACGGAGGTCTCACCACACACCAGCAAGATCTTAGAGCTCTTTCCGTACCAAGCCAAGTGCTGAGCTAAAGATACCTCAAAAAGCGCAAGAAGACCCGAGCACAAATAAGCATGAGAGTATGAAAAGCCTGTCCTCTGAGGTACCCCCTTGAGTATATTTATAGTTTTCTGAAAATGGTTTGCAAACAACCAACTTTCACTGTACCAAACAACTATATGCAGTCTAGATTGCCCTGCTAACATCGTAACTCCACTATTCTGGAAGGCTAAGGGCAGACCAGCGGGGACAAAATGGTAAAAAATACATCATGCAACGCTGGGCGAGTGGCTCTAGAAAACCTCCACTCGCGCAGGGTGGCGAGTGCCCGATGGTGCTAGCACTCGCATCCTCCCTATGGCCCTAGGCGAGTGCGAGCCCAAAAATGCCCCACTCGCCAACAGCCTGCCGAGATCCCTGCGCGAGTGCGAGCCTGCTGCTCCACTTGCCAATTGTTCCACTCCACCCCCACCTGGGCGAGCCGGCGGGGCTGCCAATGTAGTACCCCCCCCCCCCCCCCCCAACCTTTTGCCCGGGTCGGGTCGGAGGGGTACTATTGGCCCAAGACGTCCACCCAGTGCTCTTAGGGGAAACGGTCCACCCTAACCAAGCACTAGATGGCTGCCTTGCTTGGCTCGAATCATGACACACACAACCCATCAAAGTATAGCGGAAGCATTAACAAGAAACCATTGCAGATTTATATATAACATATCAGAATCACAGCGGTTCTAGGGTCGAAGCCTAAGTGTTTAAATAATCATGTAGGATATACAAGTGCTACATATAATCCTCATATACTCTCTCTACTCTGCTCGGCGGAACTCACGTCTTTAAACTCTGGGGATGGCGGGGGTGCATCTACTCGAGTAGACCTAGCTATTGGCGTAATCTCCTGCGACAGCGGGTCACTACGGTGCTCCACCTCATGTGAATGGTTAATCAAATAACCGTTAGTCACAGAGCTAAGTGGAAACAAATCTCCTCCCCGGATCCACATCCTGGAGACGAGCACGCACCCACCCAACAAAAGTAAATAGCTGAAGTAAGAGAAGGTTAGCACAACATCTCATATATGAACATCTAGGAGCAATTATAAAGAGTGCAGTATAACCGGTAAAAACAGCAATATTATAAATTGGTTATAACAAGGCTCTACTAGCTCATCAGCACATCAGGTTTTCATATCCTGAAATCTATCGCAGGCATTCACAGCCGCGCACACACCGCAGACATTCATAGTCGCGCGCACACCGCATGCATTCATAGCCGTGCGCACATACCCTGTGTCGACATAGTTTGGACCTCTTCTGTTCCAGCAGGGTAGCGAGCCTCGCGGGCCTCACTGATGTGGTCGCCGGTGATAGTGGCCAGTCCTGCCACTTCTGGGGGTGATCGTACCGCACAACCCCAGGCCCTAACGTACAACTATGTGAACTCTTAGATGTGAGCGACATCCGGCGAATCGTTTTAACCGACCAAGGGAGGAAACCAGATGGGGAATATAACGGCCGGTCACCCGTGGTACTCATCTCCCTATCGCCTTGAGTCGTCTACCTTCCTGCACCGGTACGAACGGTCTGCGGAAGGGACTGACCCGCCACTATTTCACCGCAAGTAATTTACAATCAATCAAACAAAGGCAAATATTATAAAACATCAGGTCTACGTCGGCATGCCCTACTAGGCTTTAGACTTCGGGCGTCGACACTCAGGTCTACTTTCGACAAGGAGCGTGAGAGCGCATTATTTGGGGCTAGACCTGGAGGACCACCTCAACTCCGGTTATCCCCAACTAAGGCTCGATGACTGCTCGTCAGAGCAGGACCCGAGACTATAATGGTAAATTACAATGGGAATAAGTGCGGTGAATATGTTACTTATTTAAAGTGCTTGAATGAAACAAATGTGACCAGTACGAGACTGAAGTAGTGCTGAAAAAAAAGTACTGAAATAAGCTTGACCAGTACGAGACTGGATGTAACAACCCCATCCGTGCATATGGTATATTCTAGAAGGTCCGGCCGGGGCCCAATAGTATATAACACAAAACAAGCGGTGAAGGTACGGGATGATATCAGAGTAGCGCATCGTACCTATTTCAACGCATTCTAGCGGAAGCCTAAACTACAACTTGAACTCCTCCCTTGAATGTCCCACAAATAAAACACCATGTTTTATAGCACATAGGAATGTCTTACATCAGTACAAGATGGCCTTATAGCCTTACAAGGCTTTCACACAGTGGCCTAAAAAGATTGGCGCGCAGGCCGACCACAATAAAAGAAAACACAATAAGCAGCATAAGCCTTCGAGGGCTAGCAACAGCAACAGCAGCAGGGACATCAACCTTTATGCGTCCCGCTTGGCTCTCCAGTACCTATACAGGGACAGTCCACCCAACGGTGGCAAACAGAAGCAACGGTCAGCGTTCAGCTGACCAAATTATAACGACCCTACCCCTTTTCTCGGGGCAGCGGTAATCTTCCCTGCAGGCATCATATCACAAGCATGACAATATATCTCATAAAATGTGCTTTCACGCACACATGCCATCACAACCGTTCGCCACCCGGCCCAACGGTCCATGCACTCAGGGCACATTCTTGGTGTTCTGACAAAGCACTTGCCCACCACTGTATCAGGGTCACAACCCAACAGTACTTCTCTTGAACATTTACTCCATGGCGTGCAGCCGGAGTTCTAGTCTTACTACACTGGGATGGCCCGTAGCCCCCCATTGTGTCATGGCGCGCAGGCTTAAGACTCTTGCTATGCGCTCCAATAGACCGCACCTTTTGGTCTCACGTCAGACGGACATAGTGCAGGTCGGATCCTCCACCCCCCGTTGCTCAAATCGTCTTGCCTTCTCCGAGTACAGCGTACTCATGGCTTAATCAAAGGCGCGGGTCGGTCTCACCAATCCTGTTCTTGGCACACAGCCTGGGTATTTCTCTACACCCATTTTCTTAGCATAACAGCGGGTCTTTCCTGGGCACCCCAGTACTTCCTGTTACTCTCTTCACAGGTGGACACCGCAATATCACAAATGTCAGGGGTCTTTCCTGGTCACACCAGTACTTCCTGTTACTCTCTTAATAGGTGGACACCCTACGACATCAAGCATCACAAAGGGCCTTTCCTGGTCACACTAGTACTTCCTGTTGCTCATTCACACAGGTACGACCCAATAACACAATCATATACAGATATTTTCCTGGACTACCACTCCAGTACTTCCTGCTACTACCTTTCACAGGCATGACCCGTTGACTCCTTAAACTACACGTTTCTCACGGAGTATTCTCCGGTTCGTATGCAACATCACCAATCCAGACCAACCTGTCCAGATGGGCTTCACACAGCATGCCTATTCTGCACTCCATTTCCGGATCTATATGCCAACAAAGGGGATTTCATGCATCCACCCAAAGACTCCCAAAAACAACCACCTCTTGGTGAGGGAATCACAAACATATGCCAAAAGGAAGCCTTCACATGGCTAGGAAGAAAAGTCATTACCCTTGAAGCCCTCTTTGGTGCCATGAGCTCCAAGTTAGCTTGAACGAATCACAAGAGATTTTCCTCCACAACGCCGGCTTCGGATCTCTTGTCGGTAAACCGCGGCACGACCGGTAATCAGCCCCCTTTCCTCCTCCTCCTTCTTCCTCTCCCTTTCTCTCACTAGCAATGAAGAAAGAGAAGCCAAATAAGAGAAATGAGATTTCTCTTCTCATTCACGGCCTTAAGGAAATAGGGAGGCAGTTCAGCCATTGGATCCCAGCTGAAGGAAGGGACGACTACGATTTTGCCAGAAAAGTTCAATTTTGCCTGACACGGCATGTGACACGCCCGTGTCCCAGGCCGTGTGCCTCAAACGGTGTTCAACCGACTTATCCAAACCAGTGACACGCCTGTATCATGGGCCGTGTCACCCAACACGCCTTCATACATGCCCATGTCTGTGGTTGTGTTCATCGGCGAAAATAATCGCAAAATAACCCGAGAGTCACACGGTCTGTGACACGTCCGTGTCTCAGGCCGTGTGCCCATACACGACACTAAGACACGCCCTAGCGCAAAATTCATCGGGGTGAGTTCGTTGAGCCGAAGGGACACGCCCTGTGACACGCCCGTGTTCACCCACTTCTCGACACTCGACGACCACATATCGACACTCGACGAACACATCTCGACACTCGACGTCGAACACACGACACGGCCTTGGACACGCCCGTGTCCATGGCCGTATGCATTCTTTCGACACATCGTCGAGCGAAAAATGTTGACTCCCAGACCGATCGTCGACACGGGTTCGACACGCCCTGAGACACGCCCGTGTCTCAGGCCGTGTTCGATGTTCGACGATCGTCGACTCCAAAATTCGTCGACCTCGTAGCCAAATCGTCGACTCCAGCCTGACACGCCCTGGGACACGCCCGTGTCCCAGGCCGTGTCACCCGAAAATTAGCCTGCTGAGAAAATTGGGGTGTTACAACCCTCCCCTCCTACAAAAAATTTCGTCCTCGAAATTCAAACACATGAAGGCCATAAGTAACCAGCAACCAAACGTTATAACATTCAAATATTTATGTTACAACACAATACTCTCCACAGATTACAAAAACAGCTCGGGGAACTCTTCTCGTATGGTTTGCTCTCGCTCCCATGTCAGTTCTTCACGGCCGCAGTTGTCCCACCGAACTTTAACCATGCCGACCGTTTTGTTCCGCAACTGTTTCTCGGCTCGATCTTCGATCTGAATGGGTCGAACTCTCGTTGTTAGCCCATACTCCACCGGCACACGATCATCCGCGATCACTTGAGCTGGATCTTTCACGGCCTTCCGAAGCACCGAGATGTGAAATACATCATGTAATCCACCCAAATCTGCCGATAGAGCTAGCCGGTAAGCCGCTTCGCCAACTCGCTAAACCACTTCAAAAGGACCCAAATATCTTGGACTCAACTTTTTCAAACGTCGAATCCGGGAGACACCTTTGAATGGCTTGATTTTCAAGTAGACTCAATCGCCAACCGCAAATTCCACGTCTCGGTGTTTGGCGTTGTAGTACTTAGCTTGTCGATCTTGAGCAATAAGTAACCTCTCTCGAATAGTCCGTATGGTTGAGTTTGCTTCATCAACCTCATTTGGGTTAAAAACTCAAGCTTCGCCTGCTTCTACCCAAGCCAAGGGAGTACGACACTTCCTTCCATATAGTGCTTCATATGGTGCCATCCCAATGCTCGTCTGGTAGCTGTTATTATATGCAAACTCCACCATATAGAGATGATCTTCCCATCTCTTTCCGAAGTCAAGGGCGCACATTCAGAGCATGTCCTCCATTGTTCTGTTGGTACGTTCAGTTTGGCCATCCATTTGGGGATGAAAGGCTGTACTGAAAGTCAACTTCGTGCCCAACAGTCGGTGAACTAGCCTCCAATCATTTGAAGTGAATCGCCCATCTCGATCACTTACGATGCTCCGAGGAACACCGTGAAGCCGCACAATCTGGTCAACATACAACTTTGCCAAACTTTCAACTGAATCATCTCGCCTGTTCGGGAGAAAATGTGTCACTTTCGTTAGCCGGTCAACAATCACCCAAATGGAATCATTTCCTCGCTGCGATCTCGGCAACCCGTGCACAAAATCCATGAAAATATCATCAAATTTCCACTCTGGGATCGGCAGTGATTTCAAATAATCGTCCGGCTTTTGGCATTCCGCCTTCACCATCGCACATGTTTGACATTTGGAGACATAAAGAGCAACATCTTTCTTGAGCCCTGGCCACCAGAAAAGCTTTTTCATATTGTTGAACATCTTCGTGCTCCCGAGGTGAATGGAATACTTTGTATAATGTGCTTCATATAACAGTTCTTCCCTCAATTTCCCCACATTTGGGATGCACAAACGGCCTTCTTTTAGCAAAAGACCGTCATTCCAGGAGAATTTGTCTTCTGGCCCTTCATGAACATAGCGTAAGAGATCTTCATCCAACTCCGTTGCTCGTCGAACTCGGTCCGCAAGGTCACATTGCACCTCGGTCCAGTTCAAACATGCAGTGGCAGTGGAATTCTTGTCAACACAATAAATCTCAACGCCTCCAGCTCCTGGATAAGACATTTATCATGCCTTTGTAACCAATTCGCTCTAGCTGGAATCCTCCGACTCAAGGCATCTGCGACAACATTCCCCTTCCCGGGAGTATAGTGAATCTCAAAAGTGTAGTCCCCTAGGACCTCCAACCACCTTCGTTGTCGCATGTTCAAGTCTTTTTGCTCCAAAAGATACTTTAGGCTCTTGTGATCTGTATAGATCTCCACCTTCACTTCATAAAGGTAGTGTCGCCACAACTTTAGTGCAAAAATCACTGCCACTAATTCCAAATCATGGACGGGATAATTTCGCTCGTGCACTTTCAGCTAGCGTGAGCCATAAGCAATTACTTTTTCACTTTGCAGAAGAACGCAGCCTAAGCCGCTCCCTGAGGCATCACTATAGATAACAAAACCATCGGTCCCACTTGGCGAAGACAACACCGGCGTCGTGGTCAACCGAACCTTCAGCTCTTCAAAAGCTCGTGCGCACTTTGGCATCCAAACGAACTTCTGATCTTTTTGCGTCAACGTGGTTAGCGACAAAGCAATCCGCGAGAAGTTCTCAACAAATCTTCGATAGTAGCCCGCAAGTCCAAGGAAACTCCTGACCTCGGCCACAGAAGACAACATTGGCCACTTCTGTATGACCCTTATCTTCGCTAGATCCACTACAATGCCCGCTCCACTCACCACATGGCCTAGGAACGCCACAGACGATAACCAAAACTCGCACTTCGAGAACTTGGCATAGAGCTGATTTTGCCTCAAAGTATTCAACACCAACCGCAAGTGAGTCTCATGCTCAGCTTTTGACTTTGAGTACACCAGGATGTCATCAATGAACACTATCACGAACAGATCCAGGTACTCTCGGAATATGCAGTGCATCAAATCCATAAACACCGAGGGCGCATTGCACAGTCCAAATGGCATGACTGTGAACTCATAGTGCCCATAACGTGTTCCAAACGCGGTTTTGGGAATGTCACCTTCCCGAATTCGCAACTGGTAATAACCAGACTTCAGGTCCAACTTCGAATAAACGGTAGAACCCACCAGCTGATCGAATAACTCATCAATCCGGGGTATCGGATATTTATTTTTCTCGGTCAGCTTATTTAGTTCACGGTAATCAATACATAACCGCAACCCACCATCTTTCTTCTTTACAAAAAGCACAGGCACGCTCCAAGGTGACATACTTGGGCGTATATAACCTTGCTCCGGCAATTCTTGTAATTGGACCTTCAACTCAGCCATCTCTTTTGGCGCGACGCGATATGGCGAGCGGGTCACGGGTTTGGCACCTGACACCAACTCAATCGTGAAGTCAATCTCCCGCTGGGGTGGTAGCCCAGGGAGATTCGTGGGAAACACATCTGTAAATTCCGCCACAATCGGAACCTCGCCCACACTGGCCTTAGGCTCAACAGCCTGAATCAGTGCAAAGTAACACTCTGCACCCTTCCGAACAGCATTGACTACCTGGAGTGCAGACATCAACGTCCCACCCACTCCTCGCATACCCGCAAACTTTGTCTCATGTTCGGTATTCTGGCCCAACGTGATCTCTTTGGATTGACAATCAATCAAGGCATGCTGCTCCGCAAGCCAATCCATCCCAAAAATCACGTCGAATTCCGATCTTGGCAATACAGAAGCAGTCAAACTGAAATCCCGACTTACGATTTGGACCGCCACATCGCAAGCTTGATCCGCAAGCATCCAACAGCCATTCGGCAACACCACCCTGACGCTATCTGTCTTTGTACGACTAGGTATCCCAAGCCGCGCTATAAACTCGCTAGATAGAAAAGAATGCGATGCACGCGTATCAAAAAGTGCTCGCGCCAGCGTGTCCCGAATCATCACAAAGCCTGTGACAATCATGTCACACACAAACCACAAACATAGATGCACTAAGCAAAGTATACAAACAATAGCACATGCAAAACTAAACTCATACCTGTGACGACGCCACTCTGCTTAATGGCCTCCTGCAGGCCAAGATTGTAGACCCGGGGTTGCGCCTGCGAGGCAGAGGAATCCACCACCGCCTTTCCTTTTTTCGCATAAGATGCTCCCGCCTTCTTTTCACTCTTTGGCGGCATCCGACAATCTCACGCAATATGCCCCATCCGGCCACAATTATAGCAGATACGAGTATCCGGCTTTGAGGTAGCCCCCGACGTTGCTCCCGTTGCAACTGATGAAGGAGCTTGTCCACTTGTCTTTGACTTATTGCCCCATCTCCTCTTATAAAATGGTTTCCCAGATCGGGTCGCCTTCCACTCTGGTTGCGTCATAGCTAAAGCCCTCTTCCCCTGCACCCTCTTCATATCCTTTTCCAGCGCGCTTGCAGTGTCAACCAACGCTTGGAAACCTTGGTTCACAGAACTCGAAACCAGGAACCTCAACTCGTCCCTCAGTCCTTCATAGAACCGATTGGTCTTCCTCTGCTCATCAGCAAAAATAGAACCTGCATACCGCCCCAAGCGAGTAAATTCATGCAGGTATGCGTCAACACTACCATCACCTTGGGTCAGCCTTTGGAATTCATTTTCCATGGCTATCCGTTGGGCCGCAGGAAGGTGCTTTGCTAGGAAGAGTCGGGAGAATTATTCCATGGATACTTGTGTTAAAGGACGACCCGCCAAGTGATGCAAATCCATCTCATCCCACCACAGTCTCGCTTCTCCTTCAAGTAAGAAGGTAGCCAAGGTGACTTTCTGATGCTCCTCTGTACCAATCGCCGTCATGACTCTCTTGACGCGCGATAACCAATCTTCAGCCTGCGTCGGAGTTCCCGCTCCCGAAAACGTAGGCGGATGGAAACTCATAAACTGCGTTAGCTGCTTCTCAGCCGCTCGAGGAGCCACAACCACTACAGTGCAGGCCTTGCCGCCACCTGTTTTGGCCTCACAGCCGGTTGCTCCTGCCTAAGTGGCTGTCCTTGGAACATGGTAAATAAAGCCTCCGCAACTAAGCGCACATGTTCCGCAGACGGTAGAGGTGTAGGCACCTCGGCTGGTCCCGTACTTTCATCAGAATGCTGGGGCTCAGGCGGCACAGCTCCACTCCGTGTCACCTAAAGGTGGACAAGACACACACATTAGCGACCTTACACAAGCAAACAACACAAAATAGGAATGTGCAGGTTCCTATTTCAACGCATATATCACAAAACAGGCGGTGAAGGTACGGGATGATATCAGAGTAGCGCATCGCACCTATTTCAACGCATTCTAGCGGAAGCCTAAACTACAACTTGAACTCCTCCCTTGAATGTCCCACAAATAAAACACCATGTTTTATAGCACATAGGAATGTCTTACATCAGTACAAGATGGCCTTATGGTCTTACAAGGCTTTCACACAGTAGCCTAAAATGATTAACGCGCAGGCCGACCACAATAAAAGAAAACACAATAAACAACATAAGCCTTCGAGGGCTAGCAACAGCAACAGCAACAGCAGCAAGGACATCGATCTTTATACGTCCCGCTTGGCTCTGCAGCACCTATACAGGGACAGTCCACCCAACGGTGGCAAACAGAAGCAACGATCAGCGTTTAGCTGACCAAATTATAACGACCCTACCCCTTTTCTCGGGGCAGCGGTAATCTTCCTTGCAGGCATCATATCACAAGCATGGCAATATATCTCATAAAATGTGCTTTCACGCACACATGCCATCACAACCGTTCGCCACCCGACCCAACGGTCCGTGCACTTAGGGCACATTCTTGGTGTTCTAGCAAAGCACTTGCCCACCACCGTATCAGGGTCACAACCCAACGGTACTTCTCTTGAGCATTTACTCCATGACGTGCAACCGGAGTTCTAGTCTTACTACACTGGGATGGCCCATAGCCCCCCATTGTGTCATGGCGCGCAGGCCTAAGACTCTTGCTATGCGCTCCAACAGACCGCATCTTTTGGTCTCACGTCAGACGGACATAGCGCAGGTCGGATCCTCCACCCCCCGTTGCTCAAATCGCCTTGCCTTCTCCGAGTACAGCATACTCATGGCTTAATCAAAGGCGCGGGTCGGTCTCACCAATCCTGTTCTTGGCACACAGCCTGGGTATTTCTCTACACCCATTTTCTTAGCATAACAGCGGCTCTTTCCTGGGCACCCCAGTACTTTCTGTTACTCTCTTCACAGGTGGACACCGCAATATCACAAATGTCAGGGGTCTTTCCTGGTCACACCAGTACTTCCCGTTACTCTCTTAACAGGTGGACACCCTACGACATCAAGCATCACAAAGGGCCTTTCCTGGTCACACCAGCACTTCCTGTTGCTCATTCACACAGGTACGACCCAATAGCACAATCATATACTGATATTTTCCTGGACTACCACTCAAGTACTTCCTGCTACTACCTTTCACAGGCATGACACGTTGACTCCTTAAACTATACGTTTCTCACGGAGTCTTCTCCGGTTCGTATGCAACATCACCAATCCAGACCAACCTGTCCAGATGGGCTTCACACAGCATGCATATTCCATACTCCATTTCCGGATCTATATGCCAACAAAGAGGATTTCATGCATCCACCCAAAGACTCCCCAAAACAACCACCTCTTGGTGGGGAATCACAAACATATGCCAAAAGGAAGCCTTCACATGGCTAGGAAGAAAAGTTGTTACCCTTGAAGCCCTCTTTGGTGTCATGAGCTCCAAGCTAGCTTGAACGAATCACAAGAGCTTTTCCTCCGCAACGCCGGATTCAGATCTCTTGTCGGTAAACCGCAGCACGACCGGTAATCAGCCCTCTTTCCTCCTCCTCCTTCTTCCTCTACCTTTCTCTCACTAGCAATGAAGAAAGAGAAGCCAAATAAGAGAAATGAGATTTCTCTTCTCATTCACGACCTTAAGGAAATAGGGAGGCAGTTCAGCCATTGGATCCCAGCTAAAGGAAGGGACGGCTACGATTTTGCCAGAAAAGTTCAATTTTGCCTGACACGGCCTCTGACACGCCTGTGTCCCAGGCCGTGTGCCTCAAACGGTGGTCAACCGACTTATCCAAACCAGTGACACGCCCATGGGACACGCCCGTGTCATGGGTCGTGTCACCCAACACGCCTTCAGACACGCCCATGTCTGTGGCCGTGTTCATCGGCGAAAATAATCGCAAAATAACCCGAGAGTCACACGGCCTGTGACACGCCCGTGTCTCAGGCCGTGTGCCCATACACGGCACTAAGACACGCCCTAGCGCAAAATTCGTCGGGCTGAGTTCGTTGAGCCGAAGGGACACGCCCTGTGACACGCCCGTGTCACAGGCCGTGTTCACCCACTTCTCGACACTCGATGACCACATCTCGACACTCGACGAACACATCTCGACACTCGACGTCGAACACACGACACGGCCTTGGACACGCCCGTGTCCATGGCCGTGTGCCTTCTTTCGACACATCGTCGAGCGAAAAACGTCGACTCCCAGACCGATCGTCGACACGGGTTCGACACGCCCTGAGACACGCCCGTGTCTCAGGCCGTGTTCGATGTTCGACGATCGTCGACTCCAAAATTCGTCGACCTCGTAGTCAAATTATCGACTCCAGCCTGACACGCCCTGGGACACGCCCGTGTCCCAGGCCGTGTCACCCGAAAATTGGCATACTGAGAAAATTGTGTTGTTACACTGGAATAGTACTGAAATGAAAGTACTGAAATAAGCTTGACCAGTACGAGACTGGAATAGTACTGAATTGAAAGTACTGAACTGAAATAAATAAAAGAACTGGATCAGTGCAAGACTGAAATAATCATAATGAAAATGGTTAGTAGTCCAATCACTCCATATAGGAGGCTTCAGTTCCATCTCCGTTCTCAGGAGGCTTAGTTCAGTTCTAAATAGATTCAGGGTTGGCTAGGAGTTACATTCTTATAGCCGTTAGGGGCAACTTCAAGTCATCACGCGTACTCTCATCTTCCGAGCGTGCCATATTCATCCGAGAGTTGAGGCGCTCGACGGTTTAACGAAATTTTGGAAAACCCGGAGCTTAGTCACTTGCCTCGGCCATTCTCATTGATAAAGTATTTTAAAGACTTATAAGGAGTGGTCGCGCACTCCAATTTCCGTCTTTAGGGAAAGTGAGCAGATAAATGATCCGTGAGCGACCATAGGCTTTAATATTTTAAGAAAAATACCAAAACATTTCCCCATGACCCTAAATTTTGATACAACCCTTGTAAGGGCCTAAAATGAGCCTAGAAATTTTCTTATAATTTTTCAAAGTGTTCTGGATATTTAATTTAGCCAAATAAGTTTTATTTTGGCCTTTAAAATACTAAATTAACTCCAAAAATTCTCAAAATATTTGAGGAGGTAGCCCTCATCATGGGGGACATTTTTCATGTTGGTCATTTTTCTCCTAAATGCCTAGGTTTGGCCTAAATAATCTCCAAAATTCTGGCCTTTGATTTGGTCTGCTAATAGCAGATCCAACTGATCCTACAGCTAGAATTAAGCCACAGGGTGTTTTAAATCCTACTATCCTTACAGCGGATCGGCAGTGGATCCGTTATGGGGGGCGTTGATGCTGAGGCGGGACGGGAAAAGAGGAGATCTGGGCCGTCCGATCTCATCATGAGATCGGACGGCCGCTGCTACTCCCGGCGGTGTGGAGGGTGACGGCCTCCACCACCACCGGCCAGCCTTCGCCAACCACCTTCACCGGGCCCAATCGACTTGTCGGGGGCCGGTGACTCTCTGGGCGGTGGTCCGGCGGCCTGGCGCAACCGGCCACCGCCGGAAAAAACCCATCCCGATAACCTGGGGTGGTGGTGGCCCTGCTCCTAGCGCCACCGCGCCATCCCAGCTCCTCGGGTGGATGGCCGCTTACCAAACCACCGTCGGCCGACGCGCCAGGGGTCAGGCTTCACGCCAGGGGTCGGGCTTCACGTCGGCGGTGGCCCGGCGAGCATGCGCCGCCGGCCGCCGCCGCCAGATTTAAACAAAAAAATTTCTGTTTTGCTAGTGCCACCGGAACCACATTTTCCGACGGCACTGCCGCTCTCTGCCATTGGGGGCTGCTGCCCCCAGTGGTGCAACACTCCCCCAGCGCCACCACCGGCGCTGGGGGAGGATTTCTCCTCCTTGGGCACCACCCGGCCTAGAACAAGGCTCGGGTGGCGCCGGGGGGCTCCGGCCGCCGGGAGTGTCATGCACCACGTCGGAAATAGGGAGGGGGTGGGAGAGGGTTCCACTTGGGTTTGGTGGGCTCGGGAGGGGCCAAGCTGGTCAGCCATGGTTTGGTGGTGGTGGTGGAGGGGAGGGGGAGCCTCAATTTGGCTTTTTTCGGCCACCTGGGTTCCGGCAAGGGTCAGACAGGGGGGAGGTGGGCTGCTCTGAGGCTTTGGGAAAGAGAAGGGGGTGGGGTGGCTTTATAGGGTTGGGGAGGGGGAGCTCCCCTCCCTTTGGCAAGGTGGGACTAATCACTCCTTAGGGAGGGATTAATCGTCACCCTCCAGCTGTCCAAGGACAGCTGGAGGTGCCATATTTTCCCCCGTGTGGGGAAAAATGGATGAGGCCCTCATGGGCTTGGGCCTTTAGGTGGGAAAGAGAGAGAGAGAGGGAGAGAGAGAAGTGAGTGGACCTCCACTTGCCCAAGGAAAGTGTGGGGGGCATGGGTCATCCTCTTTTGGAGAGGGGGGGTGGGCCCCTACTTGGAGAAAAATCCAAAAGATGGATTTTTAGGTGGGTTTGACCAAGTCAACCCGAGGATGGGTCTCCCTTGCTGGTCAAAGTCAAAGTGGGTCCAAGTCATCGGGGTCGGGTCAAAGTTCGGGTTTCGTGTCATAATTGGTGTGTGCACGCTTTTCGGTGCACGACTAGGCTTGATTTGACCACACGTTGACCAATTGTCGTCGAAATTGAGTGGGACGACTTCGGTTGACTTCGTATTGACCACACGAGTCCAACGCTTCTGATTGGGGTTGAATCGGAGTCCGTTTGGCGAAAGTCCAAAATTTGCGCGTCGCAATATGCTAAAAAGGTCGAACTGTGTAAAATTATTGTTAGACCTCAGATTGTGACGTGAAGGGCTCCGATGCTCCTGTTTAGGTTATATGAGGTCACAAGAATTGACAGAACTTAATTCGGAGTTCTCTCGGACGATATCCAAAATCTGCTCTCGTTGTGTTTTACGAGGAATGGTCGCATTCACTATATGGCCTCGGGGTTCAACTGAACGAGTTCTGATGCACTCGTATTGACTACACGAGGTCACAGGAACTGCCAGAACTCTATTCAGAGTTCTCTAGCTCCATTTCCCGCCTAGGGTTATTTCCCACCAGGTCAGGGGTAGGGTTCGGACCACTTTTATTGGGCCCACTAGGGCTCTGGTGGCACAATAAAAGTCGGGATGTTACAACCGAGATCATACTCAACGCCAGAAAAAAAGCGTTGAATGTCTAGGCTTCACTCAACGCCAATGAAAAAAGTGCGTTGAGTGCCTGGACTCCACTCAACGCCAAGGAAGGGGAAGCGTCGAGTGCCTGGGCTCCACTCGACGCCAGAGCGAATGGCGTCGAGTGGACCCGATGTCAGATGCGAGTGGACCCGACGCCGAGAGCTTGGCTGGTCTGGGACTTGGAAGGTTTGGCTCATGTCGAACTCCACTCACCGGGTATGAGGTTGTACAACGGACACTGATCTTGTCTGCAAGAATAACCAGACCACCAAACCTGCGGACTCCGCTCCAGTCCGCACAAAGCTCCAGACCGCGACAAACATGACGCCATCTTGTCGAGCTTGATGAGCTCAAGAACAGTCCGCCACGGGCAATCTAGGCGGACTAGGCAACAAAGCTGGACTTAGTCATTTAAGACCAACTTCACCAAACCGCGCGAACTCCAAAAACCCGCGACACCTGATACCGAGATCGCGCTAATCTGAATCAGTACGCCACGATGTGAACTGCTTCACCAAACCGCGCGGTCTCTAGGCAAGACCGGTCCGCACAACTTTACCAACTCTACGATCCAACATCCAGACCGCAAGCACAAATATATGTCGGACACTGGCACGCTCCAAAAGAGTCTGCAACATCAATCCTACCGGACTCGGCGAACACCAAACTAAGTCTGCCATACCTGTAGCCTGGACTTGTCAAAATGACCAAGTCCACCCAACGATATCTGAACTATCTCGCCCAATAAGGCACCATCGACCTGACAGAATGCCACTCCAGTCCGCGATATCTGCCTGCCTCTTTGCGAGCCAGAGTCTGCGGTCAGTGCGATCTCACATCCACACCGCCTCTGTCGATCTCGACGAACTCCAAAAGAGTATGCCACTACCCGTAGATAGATATCCCTATCCGCACGGTTACTTCACCATGGTGCTTGTTGGTCCAGACTGCCGGAGAGGAACCACAGCTGAAATCGGTTGTCCGTATAGACTATCTGTCAAAGCTATCCACCCAGTCCGCGCGATCCCTGCGGTTTGTGCGGACTGCCCAATCAGCCCGTCTGACCTCTAACACTTCCCACTTCAACAATTTCAACAGGATGCCAGAGATGACCATGAACTCAGAGAGAACGCCATAACCGTTGTGCAGTTGTGCTGATTATTTTGAGGAAGGGTGCGAGCTCCATGAATCTGGAGAACGAGGTGGTTGCGCTTTACATTGCGTGTTCTGGTGCGAGGAGGAAGCTGAAGGATGTCTGGGAGGAGTCAATGCACAAGACGATAACCCCTTGCTTGTTTCGGAAGGACATTGCAATGACATGGGGTCTGTTTGGGACATCTCTGGCGGATTGAAAAGCTGCTGTCCGGATAGAGCTGTTTTAAAATAGATCTCTAGAGAGCAATTTTAAAAAGCTGCAGAGTGTTTGGGTGTTTTGTGCAGAAGTGCGATTTGAAGAGCGATTTTCTATTTTTAGTTGTTTGGAGAAACAGCTTTTGGAAACTGTTTTTTTAAAAACTAAAATATATAAATATATAAAAAAATAAGGCAATTGTTATGTGCAAACCAATTTTAGATATGTGCAAACCAATTTTTTGTGCAGATCAACAAATTATAAGTGCAGCCTAAATTGTTATGTGCAAACCAACATTTTTTTTCAAAACGTCAAGAAAACTTTTTGATACATTTGTTGATGCATTTGTAGATGCTCTCTGAAAATTCCTATAAGAGATATTGTCACTGAGCTCAAATCTTTGACCTAAACTTTTTCCCTAATCTCCATGAATCCAATCAAACCCTATAGGCATATAAACATCTGCAGGTTGTCAAAAAAAATCAAAGCTCTACACATGGATGGAATCGGAGCTCTGAAAATGGAGGTTATTTTGATTGAAATTACTCAAAAGAGGAATTCAATTTCAATTCTAAAGCCCCAAATCCAAATGAAATCTGAAATTGAACAGGTCCATTCAATCCATCCAACATTTAATGAATGGGCCAGGTCAAAGATAGAATATGTAGCCTTCCATCCATCTTATCCACGTTCCAGAGTGGATCGACGAAGTTGCAGGGAAGAACAGTAATCACAAACACTCAGCTTTAGCAACTAACCATCTGCGATTTTCATTTTCTCACAACGTCGCTAGTCCGAAGTTTGGCGGCACCAAAACATGGTAAAAGAGAGCATCTGGAAAAATCTACAGAGAACAAGACGAAGAAGGAAAGAGGGGAAAGAGGGGATGGAGGCACTGCCGATGGAAGGTGCTGCGTGCGGCTAGGCCAATGCCGACGGAAGGAGGTGCTAGAGCCGCTGCGTGTGGTTGGAGGCAGTGCCGGTGGAAGGAGGCGCTGCCGGCGGAAGGAGGCGCTCCCGGCTGATGACGACCGGCGTATTTCGCACAGGCGGAGGCAGACGAAGCTCCCAGCGAAAGTAATTTCGCGATAACAGGGACGGCGGAGCTTGGTTTGCACCGATCGGATTTTAGGAGCTTAGTTTTATTCAGTTTTAATAGATTTTATTTAAAACTTTGGGTTGCACGTATCCAAAATTGGTTTGCACGTAACATTTGCCAAAAATAACTGATAACATGAGTCTTTCACCTGACTCCCAACTCGCTACGATTCCTCCTTCCTTTGGTTTTACAATTATGTTATACCCTAAACCTTAATTAAAATAACAATTACTAATCATAATACTAATTATAATAACAACTATTAAAATAACATACACCACACACAAACACACATCCACAAACACACACACACACACACACACACTTAACACAAATACACACACACATACACATATACAATCAAAAACACCCAATAAAAATATACACATCCAAAATCAAAAACAATATACACACACACACATACACAATAAAAAATACACACAAATATACACATACACATACACAATCAACACAAACATTGTAACACCCCCTATCCGTCGCATAGTATATAGCAGTAGGTCCGGCCGGGGCCCGACGCCATATACCACAGACAGACCGGGTGGTTACGTATGGAAACCATCCAACCAATCTCAACGTCCTACACAGAGCATTCTAGCGGAAGCAGTTTATATAAGTTGTAAACCAGAACCCAGCATTAGAGCACGAATGTCCACTATTACAAAATTAGGAATGTATACAAAATACCCAAAATCGGCCTTAAGGCCTTACAGAATGTTTCACTTGAATGATACATGATTTACGAACCTCGGCACGCAGGCCGGTCACACATGAATAAAACAGAAAACATCCACTTGGGCCTTCGAGGGCCAGCTTCGCAAAAAGGGCTTTAGCCCGCTATTGACCGCTTGGTCCAGCTGCACTTGCAAGCAACACACCACCGCACGGTGGCAAACAAGGCAACGGACAGCAATGCTGACCAAATTATAACGATCCCGCCCCCAACTCGGGGCGGCGATGCTCCTTCCCTGCATTTCATTAGCATAAGCGAGCAATGCATATAACCATAGCCATTTCATCACAGACGTTGGCTCGTACGGCCACACGTCCCGTGCACTCAGGGCACATTCTCGGTGAACCGGTCTATGTCACGTCAATTAAAGCCATTAACATTCCGGACTCACCACCGCCACTTAGACGGCCATTCCTATGAGCAATTCGTCTTCCTGGCATTGATCACGTCAATTTAAGCCATTGACCGCCGAAGACTCACATCTATGCCAACGGCGAGTGCCACGTAACCTTAGGTCTCTCTAACCAAACGACATAAAGCAGGTACGGTTCCATCTAACCCGTGCTCACATCGCAACGACAATTTAAGCCATTTGCGCGGGTCAAACTTTCACCGAGTCCCATTCTACCGCAAATCACATAACCCCGTTATGTTCAAGTTGGCTCTCAGGCCACCAAGTTGGCAAGATCTCGTATCCGCCCAGTTTTCCGGGTGCACCTTTGGGTTAGTCCCCCAGGCTCCCTGCTGCAATCTACCGCGTAGAAAACCCGAAAAACAAACCATAGCACGGAGTCTTCTCCGGACTTATGCAATGCAACATCACCGATCCAGACTAACATGTCCGGGTAGGCTTCACACAAAATGTCTACGTCCGTTCTCGCATACAGACTCTAAACAATGGGGACTTTACATATCTACCCGAAGGAACACCTCCAACTCTCCGCAAACTCGCGAGAGCGGGCTTCCTATGCAAAGAAAGAGAGCTATTCATGCTCAAGATGAGGATCGTTACCCTTGAGTTCCTCTTTGGCGCCATCGAAAAGTAATCGGATAGAAATCACCGCACTTGCGTTGCCTCCGTGGATCCGGGGTCGGCTTGCGATTCGGAGCTCCGAAGCTCCTTCAATGGCGGATCTAGCTCTTCTTCTTCCAATGGCTCTCCTCTTTCTCCAAGGGTTTGGAGAGATGAAAAGGTAAGAAAGTGATGGATTTTCTAAGTCAAAACCCGGGTATATCCTCTCAGGAACAACCCCCAGCCGTTGGATCTCAACCTAAGAAAACGAACGGCTTTGATTCGGGGCTGAAATGCCCAATCTGGACCGAACACGGCCTGGCACACGCCCGTGTCCAGGGCCGTGTGCCGCATTCGCTGTCAAAATCGAATCTCCTGGAACCTCACACGGGTATCGAACACGCCCGTGTTCGAGCTGACACGCCCGTGTTCCAGCTGACACGGCCGTGTAGCCGGCCGTGTACCCCATGATTTTCTCCCGTCTTCAACCCGAGCACTGCACGGGCTCTAGGACACGCCCGTGTCCATGCCCGTGTCACCTTGACACGCCTGGGCCCCAGGCCGTGTACACGGGACATTTCGTCGAGTGGAGATCGACGACTCGATGACACGGCCTGGGACACGCCCGTGTCCTAGGCCGTGTGCCTTGTCTCGACGATCGTCGAGTGAATCTCGACGACTCCCCGGGACGACCGTCGACACGGGTCGACACGCCCTGCGACACGCCTGTGTCGCAGGCCGTGTGCCCATTCTCGATGAATCGTCGAGTATAACTCGACGACTTCACGGCTAAGTGCCGACACGGGTCGACACGCCCTGCGACACGCCCGTGTCGCAGGCCGTGTGCCCATTCTCGACGAATCGTCGAGTATAACTCGACGACTTCGCGGCTAAGTGTCGACACACGCTTGACACGCCCTGGGACACGCCCGTGTCCCAGGCCGTGTGTCTTCTGCCAGAACCCAAACTGGCCCAAAACGTCCCCCTTTGCTCCTTTGAGTTTCGGGGCGTTACAAACATACACACATACAAAATCAAAAACACACACACACGTACACACACAAACAAAAAAACACACACTTCCACGTACACATACACAAACAATCAAACACACACACACACACACCAACATCAACACCAAGAAAAATAAAAAATTAACACAAACCCTAAACAGACACACACACAAACATACACACATCCATCCCTATACACACACATTCATACACAAATACACACACACACACACACACACACACACACACATCCATATACAGACACATTCATACACAAATTCAAAACACACACACACACACATCCACAAAACAAACACACACACACATCCACAAAACAAACTCACACACACACACATACATACACACACAAACATATACGCACACACACAGATCCATATACACACACATTCATACACAAATCCAAATACACACACACACACACACACATCCATATACAAACACATTCATGCACAAATTCAAAACACACACACACACACATCCACAAAACACACACACACACACACAAACATACACACATCCATCCCTATACACACACAAACATGCACACACACACACATACACAAATCCATATACACACACATTCATACACAAATCCATATACACAAATCCATACACACACACACACACATTCATACACAAAACACATACACAATCAAACACACACACATCCCTACAAAGCCAAAAAAATCAAACATATAAATTCAAACCCCAAAACCACATGATTTAAGAGGAAAAATTACCGCCGATTGAAGAGGGACGAGGAAGAGAGAGCCAGATCTCTGTTGTCCGGCGGAAGCTAGGGCTGGAAGCCGGGCCGACGAAAGCTAGGCCGACGGAAGCTATGCCGACGGAAGCTAGGCCGAGGAGAGAGCGCGAAGCCGGGCTGACGGAAGCTAGGCTGGAGAAGACGACCGATGCTAGGGCTGCGGGCTGTCCGAGAAGAAGGGCTGCGATGTCGTCGTTCGAGAGAAGAAGGGTTGTGGGCTGTCCGAAGGAGAAGAAGGGCTGCGAAGGAGAAGAAGGGCTGCGATGGAAGGGATGCTAGGGCTGCGGGATCGGGATGGATGCGGAATTGGGGAGAAATAAAAATCGATTTTGGGAGAGCTGAACGCAGGAAGGGCTTGGATTACGGAAAATAGCTCTGGGAGCGGCTCTTAGAACCGCGATTCCACTAAAGAGCTCTCCCAAACAACGACATTAACAACTCTGGCGGCTGGAAAAGAGCTTCTCCAGACGCCAGAGCTGTCCCAAACAGACCCCTAGTATCCCTTCCGTCGCAGCCCTTCTTCTCCTTCGCAACCCTTCTTCTCCTTCGGACAGCCCACAACCCTTCTTCTCTCGAACGGCGACATTGCAGCCCTTCTTCTCGGACAGCCCACGGCCCGCAACCCTAGCATCGGTCGTCTTCTCCAGCCTAGCTTTCGTCGGCCCGGCTTCGCGCTCTCTCCTCGACCTAGCTTCCGTCGGCCTAGCTTCCGTCGGCCCAGCTTCCAGCCCTAGCTTCCGCCGGACAGCAGAGATCCGGCTCTCTCTTCCTCGTCCCTCTTCAATCAGCGGTAATTTTTCCTCTTAAATCATGTGGTTTTGGGGTTTGAATTTATATGTTTGATTTGTTTTGCTTTGTAGGGATGTGTGTGTGTGATTGTGTATGTGTTTTGTGTATGAATGTGTGTGTGTGTATATGGATTTGTGTATATGGATTTGTGTATGAATGTGTGTGTATATGGATTTGTGTGTGTGTGTGTGTGTGTGTGTTTGTGTATGTTTGTGTGTGTATAGGGATGTATGTGTGTATGTTTGTGTGTGTGTGTGTGTGTGTTTTGAATTTGTGTATGAATGTGTGTGTATATGGATGTGTGTGTGTGTGTATGGATTTGTGTATGAATGTCTGTGTATATGGATCTGTGTGCGTGTGGTGTGTGTGTGTGTGTGTGTGTGTGTGTGTGTGTGTGTGTGTGTGTATGTTTGTGTGTGTATGTCTGTGTGTGTGTGTGTGTTTGTTTTGTGGATGTGTGCGTGTGTGTGTTTTGAATTTGTGTATGAATGTGTGTGTATATGGATGTGTGTGTGTGTATATGAATTTGTGTATGAATGTGTGTGTGTAGGGATGGATGTGTGTATGTTTGTGTGTATGTGTGTGTTTAGGGTTTGTGTTAATTTTTTATTTTTCTTGGTGTTGATGTTGGTGTTTGTGTGTGTGTGTTTGATTGTTTGTTTATGTGTACGTGTAAGTGTGTGTTTTTTTGTTTGTGTATGTGTACGTGTGTGTGTGTGTTTTTGATTTTGTGTGTGTATGTTTGTGTTGATTGTGTATGTGTATATTTGCGTTTGTATTTTTTTATTGTATATGTGTGTGTGTGTATATTGTTTTTGATTTTGGATGTGTGTATATTTTTATTGGGTGTTTTTGATTGTGTATGTGTATGTGTGTGTGTATTTGTGTAACTGTGTGTGTGTGTTTGTGTAAGTTTGTGGATGTGTGTTTGTGTGTGGTGTATGTTATTTTAATAATTGTTATTATAATTAGTATTATGATTAATAATTGTTATTTTAATTAGGGTTTAAGGTATATCATAATGATAAAATCAAAGGAAGGAGGAATCGTAGCGAGTTGGGAGTCAGGTGAAAGACTCATGTTATCAGTTATTTTTATATATTTATATATTTTAGTTTAAAAAAAAAACAGTTTCCAAAAGTTGTTTCTCCAAACAGCTAAAAATAGAAAATCGCTCTTCAAAGCGCACTTCTGCACAGAACACCCAAACACTATGTAACTTTTCAAAACTGTTCCCCAGAGATCTATTTTAAAACAGCTCTATCCGGACAACAGTTTTTCAATCCGCCAGAGCTGTCCCAAACAGACCCTAGGGCTGCAGGATCGGGATGGACGCAAAATCGGGGAGAAATAAAAATCGATTTTGGGAGAGCTGAATGCAGGGAGGGTCTGACTTACGAAAAATAGCTCTGGGACCGGCTCTTCGAACCACGATTCCATTAAAGAGCTCTCCCAAACAGCGGCATTAACAGCTCTGGCGGCTGGGAAAGAGCTTCTCGAGCCGCAGAGCTGTCCCAAACAGACCCATAGTCAGCTACTGCAGTCTTAAAATTTTTTTGGGAATCCAAAATCAACCTCTTCTTGATCATAATTATCAAAGAGGAGGAAGAAAAAATAGAGATTTTTCTTTGCTAAAAGTCCAAATGAGCTTGCAAATAAAATCATCCTACCCAAGTATTTGCCGAACTGGACATCTCTCCACTATTGCTCTGTTTCTTTCATCTGTGCTTTCAATAAATAAAAAAACGATAATGGAATACATTTATATAGGAATGTTGTGGGTCGCCCGATTTTCCTCCAATTCAGAGAATCATATCATTTTACCTCTGAGTCAGATCACGTGCACAAATAGTCATTGAAAAACCAAACAACAATGACAAGAGATCTTTTATCGTGAAAAATCCGAAAAAAAGTGAAAAATCACGCGGCCGGATCTGTGTCTAAACTCACTATTTTTCCTTGAGTTACAAATATTTGTGTTCCTAGGAGGGTGACAGATCATCTCTCCGTTATAAACTTTGAGTATTGATGGGGTCCCCAAAAATTTCTAAGTCAAACCGGTGAGACTCGGGTCAAGTACGCGCGAGCCCGATCGGACCGATTGCACGCATCAAAGCCACGAGCCTCGAGAGACCTTAGAGAAGGAGCCGAACCAGCGCACGCGCAACCACGCCCTGGAACTGTGCGTGGCAAGACCGCGCGGCCGCACCCCCCGCGACCGCGCTCCGCAACAGCACCCCCCCCCCCAGCGCGGCGGTGGCCGCCTCCGGGCACCTTGCCCGGGCCGCACGAATTTCCCGGGAGGCACTCACCTAATTTTCGGCAAAAATGACGATCTATGTGATTGAAACGGAGCAACGTCATTCGCCAGCACAAATCACTCTCCAACGCAATTACAATTGTGACCTTCCAAAAAACTATAAATAGTCCCTCAAACCTTCATTTGAAGAGAAGGAACTCCACAGGCAAGACAGAGCTCTGAGATTTTCCTGCGAGATCGTAGACTCAGGCCGATTCTCCGCTCATGAATTCTCTCCGCTCTTCTCCCTGCGCTAAGGCTTCAACACGTTCCAAGTCACGTCAACCGCCTCCGCGAGAGCGCTCCCATCAAGGCTCCGCATTAATGAGAGCACTCCCTTCAGAAGCTTCGCGGGCTTAGAGAATTTTCTAGCCGGAATGCTCCACCAAGGTTTCGCGAGATCAACAACATTTCAAGGCCGGAACGCTTCCATCGGGGCTCCGAGAACTTATTCGTTTTCCCTCATTTCCTGCACTTGTAACACAACAGTTTTTCACGTAAACAACTGCTCATGTATTTTGTTGCGGTTCATTTTAATTGTTTGGGCGTTCGGTTCAGTTCCGAGCTAAGACGGTCCGATTTCTTCGGACCGGGAAAAGACCTGGTGACCCGCAATAAGTATAAAAAGAAGAAGAAAAAAAGTAATTCCACAAAGATTTCATGATGCATCTTTGAGAACCTCTGTGAGAGCGTGCTCCAATGCCTTCTCCTGCACTCACAAAAGCGTCCAAGTGAGAGTTGGAGATTGTGCGGACTATAGAGGGAGCGAAGCGAGTTTCAAGTGGTGAAATGATCAAAGTCCTGCGTTCTCACTGAAAAACCTTAGAGCTCTCTCAAGTATCTGGAGTTGCTTGTCTTCAAATGAAGGTTTGCGAGCATTTTTATATTTTTCTGGAAAGTCATGCTGGTAATTGCGTCTAGCTGAGTCTTGAGTTAATGAATGTCGTTATTCCGTTTTCGGTCACATGGATCACCGATTTTCAAAAATGACAGACGTTCCCACTGGGCAGTCCGGGTAGCCCGGGAGAGCTGCCTGGTGGCGGGGGCGGTCGCCGACGCCAATGCGCTCGCTCGCCCGCAAGGGACGCGCACACAAGGGGAGCGCGCATGAGCGCACCAGGCACGTGCACTGGTATGCGGTGTGTGCGCACGTGCACTGGTGGGCGACGAGTGCGCACATGCACTGGTGGGTGGCGCGCACGCGCGAGGGAGGCACGACCGCACTGGGGGGGGGGATGCGTGGGCTGGTTGCCCGTGCGCGCGCCCCACCCTCATGCAGGCGCGTGCTCGTTGCTCGCATGCGTGTTCACGCATGACTCTGCTCCCCCTTCAGGGAGTTTTTGGGCCTTTGGGGCAAACAAGGCTTTGTGCACGCGGTTCGTTCAGCCCCGGTGCCCCGCGCGTCATTATCCCGACTACGAGATTGTCCCGGCACGACGATGATCCCGCCGCTCGTAAATCCATGAGTGTTATGCTCCACTCATCGCTCATTTTTGTGGTGTGCTAGAAGATTTACGAGCAATGCGAAGAATATAGAAATTTTTAAAATTAAAATTTCAAAATAAATAAAATTTGAAAATAAATGTTTAACTAAATAGTATTTTTCTGTTTTAATACATATTCATAATGATATCCTTATGATTTAATAGTGTAATGTGCAATGATATATATAGATAATAAAATTAATCTTACCGCTTCATTCAATCATCACAATCACCTACTCTCTTTATTTTATATTGAATTAAATTAAAATTTCTTTGCCAATATAAATCTGTTTGTCGTATTGAAAATTGGAATACAATGGCTTTGTGGCTAGTTTTTTTCCGACGTGTTTCGAATCAGGCCGTACATCCACATATGATCCGGGCCTACAGCCTGCCGAATCCGTCCAGGAGATTCTCACTCGGTTCACCGGCGGGAGCCAAGGACCGAGAAGGCGGCGCCGCGGGCCCGCAGCGCCATAGCTCATTCAGGCCGACATGTCACCGATAACCATTAGCATCCTCTCTTCCCCAGCTTCTTAGCTCCGACACGCACACGTGCCTTCCCTCCTTACTATAATTAGCCAGGCGAAGGGATTTGAAGCGCGAGCGGCTTTTCCGAAGACAAGAGGGCGGGAGAACTCCATTCCGGCGATCTTCTCACGATTCACTCGGCCTAAAACTCCTCGCCGCACCTTCTTCCGCGGAAGAGCACAAAACATTGGAGTGGGTCTGATCCATTGCAGCTTGCTCTACCTGATGTTCTTCTAAGAGATCTCGGAGGTAGAGATTGAGAAGAACGGTCGACGAGTGATCTAAGATTTTATACCCGGTAATGCTTGAAGTTTAACGCACTCATCTAAATTCAATGTCTTCTGTTACATAATGAATTTTGTAGACACCTTGTGGAACCATTGATTATTTAATTGGAAGTCCATTGCTGTGAATTTTACCTAAATTTTACTTAATAGAGCAGATTGAGTTTGGTTACAGAAGAAAGGGGATTATTCACCTTAGGATATCGCTGGGAGATAATCGTATCTTTTTTGTGAAAGCTTTCATCAGTCAGCGTCTTCTTTGCTAAAGGTTTGTATCTAAATATGCTTTTAGATTTGTAAATAGTTTTTGTACAGTGCACTATAGCTCTATGCATTATTTATTTGTCTTAGTTACTGGGATGAGCTGGAAACAATTATTTTCCAGATATTACGTGTATTTTGATTCATTTTTTCTTGCTTCCTCATCCCTGGTGTTTTACTTAAAACGAGACCTCCTCTGTAATACCGTATATTTTTCTTCATTTTTGGTATCAGCACACTTATGGTTGATCTATTCTCTGAATTTAATTGGCAGTAAATACTATTACATAAAGAATAATGTAGAATTTAGTGCCCAAGGACAATAAATAGTTGATTATATATTTTGAATTTGGTGTGAACTGATTGATTTCAAAAATCTTTTACTCGTATGTCAGAGAAAGAAGGAAATTATGGGAGTTGAATTATATATTGCTTGTTGGGTGCTTTTTCTATTTCTGTGTTTCTTAAGAAAGTTTCACCAATGTAGCTTTTCTATAACTGTATTTGTAACACTCCTCCTTCCACTGTTCTTTGCCGCGTTAACTTCAATGCTATTGCCTTCACCTCCTCTATCTCAGTCGGAACATAATTAAAAATTATGTTGAATGTGTTTTATAGATGGAAAAATGGCTATAATAATCATATAATTATATTCAATCCTTTGAACATGAAGAACTGATGTATGACAAATGTGACAAGTGAAATCTGAGAAACATCAGTGGGCTGACTGCAGTGGAATGTCATGAAAGCTTATGGATGATGCAATGCACACATAAATATATTCTAATGAATAATTATAATTAGCACCGATAATCATTGATGTCTCACATAAACAACAAGTTCCGGATTGATTGAAGTAAAGAGCGCTTCAATCAAATCCTGAGCGAATAAACCATTCCAATATAACAAAACATGGGTAAGTACATACAAATTAAAATCTATAATCATATGTTCTTTACCAAATAAACAATAAAGAGAAATATTAACTTCACATATGAACTTACATAAAAAGTAGGAGAGCGGGGACTAAAATTGTGGCTGATTTGGGGACTGGACAACAACTATGCAGTAGTTTTTTCACAAGTTCCAGGGTTTGAAGTTGGGGAATCAGGGAATGGTGGGCGAGGACTAGAGGCTGGATTGGGATAGGTGCTGACTGCTGTAAACATGTTTCCACAGTCAGGGAGGGGTTTGGCAGCTTTGCATGGGAATTTTGGAGGTAGGGAGGCTGTTGGGAGGGGTAACAGGGTTTCAGGGGGCTGGGGACATGTTAATACTAGCTGGAAGATTACTAATACACAACCACGGTGAACAGGAAGAAAACAACAGTCATTGGAAGACCTGGGGTATGTAGAAATGGAAGGTCCGGCTCCAGGAATTTAATGCAGGTGCATGCTATTAGTTTGGAAGTTAACTAAGGGAGGTTGATGTAGGGTATGATACGTGTATGTGAATACTTGAATGCAACTCTAATGTGAAGTGCAGAGAAGATAGATCTATTACCTTTGAACACTATATTTAGCACACATGCAAAGTCCTGACGGAGAGATCAAACTAAATAGTCAACAATTAAATCACAACCAGATATTTTAAGCAAGAAAAAGTATTTCTTTTAGACAAAGTAAGATTCGGCCTTCCTTCGCGTGGAGGGCCAAAACAAGAGATTGCGATGAATTGGTCTTGCAAATAAGAAATAACTGCTGTATTGTAGATCCAAACAATAATAAAACCACAACACCATATTTTAATGTCAAACACAAAGGTCCATACAACAATAAGACACTCACAGGGGAGGGTGTTGTGCAATGGAGATCGGTGACTCTCGCGGTGGCTGTCCGGAGGAGGAGGAAATGTTGTATGGTTGTTGTACGGAGGAGGAAATGTTGTATGGTTGTTGTACGAAGGAGGAAAGAGCATTGTAGGTTGAAGTATGTTGTTTGGAATTGGGGCACTACTGATGGGGAGTATACGTGGCTGTTTGCGGGAGGGCACGAGAAGATTTCTGCAGGAGGATTTCGGGATTTTGGGGTACAAGCATTAGGCGGGCTGTGGGGATTGAATGTTCTTGGTGGTGGGATTTTTGGGGGAAAACAGAAAGGGAAGGGGTTCCAGTGAATGGGAGAACTTTAGGCGGGCTGTAGATGATGTGGTGGAGGCAGTGAGGGATTTTTGAAAAAATGGTGAAGGAGTAGGGCTTTAGGCGTGATACAAGTGATGATTCAGTCATGGTCATGCTATTGGGGTTACAAGAGAGGATTTTCCTAAAAATAGAAGATAGTAGCAAGTGGGTAATGCAATGGAATACAAGAACAAACCTAGGAGTCGTCACTTAGGACCTCACGAAGTCAGCACCACGAGAAGACCGTCGGATTCCATGAAGAAGCTCACCAAAATCTACAATACCATGATGATTGCCCCCTTACTCTTATTTATAACAGAACTACTATAGGGCACCCTTACATCAACGACTATAATTGACCATTAATATAATGAACCCGATTTACATTAAATAATAACTAAAAACAATAATATGATATATTAAAGGGTAAACAAATGAAAATTTGGGTGCATCCGTGGAGCCGAATCGTCTATTTGGAGACATCAAAATGACAGTTAGGCAATCGGCCCTGAACGGGCCCAAAATTCATGCTCCACAGCGGGTCGCGTCGCCAATCCACATCATTCTCCGCTGCTTGAAAGGATTCATCTCCTGATGAATAGAGATCAAAATCCTCTTGGTGTATCTCGAGTAAGAATTGATGCGGGCTTTAGGCTGGCTATAATGAGAGTGGTTCAGTAGGTTATGTGATGCAAAGCAGAGACGAGGACGAGCTTTGGGCCCATTCGGGACTGATTTGGAGACTCATTATATATGACGTGCCCGGATCGACGATCCGACTCCGTGGATGCGTCCGGATTCGCGTTGCGAATCAATTTCATATATAGCTTTGTACTTTTCGGATTCTATTTCATGTAGTTTTGGCCCCGAGACTAACGACCAATCATAGCCGTTGATTTCAGGTGCCATAATTTTTATTTCTTATAAATATATGGTTTAGGGCTGCCGTCATGACTGATTGCTGAATGTTTGGAGAGCTTCTTCCTTCATTCCAGTGATCTTCTCCGCGGTGCCGACTCCGTGGAACCCCTTGGTGATGACTTCTTGGGTAAGGTTTTGTATCTTTGGTATTTTCCTTCTCCCCCACCCTCCTCCTTTCCTTTTTTGTGCTGTCCAGCCACCGATTCCCTCACGAAAACCCCTGCATGAATTATTTTTCTGCTGCCCAGCCACCGCCTACCCTCCAAAACCCCCCACATCAAGCCGCTTCCCCCGCCCCTTCCTCCGCCCTTTCCAAATCAGGCCACCGGTCATTGTGCTGTCCAGATCTGGCCAGCAGCCCCCTCCCCTCCCTGTTCCAGCCTTGCCGCCCCTCTCCCTTCAGCCCGCCTCCCCTCCACCAGCCACCAACCACCCAAACATCCCCCTTTATCTGTTTTCACCCAAAATCAGTTCAGATCGGGCCTCTTCCAGCCAGGTCCAGCCACCCCGCCTCCTCCCCTTTGCTGCCATCAACCCCCAACCCTGTGGATCCACCTCAAAACAGTCACCCAACACCAAACCTGTCCAGATCCAGCTATTTTAGCCCGGTTCCAGCCACCCCCCCGATCCAACCCTCCTAATCTCCAGCCAGCCCGCCCCTTACCCGATGTTGAAGTTGGTGACCGGGCGGTCTGTCTTGGCGGGTTGAAGACCGCGCGGTCTGGCGGTTTGACTCGCCGGCTTGTAAACCGGGCGGTCTAGCGATCTTCACAGACGACCTCTCTGCTTCTCTTGTTGTAGCCGTGCGGTTAGTCCTTCTGTCTAACCGCGCGGCTTGTGCGGTTTACTTTGTACAGTCCGCTTAGCTTGTAAATTTTTAGTCCCACATCTCTTATTTGTATTCTCTCATCTCTCCTCCATTCTATATAAGAGAGGGCATACCTTTGTAATAGTTATCTTTTTTGGATAATAAAATTTCAATTATTCAAAAGCTTATCCGCTTGTTCTCTCTTTTCGCTACTTTCTAACATGGTATCAGAGGGCACGGTCATTTCCTCCTGATTCTGTGCGCTCTCTGTTGTTCGCGGCTTGTTTTCTGCTTCCTGCGACCTGTTTCGCGACCTGCCTTCTCTTCTGTCCGCTGCCCTGTTCGCGCGGCTTGTTTCTGTCCGCTGCCCTGTCCGCACGGCTTGCTTCTTCTTGGTTCTCTTCTCCTACTGCTATTCATCGCAGCGACCTGTTTTCTTGTCGCCGCGCTCCTTGTTCTTTCTTGCCTCTCCGACTTCCTCGTCGTTGCGGCCTTGTCTCTACCCGCTGCGGACTTCTTCTCCCTGTCCGCTTCTGCTTTCCCCTTTTCCGCTTGTCTCTATACTCGCGGTTTGCTGCTGTGATCTGCCTGACCGTGCAGGTTGTTCCTATCTCACCTGCATCTTGGTCGCGGTCACCTGCTCTTCTCCTCTCTTCTGTTCGCTCGGCCTTTTCAGTCCGCGCGACCTCTTCCCCGCTGTGCCTTGTTCTGCTTCCTAGCCGCTCATGTTCGCGCGGCTTCTTCACTTTAACCCGCTGCGGTTTCACGCGGGTTGCTCTCTTTTCCTCTCCCCGCGCCTTTCTCTCTGTTCGCGCGGATTCTTCCTTGTTTGAGCGGCCTCTCTGCCTTTCTTCCTTTAGGCGCTCCTGCTTGGTAGTCGCCGCGACCTCCTGGTTCAGTCGCGCGGCTTGTGCTCTGCACCTTGGTCGTGGCCCTTCTTGCCGCTGGTGTGCTGTCACCGAGACCGCTGCAGTTTCTTCTTCCTCCCTTCATGGCTTTCATATCCTCCTCCAAGCCATTCGCCTCGGTTGTCACGTCTTCTGGTCGTGCACACGTTGTTACTCAGGGCAAATGGCTGATCGACACTGGTGCTACGAATCATATGACCGGCCATCTCCCGTGTTTCTCTCTCCTAGAAAAACATGCTCGCTTGCCCCCGGTTATTCTCGCTGACGGCTCTTCATCACCAGTCCATGGAACAGGGATAGTTCATGTCACTCCGTCTCTTCAGTTGGCGGATACTCTATACGTGTCCCAGTTCCCGTGCAACTTATTATCTGTTACCTCTCTTTGCAAGCAATTATAGTGTTCCGTCACATTTACTTCTACTTCTTGCTCTTTTCAGGATCCGGACTCCCAACGGACGATTGCTACTGGGACTGAGAGTGGCGGCTTATACTTCCTGGACAACATTTCTGCTTTTTCCACCTTCTCCTCCACCTCCACAGATCTTCTCCAATGGCATCTCCGCCTTGGTCATGCTCCTCCCCGTCTTCTTCGTCAACTTCTGCCCCACCTTCCTCCTCAAAGTCCTCCGCTCAACTGTGAGGCCTGTCAGCTTGGCAAGCATCACCGCTCCTCCTTCCCTCCAAAGCACGTTCGTAGCTCTACCCGTCCGTTTGATCTTATCCACTCCGATATCTGGGGTCCTTCTCCCACACTTACCATTGGTCGGGGTAGTTCCTATTTTGTCACGTTCATTGATGATTTCTCTCGCTGTACGTGGGTGTATCTATTAAAAGATCGCTCTGAATTATTCTCTGTATGGACCTCCTTCTATCTCATGATCAAAACTCAGTTTGGTGTTTCTATCCAAGTTTTTCGATCTGATAATGCCCAAGAATATCTCAGTCGTGACTTCTCTACATTCTGCATGCAAAATGGGATTTTTCATCAAACTAGTTGTGTCTATACTTCACAACAAAATGGTGTGGCCGAACGCAAAAACCGTCACCTCCTCGATGTCGCTCGCACCTTGATGACCCAGATGCATGTTCCTCGCTCCTATTGGGGCTATGCTGTTCTCCTTGCCTGCTACCTCATCAATCGCATTCCCTCCACGGTTCTCCACGGCCAAACACCGTTCTCCATTTTGTATCCGGGCAAGGAGCCGTTTCCTCTTCCTCTCCAAATCTTTGGATGCACTGCCTTTGTGCATACCCCTTCTGCCACCCGTGATAAGCTCTCCCCTCGCTTCACCAAATGTGTCTTTCTGGGGTACTCCACCACTCAGAAAGGCTACTGTTGCTTTGATCCCGTCCTTCGTAAGCAGTTTGTCTCTGCTGACGTCACCTTTTTCGAGAATACCTCATAATTCTCGGATGACTCCTCTCCTCTTCTCCCAGCTTCTGATTCTCCTGCCGTTCCCTTCGTTCTCTCGCCTCCTACTACACCGTCTCCACCCCCTCCTCTTCCTCCACCTCTCTCTCTCCCTTCTCCACCACCCTCTCCCTCATCTCCGCTGCCGTCGCTCTCTTCTCCCGGGCCAGCTTTCTCTACCACGGATGCTCCGGATGCCGCGGGCCCGGCTGACCTGGATCTTCCTATAGCTCTTCGCAAAGGGGTGCGGACGTGTACCCTACACCCCCTTGCTGCTGTTGTTTCCTATGATCGTCTTACCCCTTCTCGCAGGGCATTTGCACTGGCTATCTCTGCCACTGCCACACCCCGCTCCTATCAGGAGGCCCTTGCTATTCCTCACTGGAAGATGGCCATGGATGAGGAAATGACGACCCTCACTGAGCGGGGTACCTGGACTCTTGTTCCTCCTCCCTTCGGTACTGATGTTGTTGGCTGTCGCTGGGTCTTTGTGGTCAAATTTAGCCCAGACGGCACTGTGGATCGGTATAAGGCTCGCCTTGTTGCTAAGGGCTTTACTCAGACCTATGTGGTTGATTACTTTGACACCTTCTCCCCTGTGCCTCGTCTCAGCACTATCCGGGTTCTTCTCTCTGTGGCCGTCAATCGGGATTGGCCGATTTCTCAGCTGGACGTCAAGAATGCCTTCCTTTATGGTGATCTTCATGAAGCCGTTTACATGGAGCAACCTCCTGTGTATGTTGCTCAGGGGGAGACACGAGTATGCCGGCTGCAGAAGACAATTTATGGCCTCAAGCAGAGTCCTCGAGCTTGGTTTGACAAGTTCAGCGGCATTGTGGCGGCTGTTGGTTTTGTGCGAAGCTCTGCTGATCACTCTCTCTTTATTCGCAAAACTCCTTCTGGGCTGGTTGTTCTTGCTGTGTACGTCGATGATATTCTTCTCACTGGCGATGACCAGGAAGGGGTAGCCCTGACAAAGCGACATCTTCGCCAACATCTGATCACTAAAGATATGGGCTCTCCAAAGTACTTTCTGGGGATCGAACTCTCTCGGAAGCCCGACTCCTTAGTTCTCTCTCAGCGTAAGTATGCCCTTGATCTTTTAAAAGAGACAGAATTAACTGGAGCAAAACCTGCCCGATGCCCCATGGCTACTGGGGAGGACAAAACCCGGACAGATGATTCGCCTCCTCTTTCAGATAGTTCGCGGTACAGGCGTCTGGTTGGTAAACTCATATATCTCACAGTGACCAGACCTGACATTTCCTATGCTGTGGGCAAGGTGAGTCAATTCATGCAAGCGCCTAGGGAGTGTCATCTACAGTCCGCCTTGCGGATCTTGGAGTATGTCAAAGCAGCGCCTGTGAAAGGATTACTTTTTCAGAAGAATGGTCATCTGAGGATTGAAGCCTACTCAGATGCAAGTTATGCTGATGACAAAGGGGATCGCAAGTCAACCTCAGGTTTTTGCACCTTTGTTGGGGGAAATCTGGTGAGCTGGAAGAGCAAGAAGCAGTCTGTTGTCTCCAGGTCCAGTGCAGAAGCTGAGTATCGCAGTATGACGTCAACCACTTGTGAGTTGAAATGGTTGCGGGCTCTCATGCTAGATTTAGGAGAGGTGTACAATCATCCTCTACCTATGTTCTGTGATAACAAGACCGCCATATACATCTCCAAAAATCCGGTATTCCATGAAAGAACAAAGCACATTGAGGTTGACTGCCATTTCATTCGTGAAGAGATTTTAAAAGAGCAAATTTGCACTCCGTTTGTCACGTCTGATAAAGAGCTGGCTGACATCTTCACCAAGCCAGTTTTCGCCTCGTTTCTGCATGTTTGCGACAAGCTGGGCATGATTGATATATATGCTCCAGCTTGAGGGGCAGTGTTGAAGTTGGTGACCGGGCGGTCTGTCTTGGCGGGTTGAAGACCGCGCGGTTTGGCGGTTTGACTCGCCGGCTTGTAAACCGGGCGGTCTAGCGATCTTCACAGGCGACCTCTCTGCTTCTCTTGTTGTAGCCATGCGGTTAGTCCTTCTGTCTAACCGCGCGGCTTGTGCGATTTACTTTGTACAGTCCGCTTAGCTTGTAAATTTTTAGTCCCACATCTCTTATTTGTATTCTCTCATCTCTCCTCCATTCTATATAATGGAGGGCATACCTTTGTAATAGTTATCTTTTTTGGATAATAAAATTTCAATTATTCAAAAGCTTATCCGCTTGTTCTCTCTTTTCGCTACTTTCTAACACCCGATCCGGTCCACCAACCACCGGGAGAGATCTTGAGAGTCAGTTTCGTAGTGCTTCCCCTTCCTTTGATGGCTCATCGAGTCCCGAGTCTTTCAGCTATTGGCTCGTGGATATGAAGTATTACTTAGATCATTTTGAGGTATTCGGCAAGCGTCACGTCAAGTTTGCGAAACTTAGACTTTTAGATCAGACGAGAGCTTATTGGGCTAGCGTTGAGAGGACCCGCGAGCGAGACCGTTTTTGTCGCAACACTAGTTGGACGGACATGAAGCATATATTATGTCAGAGATATCTGCCTTCGTCATATCGGAGTCGCTTGCTCGACCAATTATTTTCCCTTCAGCAAGGATCCATGTCTGTCGCTGAGTACAAGCCTCTTCCAGCCAGGTCCAGCCACCCCACCTCCTCCCCTTTGCTGCCATCAGCCCCCAACCCCATGGATCCACCTCAAAACAGTCACCCAACACCAAACCTGTCCAGATCCAGTTATTTTAGCCCGGTTCCAGCCATCCCCCGCCCCGATCCAACCCTCCTAATCCCCAACCAGCCCTCCCCTTACATCGGATTGCAGTAAATCAAAAGGAGCCGAGCTCCGAGTATAATGTGCGGGAAAAGAAGAACGCAACTGCTTGCCGAAAATACAAGAATCACACTTAAAGGGAGAAAGAGATACATCAGGAAGCGCCTTCTGGAGGATTGGCATAGGGGCATGCCCAAGACGGCGATGCCAATCAACAAATGAGACGGAGGAAAGGACGGTAGGAGAGGCATCGAGAAGGTAGAGCCCGTTTTGCAGTCGACCCTTACCAATGGTAATCCGCGTCTGCCGATCCTGTATCAAAAAAACAGAAAAGGTGAATATGACAGAGCAATCCATATCGTTAGTAAGACGACCAACAAAAAATAAATTGAATGAGTAGCACAGAACATAAAGAGCCGAACGAAGAGAGATGGAGGGGTTGAGGGAGATGTTAGCACAGCCGGAGACTGGAACAATCACCCCATTAGCCACGGTGATACACTTCGGATAAGGAGCATCCGAGTACTTGGGCAGCCGCAGCGAGGTGATGTGATGAGTGGCACCGGAGTCCAAGATCCAGTGCGGACTGGAGGAAAAACAAGCCATACCTGCAGTGGAGGTGGAGACAACAAAAGCTGATGGAGGGCTGAGCAGCCCATGAAGTTGCTGTAGCAGGAGGCGAATGGCCTCAAGGTCGGCACCTGTGGCATAAGAGCCGTCAACAGCAACAATATCAGTCGGACGAGGAGGGTAACCATGTTTCTTGTAGCAAACTGCCTCAGTGTGGCCGTCCCGACCACAATAGGAACACTTTGGGCGGCCCCGACCACCACGCCCCCTTCCGCGAGAGCCCGAACGTCCACCACGAGCAGAAAACGGTGATGGAAGTAAGGGGGGAAGAGTCTGATGGAGAAGGGCCGAAGAGGAGGGTGCAGGAGTATCCGGGGTCGGTGACACTCGAAGGAGCATATATCAAACATCAGATAAGGAAGGAGTAGTGACCGAAGCCAGAACCTGAGCACAAATACTCTTGAGGTGTGCCGGGACGCGAGCCATTATCATATCAATGCAAACAGCCTCCTTTTGTGCTCGCTGCGCAGCAAGATCAGGGGTAGAAGGCTGATGCTAGATCCAGGCCTCCGCAAGAGTCTTAGCACGAGCAACAAACGAAGTCATATCCGCTGCCCCGCCAGCATCGAGAGCCTGAAGATCGATAATAATGTCATAGAGGTGTTGGAGGCTGTCCTTGCCGGAGTATAAGGAGTGGAGCTCATCCCACACAGCCTTTGCTGTCTCATGATACATGACCATCTGGTCGGGCTCACCCTCCAGGGAATTGAGGAGCCACGTCTGAACGCGACCTTCGTTGCACAACCAGTCATCGATAGGAGGAGAAGGAGGTTGCTGAGTGAGATCAAGAACAAGGCCTTTGCCCTGAAGAACTCGGCGAACCGAGTGCACCCATGGGATAAAATTCTTCTTTCCAGACAGGGAAATGGTGGTGATCCGCAACTCATCACGGAGTTCAGGAGGAAGAGCCGGGCGGTCTGCAGAGGGGTTAGCCTCCTGGCTGGTGGAGTTAACGGAGGATCCCATGTAAACCGGAGAGGCCGCAGCGAGCAGAAAAGGACGCTGCGGGTAGACGAGGTCGCCGCGGGAGAGCACTCTTGCACGACAAGCCCGCGTGGTTTACAGAAGAGGCCGCAACGGGTAGTCAAGGTGACAAGAGCAGCGACAAGCAAGGAAAGAGAAAGGGAGGCCGCGACCAGAGTGTGGAGAAACAAACCGCACGGTCACAGTGAGCACACTAGCGACCAAAGAATGAGCGACAAGAGAGGTCGGCTCGAATAGAACAGGGGCAAAGGTGCAACAGTTAGGGAGAGAGACCGCGCGAGAAGGAGAACCCGAGCGGCAAAGAGAAGGCAGCGGGTATGAGAAGCCGCAAGAATAGGCCGCGAGTAGGAGAACTCGAGCGGCAAGAGAAGGCAGCGGGTAGGAGAAGCCGCGAGAAGAGGTCGCGTGTAGCAGAACTCGAGCGGCAAGAGAAGGCAGCGGGTAGGATAAGCCGCGAGAAGAGGCAGCGAGTAGGAGAGCGGCAAGAGAGGGGAGACCTTCGCGCGATAAGAAGAAAAGGACCCGCGCGACGAAGAGACCGCGTGGCAAGGAAGAAGCCGCAGCGGACAGAAAACAGGTCGCGCGACGAAGAGACCGCGCGACAAGGATGAAGCCGCAACGGACAGAAAACAGGTCGCGCAACGAAGAGACCGTGCGGCAAGGAAGAAGCCGCATCAGACAGAACACAGGTCAAACCGGGAGAGGGTCCCACGGATGAGGGAGAGAAAATGGTATAAAAGAGAGAGAATGGGGGGGGGGGGGGTGGAACTATGGGAGAGAGTGAGAAGAGGCGGGTGGAGGGAGAAGAGGTGGGTAGACCGCAGTGAGGCCGGCGAGTAGAGCCGGAGGAAAGGAACCCGCAGATAGAAGCGGGTAGGAAAGGGGAGGCCGCAGAGCAGTCTGCGGACAGGGGAGGAAGGCGGTCTGGGCGGTTAGAAAATGGGAAACCGCATGGACCGGGAAACTGACTCTGATTCCATGTTGAAAGAGCTGAAAACTTGTATGTATTGCTTGTGTATGTAAATACAAAGAGAGAATACAAATATATAGGAGGGGAAAATGAGAGGAGAGATCCTATACATGATGTGGGACTAATAGGAGAAGAAGGAAAACAATAAAAACATGGGCCCAATAATGAGCTCTTTACATGGGCTTTTCTAACAATTTCAAACACGACATGCTTTTAGCTGCCCTTTTTAAAGTTTTTATGTTTGGTTTTCTCAGGTGCTAAGCATTGAAAATCTTTCTATTTGTTGTAATATGATACATTAGATTGTAGGTGGTTGAAACCTTCATGATAGTAGTTATCTAGAGCTTCTTTAGACTACGGATTTTACATCCCTCTAATCCCTAGTGCCATTTTACTCTTCCTGATAGAACAATTACATATTCAGTTTAAAGATGGTCAACTTTGGGAAGAAGTTGACGAAGGATCAAATTCCAGAGTGGAAAAGGTACAAATTCCACGATTCAGTGTGTTTTTTTTTAAAATTGAACTTTTAGCAATTTTTTATCCTAATTGCACTTTGGAGCCTTAAAATATACCTATTGATGTGCTAGCTATTATTCGAGTTTCCCAAGGGTAATTTTTATATTTGATTATTTGATATTGAGAGTAATAATCTCTAATCTGTTTTTTTTTGTTCAGTACATTTTTTGGTTATTGTTAATGGGCAAAAATATGTCCAAGGTGTAATGAGGTTCTTAAAATTATATGTATTGAAATATTGATTAGTATTATAAAGAAGTGTTTAGTTGCCAATTCATAATAATTATGCGATTACGTTTAGGATTTGTATTAACCCCATTCCTCTGTATTGGTTATTAATGCTTGCGAAGGACTTCCCAAGACTAAGATGTTTTGGTTTATGCTGATTATATGGCATTGTTGTAAACTTGTAATTAATGAGACCTCTGTCGAAATAAATGTGAAAGGTATAATAAATGTGAACCTGTACATCCGACTTAAATCTTGTTGGTTATAAGCGGAGGGGTCCAAAATCTACAGTAATATTTCACAAGTCTAGATGAATTTCTTAATGCTGGACTATATTCTCAACTCCCCCCTCATGTACATGGTCTCTAGCCGGGACAACCTTTCAACCTATACACCTTCGGAGGGTGTTGAAAGGGGGAGTGTTGAAGCTGGGAAAATTTCCTACTCTAAAATATTCAGATCTAAGTGCAGTCCGAGGTTACTTGACCCAGTGGTTCGGCACACCCGACCTTGAAGATAAGACAAGAGAGTGAAAAACAACTAAACGATCTCAGACGTTATAACATGGAGGTCCCACCACGTACCCGGAAGGTTAGAATAACTTCCCCTCCACAACCAAAGATGGCTGGGCTAGGTACAAAGAAGTCACCGCACAGGGAGTAGTTAGTCTCAAGGGGATGAAAGGGGGAAAAATCACAGGATTTCAAAGTGCCATTCCTGGTACCCCTGAGGTCCTATTTATAGACAAAACCTGGGAGGGGTGGTCTTCAGGCGAGAAGACCCATGCCCCACAAGCTTGCCTCTTGAGCTTGCTGGTTTTACGGTTTGCTGACTGGTGACAATCTTCGGGCGACTATCTGTGGTCCTCGGCCGCGCTTGGCGAGGTAGTACTAGAAGCAAGGTTGTAGATATCGGATATCGGAGACACATCGGTTTGGTTGGGGTGTACGACCTGCAGGTCTTGTAGATTCCGGTTGTACCACCGTAGCGCCTTGGGGCGAGACAAGCTGCATTGTTACGCAGTGGGCCTCTGAGCTCTAAACCTTGGGCTGCTGGTGGGCCGGGCGATGCCGTGGTCCTCCCGGGTCGTTACAGCCATGGTTGTAGATGTCGCACGTTGATAACAATCTCTCCACGTTGGGACCTTTTGCATTTCTTTCTTCTTGCTGTCTGTACAAATATTAGCGAGATTTTTCTGCAGTTCATCCTGCCACGCCCGGGGCAACGCTGAATCGGCCTCCGACTTCACGAGTGATAGGTAAAGGTTGTGATGTAGGGGTAGGCTAGTGGTGCTCGGGAGCTAGGACTCTACGTGCACGTGTGAGGGGATATGTGAATGCAATGCTACATGCAATGAACAGTCGGATAACAACGACTAGTAATTTAAGCAATGAAAATTAGCAACACCACGCAGTTAACCGAAATAAAAAAAACAATTAAATAACTTTGGCAATTTGGTAACGGCTTCCTCCGCACGGAGGACCTGAGCAAGCGGCGGCGACTAATTCCACAATAAATATTAGCGTATAAAACAACAACTAGCAAACTATGATCACAGCACAAATATAGATAAACAACCAAGTACCAATGTCAAGTACAAACATAATATCCATGAAATACTCACGATGCAGTGGGCTAATCCGAGGCGATGGAGGATTTGACGAACCAGATGCAGAACGAGCGATCGGAAGTGGAATCGGAGGCGACACAGCGATGGTGGTGGCTGCCTTCGGCGAAAAGTGGCGGTGACAGGTGGTAAACGGCGGATCCGGCCACAAGTGAGTAGATCCGGGCCGGGGGAAAATAGATCCGATGATTTTGGGCGGATCCGAACAAAAATGGAAGGTTTGGGTGGAGGGGATAACGGATCGGAGTGTCGGTGGATAGATCCGCTAATTTTAGAACGGATCCGGGCTATGGAAGTGAGAATACGTAAGTGAAGAGTAGATCGGGGGAAGGTAGTGCTAGATCAATTAGATCTAGGGTTTTCAGAGTGTTGGGGAGCGGATCCACGAAGGGGAAGGGAGAGGAGTGGCCGGCTAGGGTGGAGGCTCCTCTAGGGTGGCTGGTTTTGGTGAGAGGAGGTGGCGGCTTGGCTGGGCTGCTGTAGAGAGGGGCCGGATGATGCAGGGGAGGCGGCGGGAAGGAAGTAGGAGGGGCGGGTGAGTGGTGGGGCTTCGAATAAGGGACTGGCGGCTGCTGTCTTCACAACAGGTCAGCGGGTTTTGGAGGGGGTTTCGGGGTTCTCCGGCGGTGGAAAAAGGGGGAAAGGCTGGAAAAGGATGGGAGAGGATAAGGGTTACCTTGGGGGGAAGATTGACGGCCTAGGAGTCGTCACCTAGGGTTGCACGGCGTCGGCACCGGGGAGGGATCGCTGGAATCTGGGATTACACTCCTCCAAATTCTGCAATGCCTTTGGAATCAGCCCCTAACATCCTATTTATAAGAAAACGTAACTTAGGGCATCCCCATCAATGACTATGATTGACCGGTGGGTTAGTCCTTGAAATACATCAAAATATACTCAAAAAAATAAAGTAATATAGTGATTTGACTCGCGACGACGTCCCGGACGCAATCGCGGAGTCCGATCGGCGATCCGATCAAGTCTTCCTGCGCGAGTACATGTATGTGGGCCCCGCATTGCGGCGAGCTCCTCCAAGTGCATCCGATGGCTCCCCATCAACTCCCCCCGACTGAAAGGCCTTCATCTCCGACGAATGGAGATGATCGTACTGAAGTCGAAGTCCGGGGGCGAGCCGATCTAGCTCTGCCAGTAGGATCCAAGTATCGTCTGTGTCAGGTCGGCCCTGCCAATGTACCAGGTAGCGGCAACGCGGTCCGTCCGAGGTGAGAACAAACTGGTGGGATCTGATCTCTGTGAGGCTCTCATCTCTCGCCTCTCGGAAGGTGGGTCCCGGTGCGATCGGTGGTGCCTGCGGGGGAACCAAAGTGGACGAAGTCCCAGGTGGATGGATGACAACGGTGGGTGGACTAGGATGGCCAACAGGTGGTGGCAAAGTGGACGGGTAGTATGGTAGCGACAGTGGTGGTGGGGGTGGTTGGGCATCTCCCTCGCTCGGGTCCACATACTCATGAGGCTCATAGTATGGAGTCAGGTCCTCAACATTAAACACAAGGTGAATTCCCATACTGGCCGGGATGTCAAGCCGGTAGGCGTTGGTCCCAATACGACTAATAATGGAATATGGACCTACTCGCCTCGCGCTTAACTTCTTGGCAGGCCCCGAAGGGAGCCTCTCGTGGCGGACTCGCACCATTACCTTCTCGCCTACATTAAATATTTGCTCTCGCCTTCGCTTATCTGCATGGGCTTTATAATTATCATTGCTTATTATTATTTGTCGGCGGACCGACTCATGCAAATCATGCAAATGCTGTGCAAATGTCTCAGCAGACTCACTAGGGCGGGACTCTAGAGGGCTCGGGACAAGGTCTATAGGTTTCCTAGGGTCGTATCCTGAAACTACGTGAAATGGACTCAACCCGGTGGACCTATTGACTGAGCTATTGTAGGCAAACTCGGCGATCGGCAAATCTAAGTCCCAACTACCTACATGCTCTCCAGCTAGACACCGTAACAGATTCCCTAGGCTCCTATTCACTACCTCAGTCTGACCGTCCGTCTGTGGGTGATATGCCGAGGAAAACCTAAGGATAGTACCAGTCTTGTGCCACAGAGTTTTCCAAAAGTAGCTCATGAACCTCACATCGCGGTCAGACACGATCGACTTGGGTAGGCCATGCAACCAAAAGACATCCCTCATGAATATAGATGCAACGTGGGTCGCATCTGCCGTCTTGCGGCAAGCAATAAAGTGTGTCATCTTCGAAAACCGATCAACCACCACGAAGATGGAGTCGTGTTTCCGTAATGTGCGGCGTAGTCCGAGAACAAAGTCCATGCTGATGTCCTCCCTAGGGCGATGTGGAACAGGTAGGTGGGTATAAAGGCCGGTGTTCTGCTTATTTCCCTTGGCCGTCTGACAGATACGACAGTGACGCACAACCCGAGCTACGTCCTTCTTGAGGCTAGGCCAGTAGAGACGGTCCTCAACAAGGGCTATGGACTTATCTCGCCCGAAGTGACCCGCGGCTCCGCCTGCATGCAGTTCCCAAATCAGGTAATCTCGGTAAGACGTCTGAGGAACGCATAGGCGGGAAGCCCGGTACAGATATCCCTCGTAAATCTGGCATCCCTCAACAGGGTCGGGTGGGTCTCGGGATAGGGCAGTATAAATCTCACCAAAGTCAGGGCACATAGGGTAATCGAGCATCAGTCGCTCAAGTCACGGCACACTCGCTGTCATCGTCTGCAATAGGGACACGCGGCGACTCAACGCATCGGCCGGCTTGTTCTCAACACCCGCGCGGTGCTTGAGAACGTAATGAAAGTCCTGCAGATACTCAACCCACTTCGCATGCCGGTGGCCAAGCTTGCGCTGCGAATTGAGGTAACGGAGGGCCTGGTGGTCGAAATACAACACGAACTCCCGGGGGAGGAGATAATGTCGCCAGTAGCGCAGAGACTGGACAATAACATAAAATTCTCGATCGTAGTTCGAGTACTTTTGCTTTGCTTCATTCAGCTTCTTACTAAATTAAGAAACTGGGTGTCCCTCTTGACTCAGTACGCCACCTATACCGATACCGGACGCGTCGCAGGCGACCTCAAAGGCGCGACTGAAATCTGGCAACCGTATGACGGGAGCTGTCGTCAATCTCTCCTTAATCTCCTCAAAGGCTCTAGTGGCTGCGTGGGTCCACTGAAACTCTCCCTTCTTGAGACAGCTCGTGAAGGGGGCCATGATCATGCTGAACCCCTGGACAAACCTCCTATAGAAGGTGGCAAGCCCGTGAAAGCTACGAGCCTCGTGGATATTCCTAGGTACAGGCCAATCTCGAATAGATTTGACCTTTTCAGGGTCCACGGAGACTCCAGTGGAGGAAATAATAAAGCCTAGGAAATGGACGGACTCGGAGAGGAAGACGCACTTCTTCAGGTTCACATACAGTTTCTCTTGGCGGAGGGTGCCAAAGAGAAGTCTGAAATGATCGAGGTGAGCGGCCTGAGTCTGGCTGTAGACTAATATGTCATCAAAGTACACCACCAGAAACTTGCCCATGTAGGGCCGCAACACCTGCGTCATAACGCGCATGAATGTGCTCGGGGCATTGGATAGCCCGAATGACATGACTAACCACTCATACAGACCGTCCTTGGTCTTGAAGGTGGTCTTCCACTCGTCCCCCTCACGAACTCGTATCTGATGGTACCCACTGCGGAGGTCGATCTTGGAGAAGATCTGGGCACCGGACATAGTATCCAGTAAGTCATCGAGTCGTGGGATAGGGAAGCGATACTTGACCGTGATCTTATTGATGACACGACTGTCGATGCACATACGCCAACTACCGTCCTTCTTAGGGGTAAGAAGGGCGGGGACCGCACAAGGGCTCATGCTCTCGCGAATGAACTGCTTCCGAAGAAGCTCGTCAACTTGCCGTTTGAGCTCAGCGTGCTCATCCGGGTGCATACGGTAGTGGTGCAGGTTCGGGAGGGAAGCTCCCGGGACTAAATCAATGGCATGCTGAATGTCCCGAGGGGGAGGCAGCTCATCGGGGAGCTCGTCTGGCATAATATCCACAAACTCGCCTAACAGGGGACGCACCGCGAGTGAGAAATCAACTGGGGCGTCCTCAGTAACCTGGGTAGCGGCGACTACATAAATAACGTCGGACTCAGCACTATCTCACAGAAACTCACCTCGCCTCAGAATATGCAGTGTCCGTGAGGCGCTCGTGCTCGGAGACGACTCTACCACACCCTTGTGCCGATCTCGGGGCTGGGTGGGTGTCAACGTGATCTTCCGCCACTTATCATAAAAGACACACGTGTTCGAGCGACCGAAGCACGTGACATCACGATCAAAAAGCCAGGGGCGGCCAAGCAACACGTGAACGACGTCCATGGGAATAACATCGCACCAGACCTTGTCCTGAAAGGACGCAATGGTGATCGGGACTAAGCAACGCTGGGTGACCTGAATCGCCGTCTTGTCAACCCAGACGACACGGTACGGATGGGGGTGAGGCTCTGCCTTCACCTGCATACGGTCAAGCGCCTTCTGGGCTATAATATTCACGCAACTCCCACCATCAATAGCTAGCTTGCAGGGACCGCCTGCACTAGGGCAGTACGTGTAAAAGATGGTCGTGCGTCGCCAGTCCTCGTCCACATGTGGGGTGTGTAGGAGGCGTCGAATCACTCCCACCTCTAACGATCGCTCAACGTCACTCTCCCAACCTTCCTCGACTGCGGCCCTAACCTCATCTGGGGCCTCCTCTTCACCCTCTAAACCCTGCTCCTCCTCTTCCTCAAGTAACAGATTCCGCGTGGGGCACTGCGCCGCCACGTGGCCCCTGCCAGAGCATCTAAAACATACAATGCCCCCAGATCGCTGGCCATCAGTGGCTACGGCTTTACCCTTCGCATCCGCGGGGATGCGCGAGGGTGTGGCCGTGGTGGTCTGGGGCAGAGCGGGTTTCCTAAAGGTCGAGGAATCAGTCCGAGAGGTGAACTGCCTCGTACTAGACGAACGAAGGTACTGCTCATACTCGAGGGAGAGCTGGAATATCTGATCAACAGTCTCCAAGGGGTGGGGAATCAACTCTCTCCGAATATCGGAACGAAGGCCCGCCTTGAAGCGGGCGGCAGTGGCAATAGGTTCCTCTGAAATATCACTCCTAACGACCAGCTCATCGAAGCGAGCCATGTACTCGGCGACAGTAAGTGTCCCCTGTCGTAGGTTCTATAGCTGCTCAAATAGCTGATCTCGATATGACGCGGGGAGGTACTTCTCCTTCAGTCTCTCCTTCATCTCGTCCCATCTGGCGATGGGGTAGTAACCATCCCGCTCTAGAGCTCTCTCGACACTAATCCAGAACACCTTAGCTTGCCTGATTAACTTCATCTTTGCAAAGCGGACACAACGCTCGTCACTCATGTCGTACCACTCGAAGTAGTGGTCCATGTCCAAGAGCCAATCGCTGAAGGCTTTCGGATCTAGGCGACCATCGAACGAAGGGGCATCGAGTCGGATGCGATGAGTGATGTCATGATAGTGGCCCCCTCTCCTAGGATCGGGGTAGTCCTCGGGGTAGTCATCATGAGCGTAGTCGTATCGAGCGGGTGGGGGACCACGCTCTCTCCGACCCGGGGGATAATAATCATCCTGGTGATGGTCACGACGACCGTGTGGGGGCACACGATCTCTGGGGTCCGGCTGAGGCTGACGTGGCATACGGTACTCATCACGGGGTGGCAGCCTATCCCTCGTCGGGACTTGCCTATAATCTCTCGCAAAATCAGGATGTCGCCTTACTGGCGGAATCGGGGCTCGAGGAGGACTATCACGACGATGACGGTCTGCGGGAGGTGGACCATCCCTCGGGCGTTGTCCTCGACGTGGAGGAGCGTCAGGGTCGTCCTCAAGAGAATCGTCACGCTGTGTCGGAGTGTCCCTGACATCCTCTAAGTGGCCTAAACGAAGGTTCACCTCGGCAAGGTCATGACGCACATCGTCGAACTGGGCTCCTATGGTGTCAATGCGACCTAGGACAAGACGTTGGAACTCAGCGAAAGCGGCGTCCGAATTCGAACTCGTCGCTCGGTCCTCAGTGTTCTGTGGTTCTACCATGCTTACTCTAAAAGTCCTACCACTACGAAGCATGCAAGTGGCCTAACCTGGCTCTGATACCAAATGATGTAGGGGTAGGCTAGTGGTGCTCGGGAGCTAGGACTCTACGTGCACGTGTGAGGGGATATGTGAATGCAATGCTACATGCATTGAACAGTCAGATAGCAACGACAAGTAATTTAAGCAATGAAAATTAGCAACACCACGCAGTTAACCGAAATAAAAAAACAATTAAATAACTTTGACAATTTGGTAACGGCTTCCTCCGCACGGAGGGCCTGAGCAAGTGGCGGCGACTAATTCCACAATAAATATTAGCGTATAAAACAACAACTACCAAACTATGATCACAGCACAAATATAGATAAACAACCAAGTGCCAATGTCAAGTACAAACATAATACCATGAAATACTCACGATGCAGTGGGCTGATCCGAGGCGATGGAGGATTTGACGAACCGGATGCAAAACGAGCGATCAGAAGTGGAATCGGAGGCGACGCAGCGATGGCGGTGGCTGCCTTCAGCGAAAAGTGGCGGTGACAGGTGGTAAACGGCGGATCCGGCCACAAGTGAGTGGATCCGGGCCGGGGGAAAATAGATCCGATGATTTGGGGCGGATCCGAACAAAAATGGAAGGTTTGGGTGGAGGGGATAACAGATCGGAGTGTCGGTGGATAGATCCGCTAATTTTAGGACGGATCCGGGCTATGAGAGTGAGAATACGTAAGTGGAGAGTAGATCGGGGGAAGGTAGTGCTAGATCAATTAGATCTAGGGTTTTCGGAGTGTTGGGGAGCGGATCCACGAAGGGGAAGGGAGAGGAGTGGCCGACTAGGGTGGAGGCTCCTCTAGGGTGGCTGGTTTTGGTGAGAGGAGGTGGCGGCTTGGCTGGGCTGCTGTAGAGAGGGGTCGGCTGATGCAGGGGAGGCGGCGGGAAGGAAGTAGGAGGGGCGGCTGAGTGGTGGGGCTTCAAATAAGGGACTGGCGGCTGCTGTCTTCACAGCCGGTTAGCGGGTTTTGCAGGGGGTTTCGGGGTTCTCCGGCGGTGGAAAAAGGGGGGAAAGGCTGGAAAAGGATGGGAGAGGATAAGGGTTACCTTGGGGGGAAGATTGACGACCTAGGAGTCGTCACCTTGGGTTCCACGGCGTCGGCACCGGGGAGGGATCGCTGGAATCGGGGATTACACTCCTCCAAATTCTGCAATGCCTTTGGAATCAGCCCCTAGCATCCTATTTATAAGAAAACATAACTTTAGGGCATCCCCATCAACGGCTATGATTGGTCGGTGGGTTAGTCCTTGGAATACATCAAAATATACTCAAAAAAAATAAAGTAATATAGTGATTTGACTCGCGACGACGTCCCAGACGCAATCGCGGAGTCCGATCGGCGATCCGATCAAGTCTTCCTGCGCGAGTACATGTATGTGGGCCCCGCCTTGCGGCGAGCTCCTCCAAGTGCATCCGATGGCTCCCCATCAGGTTGCCTTGGCGTTTCTTGACCTAGAAATGAAGTTCAATCAACTGGCGATTTGCGAGCCACGCCGATGCCTGGGCTCGCTGGAAACTCGCGTTGCCAAGCTGGAAGAATTCGAGCAGCGTCTGAACCTCGCGGAGTCCGCTTCTATTCGATCAACCATATGGACCAGCGCCTGGGTATGGCGAGCATCGGCATGACCTACTACACAACGAACTCCACGGGATCTAGGCGAGCATTGGTTCGACCGGGCAACTAGTGAGAACGGACGACGACATGTGACAGTGTGAGGAACAACTGACTATGGAGAACAAGTCCCTCCGGCAGGCGCGCGAGCGAGGATGGTCGGGGCGACATTCCCAATCCGCAGATTGGCCTAGGAACCTTCAGATGCCTTGATCTTCTTTTATTCTTTCTGCTTTAGCATTTTTTGTTTTTTGTTTTGTAATAATTAATTGTCTGGATTTTCTGTTTGATTTATAATAAGCTCGTCTCTGTGAGCTCATAATTTGATGTTACAGAGACGAGCTTATTATAAATCAAAGTCGCTGATAGCAAGGCCTTCTAGGTCACTTCGGGAATTTGAGGCCAAAGTCGCTGATAGCAAGGCCTTCGAGGTGTTCTTGGTCAGACGAAGAACTTGCCGTTCATGCGTTCTATGTGCATGTCGGCGCTCCGACTGATAGTGACCTTTTTCTTTTTTGCAGGAGGCTGAGTTGGTCGTTGCTTAGCGGATCTTGGAGCTAGAGCAACAGATCTTGGAGCTGGAGCAACGGCTTGTCGAGAGCCAGGCGTCGTTGGAGGCGTCCTAGATCCGGGTTGCTGAGCTGGAGACGCGGGAAGCAGCGAGGAGTCAACCGCCCGAGGTGAGCACCTCTAGCATCGGGAAGAGGATCCGGATCATCCCGGAGGACCTCCCTCGCATGAAGTGCAAGATTGCCAGGGCGGTAGGCGATGCACTGCTGTCCACGCTGCAGTATGAGGATTGACTGAAGCCGGTCTCCGAGAACCTGACAGTGGACGAGATCATCCCGGGCCTCCTCGCCAAGAAATCAGACTCCCCGCGCGATCCCCGAGCACGAAAGATGGCGACGATTCAGACGCCGGGGACGAGGACGACAATGAAGACGAAGCTACCCCCTGAAGAGCTGCTGTTACTGCCCGACACCTCGCTTTTGTACAAAACCTTTTGTAACCGACGGAGAACCACGCCGCTTTTGCGCAGATCTGTAACTTTATTTTTTGAAGCAATGGAAATGCCATTTTTTTAGTTCACCTGTTCTTCGATGCTCATTATCTGGATGCTCGCTCGATATGATGCTCGCTAGGCTTTTAGGCGCGGACGTCGATGTGTGCTCGCTAGGCTCTTAGGACGAAACGATCTTACATACTCGCCAGACTTTAGCACTTCGCGACGCTCCTCAAACATTCACTGTGCTGTTGTTGGCGAGCATTGGCTCTAGCCTGTTGCGACGGGCTTGCTTACCTTGCCAAAGTGAGCATCACCTATGCTCGCCTCCTTATGCTCGCCCTCCCTTGGGTTGGCTAGCCGAAGAAGTGGTGGGGAGCCCCGACCGAGATGTGATCCTCGACGACTCTTCCATTTGAAGGCTATTTTACTTACTCGAGGTGGCTAGCAGTTGCTATGCTGGAGAGGAGCTCGTGCCGGGACTCCAACTACCACAACTCCACCTCTCGTGGTCTTTCGTGGTCGCAAACATCGTTTACCTTGTTTCTTGAGAGCTAAAAAAGTAAAAAAGGTCGTCAGTTTCCTCGGAGGTAAAGATTTTTTCCTTTCTGGAAAGAAACGGCTTTTGCCCGCTGAGAGGGTGTTAGAAATTGACGGTTTGTCTCTCTAGTCGGGCGGCTTGCAGCTCGGGCGGTCTGGCGGTTAGTCCAGGCGGCTAGTTCAGGCAGTCTGGTTGTCTGGCGGGTTGGTGCAGCGGTCTGGTAGTGAACCTCTGCTGGCGGTCTGATAATAAGCCGCAACTGCGGCCTGGTGGCAACCCGCAGTTGCGGTCTGGAGGTTTGCCGCAGCAGCGGTCTGATGATTACCCGCAGATGAGGTCAGGTGGCAATCCGCAGCAACGGTCTGATGAGTTAGCCGCAACTGCGGCCTAGTGACAGCCCGTAGTTGCGGTCTGGCGGCTTGCCCAGCGGTCTTCCCTGGCGGACTGACGGTTTCCCTTGGTGCTGTTGGGAGCTTTGTTATTCTTTTGTATAGTGCACGGTCTGACATTGTCAAACCACACAAGCCGCGCAGACTGTATTTAGTCCCACATCGGTTGTTGTAATTCTCTCATCTCCCCCAGTTTCTATAAATAAAGTGACATACCTATGTAATAATTATCTTTTTGGAGCAATAAAGTTTGCGGTTTATTTAGCTGTTTGTCCATTTTTCACATGGTATCAGAGCGCACCGATCTTTTGCTTCAAAAAGGTCGCGGTTTGTTGGTTTAGCCGCGCGGCCTCATCCACCAGCTTCGTCCGGCTTCTTCTGGTTTGTCCGGTTTCTTCCCTTCCCTTCCCTCCCTTGCTTCTCGCTGTGCTTGCGGCTTGCTTCCTTTCGGGCTTTTCTGTTCTCCCGACTTTCCCTGCTAACCGCGCTTCTTTACCGCTTGTTGTGTTTGCGCGGTTTCTCTTCTCTGTTGCGAGTTTTGCCTTTTGGTCGCGGCTTCTTCCGGTCCGCTGGTGTGTTGTCACCTTGATCGAGCGGGCTCTTGTTCTTATCTTTCTTCTTCTTGACGCGACTTCTTTGCTAGTCGTTTGTCTCTGCGACTTGTGGTGTTCGCGCGGTTTGCTGTGCGGCTTCTTTTGCTCTTGCCGCCTTTGTTCGTCGCCCTTTGTTGCGACTTGTTTCTTCTTTGCTGCGAGTACCGCATTTTGGTTGCGGCGTATTCCTTGCCGCTGGTGTGTTGATACCGTGACTGTGCGGTCTCCTCTTCTTCTTTCTTTTTTCTCTCTTGTCGCTGCGGCCCCTCTCTCCGCATTTTGGTCGCTTCCTCTTTTCTTGCAGCTGGTGTTGTTGACACCGTGACCGTGTCGTTTCTCCTTTTTCTGCGCCTTCTTTGCCGACTTGTTCTTGTGCAGCTTGTTTCTAACCGTGCGGTTAGTCTTTCTGCTTTCCGGTTTCTTCTTGAGGATAACTTCGCTTCTCTCTTTTACTACTCGTGCTCTTGTGGCCTCCTCAGATAGATGGCTTATTGACTCCGGTGCCACTTGTCATATGACTGGTAACTCTCGTTTGTTTTCCTCTTTGCTTGAGAAAAACAGACTGTCTCCTGTTGTTATTGCTGATGAGATTTCTGCTCCTGTGCGTGGTATTGACATTGTGCATCTCTCTTCGTCTTTGCTGCTAGAGGACTCTCTCTATGTCCCTACTTTCACGTGCAATTTACTCTCTATTCCTGCTCTTTGCACTCAGTTAAATTGTACGGTTACTTTTACTGGCACCACTTGTTTCTTCTATGATTCTGTCTCCAAGGCTACGATTGCTACTGGTACTGCTCGTGGTGGCCTTTTTTATCTTGACCACGATGTTGCTCTTTCTGCTTCTTCTTCTATTCAGCAGTGACATCGTCGTCTTGGTCATCCTCCTCCTTTCCTCATTCATCAACTTTTTCCAGATCTTCCTTCAGGAGATTTGTCTTTGAACTGTGAACCTTGTGAGTTGGGTAAACATCATCGCTCTTCTTTCCCAGCTCGAACGGGCCGTTGTTATTCGCGTCCTTTTGAACTAGTTCACTCTGACATCTGGGGTCCTTCTTCTGTTGCTACTGTTGGTCGAGAAAGCTTATACTTTGTCACATTCATTGATGATTTCTCCCGATGCACTTGACTGTATCTCTTAAAGGATCGTTCTGAACAGTTCTCTGTATTCACTGCATTTTATAATGAGATCTTCACACAGTTTTGTGTGCCCATTAAGGTTATTCGTACTGATAATGCAAAAAAATATGTCAACCGTCAATTCTCTGACTTCTGTGCGAGCAAGAGTTTGGTTCATCAAACGAGTTGTCCATATACGCCTCAACAGAATGATGCTGCTGAATGCAAAAATCGTCATCTTCTGGATGTTACTCGCTGTCTTTCTTTGCAAATGAATGTTCCTCGGTCTTATTGGGGTCATGCTGTTCTTCTCTCTTGCTATCTCATTAACCGTATTCCCTCGTCTATTTTTCAGGGAAAACTCCTTTTTCTGTTTTGTATCCCGATGCCGAACTTTTTCCTTTACCGCTTAAAATTTTTGGCTGTATATCGTTTGTTCACATCCCTTCTCCTGGACGTGACAAACTTTCTCCCCGCTCTGTTAGTGCATATTTCTTGGTTACTGTCCTACTCAGAAGGGATATCGCTGTATTGATCCTCTTCTGCGTAAACAATACGTTTCCGCTGATGTTAAGTTTTTTGAGGATACACCATATTTCTCTCCTACTTCCACTCTTTTGTCCTCTGATATTTCTTCTTCCCCGCCTCTTATCTCGGCACCTCTGCCAGTGCCGATTCTTTCCACCTCTGCTCCTGTTGTCCTGTATCTTTCTTTGGGGCCTGATGTGTTGCCCTTAGAGCCCTTGATACCTGTTCCAGGGTCTCCTCTTTCATCTGACAATGCTTTGCCTCCTCTGGTCGACACTGATCTTGATCTTCCGATTGCTCTTCAGAAAGGTGTTTGCTCTTGCACCCAACATCCTGTTTAGGCTGTGGTCTCTTATGCTCGGCTTTCTCCTTCATTTAAGAGTTTTGCTCTGACCCTCTCGGCTAATGTTGTTCCTGCTTCATATCAAGATGCTCTTCTTATCCCCCATTGGAAGACTGCTATGGATGAAGAGATGCGTATTCTTACTGATCGGTGTACTTGGACTCTTGTTCCTACACCTCCAGGTGCTGATGTTGTTGGCTGTCGCTGAGTCTTTGTCATAAAGTTTCTTCGAGATGGATCAATTGATTGTTACAAGGGCCGACTTGTTGCCAAAGGTTTTACGCAGACTTATGGTGTGGATTTATTTGATACTTTCTCTCCCGTGGCAAGGATAACTACGATCCGTGTGCTCTTTTCTGTGGCCGTCAACCGAGAATGGGAAATGTCTCAGCTGGATGTGAAGAATGACTTTCTTTATGGTGATTTACACGAAACTGTCTATATGGAGCAACCTCCTGGGTATGTTGCTCGGGGGGAGTCTTAGGTCTGTAAGCTGCGAAAGACAATCTACGGTCTTAAGCAAAGTCTCAGGGTCCTGGTTTGACAAGTTCAATGAGGTCATTTCGTTGGTTGGGTTTGCTAGAAGTGTTGCGGATCACTCGTTATTCATTCGCAAAACATCAGCTTGGTCTTGTTGTCCTTGCTGTTTATGTGAATGATATTCTTCTCACCGGGGATGATAGAAAAGGTGTGGAAATGACCAAGAAGCATCTCCTTAAGCATTTTGTTATTAAAGATATGAGGTCTCTGAAGTATTTCCTTGACATTGAGATATCCAGGAAACCAGGGTCTATTGTTCTTTCACAGAGAAAATATGCGTTGGACCTTTTGAAAGAGACATGTCTTCTTGGAGCTAAATCGGCTCGTTCTTCAATGTCGGTTGGAGATGACAAGTGTTAGAGTGAAGACTCACCTCCTCTTGAGGATGCAACCAGGTACAGACGACTTGTGGGGAAACTCATTTATCTGACAGTCACATGACCGAATATCTGCTATGCTGTTGGAAGAGTGAGTCAGTTTATGCAAGCTTTTAAGGAGTGTCATCTACAGTCAACAATGAAGATTCTAGAGTATGTGAAAGGTGCTCCAGGGAAAGGACTTCTGTTTCAGAAAAGGGGACATTTGAAGGTTGATGCATATTCTGATGCGAGCTATGCAGATGATAAATGAGATAGGAAGTCCACGTCTGGATACTGTACTTTTGTTGGAGGGAATTTGGTCAGCTGGAAGAGCACGAAACAAGTTGTTGTCTCCAGGTCGTGCGCAGAAAGCTGAGTATATGAGCATGACTCCAACTACTTGCGAGCTGAAGTGGTTACAGACACTTATGCTTGATTTTGGAGAGCTTTATGATCATCTCTTCCAATGTTCTGTGACAACAAGACAACAATATATATTTTGAGGAATCCTGTCTTTCACGAGAGGACGAAACATATCGAGGTTGATTGCCACTTCATCAGAGAGGAGATTTTGAAGAATCAGATATGCACACCGTTTGTTACTTTAGAGAAAGAACTAGCTGATTTTTTCACCAAACCAGTTACTCCTTCCGAGGAGATTTGTAGCAAGCTGGGCATGGTAGATATATATGCTTCAGCTTGATGGGGAGTGTTAGAAATTGACGGTGTGTCTCTCTAGTCGGGCAGCTTGCAGCTCGGGCGGTCTGGCGGTTAGTCCAGGCGGCTAGTTCAGGCAGTCTGGTTGTCTGGCGGGTTGGTGCAGCGGTTTGGTAGTGAACCTCTGCTGGCGGTCTGATGATAAGCCGCAACTGCGGCCTCGTGGCAACCCGCAGTTGCGGTCTGGAGGTTTGCCGCAGCAGCGGTCTGATGATTACCCACAGATGAGGTCAGGTGACAACCCGCAACAACAGTCTGATGATTAGCTGCAACTGCGGCCTGGTGGCAACCTGCAGTTGCGGTCTGGAGGCTTGCCCAGCGGTCTTTCCTGGCGGACTGACGGTTTCCCTTGGTGCTGTTGGGAGTTTTTGTTATTCTTTTGTATAGTGTGCGGTTTGACATTGTCAAACCGCACAAGCCGCACGAACTTTATTTAGTCCCACATCGTTTGTTGTAATTCTCTCATCTCCCCCAATTTCTATAAATAAGAGGACATACCTATGTAATAATTATTTTTTTGGAGCAATAAAGTTTGCGGTTTATTTAGCTCTTTGTGCATTTTTCACAGAGGGGATTCCCCCCCCCCCCCTACAGACTCCTTTTGGCCCAACTCCATAGTCGGATGAGAAGTGCGGTCGGGGGATTGACGACTAGCGTGCAAGGGGGGGAGCTGATCTTGGCCGTCATTGCAGGGGCTTGGACTTAGGAAGACTCATTACATATTTACATTACCTGACACATTGTCCAATCATCCGCCCCGTGGGTGATGGAAATCAGGTGGGCTGCCCCCACCTTGATTCAACTGGCAGACAAAAGTGGCCCTCGACAAGTCCAATGGGACATACGTTCGTGGCCCCCGTCCCCTCCCTAGTCGAGGAGCAAGAGAAAAACTTTCACAGGGATTGGCACTCGGGAGGTCTATCAGGACGCACACATCGGGGATCCTTCCCCGTGCCCATGGCTTTCTTGGGGCCTCTACAATGCCCTTAACGACGGAGGACTCTCTCCTCATAGTCGGGTTGGGGTGCTGATCCCGAACCCTTCTCCCATAACCTGCACCGTCGAGTGAGAGGTGCGGGGGGGGGGGGGGGGGGGGTCAACGACCAATATGCAAGGAGGGAACTGATCTCGACCGTCAATGCAGAGGCTTGGGATTAGAAAGACTCATTACATTACCCGATACACTGTCCTACCACCCGTTCCAGCATTTTATGAGATTCGAGTTGTAGACTCATTTCCCCAGCCTGACTTCGAGGATGGTGGCAGAAGCTTACGCGCATTATCCACAATGTTATTAATGAGGAGATAAAGAAAATCCCGATCTTTTAGTGACAAGTGTGTATATATATATATGAGGAAAAAGGATTAGAACTTATCGTACAACTTATCCCTTTTTAGGGGTGAACCTCTTCAGGTCGTCGCCGCTCCAGGTGTTGCCAAACGGTTCTCCTTCATGATCTTGCAAGCGGTACCCTCCTGCTTCGTGCGCCTCCAGAACGATGAAAGGCCCTTCCTAGTTTGGGTTGAGCTTTCTGACCGCAACTGCTCGTCCCACGACATCTACCTTCTTCAAGACCAGGTCCCCTACTTGGAATTGCTTTATGCGGATGTGCTTGTCGAAGCGCCTCGCCATTTTTCTATTGACTTCTTCCTGCTTAGTTGATGCGAGGTTCCGAAGCTTTTCTATATAGTCGAGGGAAAGTCTTTGGGCTTCCTCATTCCCGGGGCATCATTCTTCCTTTCCTCCTTCTGTCGCGACTACCCTAGGGCTTCTAACCTCGAACTCAACCGAAATGAGAGCCTCAGACCCGTGAGCTAGTTTGAAAGGTGTCTCCCCAGTGGCTGAGTTGGGAGTGGTCCTCAATGCCCATAAGACCGAAGAGAGCTGTTCGGCCCAGTTCCCCTTCAGATTAATGATCTTTTTCTTTAGTAGATTGATGATGAGTTTGTTCGCGGCCTCCACTTGCCCGTTGCTCAGGCGATGATGTACTGAGGCGAATCGAAGATCCGTTCCCAAATGCTGACAGAAGTCGGTGAGCTCCAAGCTGGCAAATGTGGTCCGTTGTCGGTGACGATAGCGAGGGGAATCTCGAACCTGTAGCCGATCTCCCCGTAAATGAAGTTCTTCACTATCTGGGACGTGGTTTTGACGAGAGCTTTGACCTCAATCCATTTAAAAAAGTAGTCGAATCGTTACAAGAATGAACTTCCGATTCCCGCTGGCTTGCGGGAAAGAACCAACTAAGGCTCTATTTGGTTTGGCGTTTCGCCGCTCCGTTTGGGGCAAACGCAGCCGGAAGGCGGGTAAACAAATGAATCTCCGGCGGCGTTTGCTCCGTTTCCACTCGCCCGCCTTGATAAACACCCCAAAACGCTCAGTTTGGAGCAGTCATCTCCCCCTCCGGTTCGAACACTCCGTTTCCACCCGCCGGATCGACCCGCCACCGCCGAACCAAATGAAGCCTAAGTCCATTCCCTGGATGGCAAATGACCAAGGGACCGTTATTGAACGGAGCTACTGGGCTGACTGCAACTGGAGAGGGGCAGAGAGCTAGCATTTTGAACACTTTTTGGAGAAGTGCTCAACATCCTTTCTGAATCGTAGGCCAAAAATAATCGTGACGCAGGATCGTTTACTCCAGAGTGCGAGTTCCCGAGTGACTCTCACCTTCTCCCGAATGAATCTCCTCCTGGACCAGAGGTACTTTGAGCTCTGATACGCACCTGGCCAAAGGGCCTGAGAGAGTCTTCTGATACAGCTCTCCCTCGTGCATTAAGTAGTAGGCCGCCTTATAACAGAACTTCCTCTTGTCTCATTTGCCTGTCGGGAGTTGGCCGGTTGTTAGGAAAGTGATGAACGGATCCTTCCAGGAAGCCTGCTGCTTGATCTCCATGATTTCCCCTTCGTCGATAGATGGCCAGAACAATTCTGTGATGGTTCCACCGGCTCTCGAGCCGTACTTGACCAAGCGATCCGCCGCCGAGTTCTCCTCACGAGGTACATGCTCTACAAAGAATGATTGAAACCCTCCCATCAAGCCCTTCACCTTTACCAAATACCTCTGCAGAATGGGGTCGTGTACTTCGAACTCCCCCCTGATTTGCGACGTGACTACCATCGAGTCGCTGAAAGCATTGACATCTTGAATTCACAGTTCCTTGGCCAGACGTAAGCCTGCACTATTGCCTCGTACTCCACTTGATTATTTGTTGTTGGGAAGAGAATTTCTACCATCTGCTCGATCCTTGGCCCTCGAGGGCTCACCAGAATGATGCCCACTCATAAGAAATTTTTGCCCGCTCCGTCTATATATTTCCTAGGGGATGACTCCAAGGATCCCTAGGCCTTCACTTGCCTCTGCGGAGAAGTCTGCTAGAAAATCCGCCACCGCTTGTGCCTTGATTGCGATCCTAAGGTGGAAGGAAATGTCAAACTCACTAAGTTCTATCGACAACTTCATCAGCCGTCCAGAAGTCTTCACACCGCTCAAAATACTCCGAAGAGGATGATCTGTCACCACGCGGTTGGAGTGTGCTTGGAAATAGGGCCCGAGTTTTCGGTCCGAGATCACCAACGCCAAAGCCAACTTTTCCAGAATGAGATATTTAAACTCCGCCTTCCGAAATACCCTTCTTACATAGTAGATGGGGAGCTGCTGCTTCCCTTCTTCCTGAACTAACATCGAGCTTACGACCTCTACACCCACTCCTAGATAGTGCAACGGGTCTTCCCCTTCCTTCGGGCTTTGGAGTAGGGGTGCCTGGGTCAGCTGCCCTTTGAGTTGCTCGAAGGCCTTCTCACACTCCTCTGTCCACTCGAACTGCTGACGCCCCCAAAGAGTTTTGAAGAAGGGGGAGTACTTCTCTCCAGCTTTGATCAAGAAACGACTGAGGCCAGCCAGCCTTCTGGTCAGTCTTTGGACTTCTTTGATGCTCTTTGGGGATGTCATTTTTACGATGGCCTTGACTTTGTACTGATTTGGCTCGACCCTCACAGGGGTGAGAAGGTGTCCCAAGAATTTTACTCATCCTGCCCTGAACGCGCACTTGGTCAGGTTGAGGCTCATCTTGTACTCTCATAGCTTCGCGAGGGTTTCCACCAGGTCTTGAATATGTTTCGAGATGCTTTTACTCTTCACCAGGAAGTCGTCGACACAGACCTCCAAATTGCGCCCTTTTGACCCTTGAAGACCGAGTCCATCATCTGTTGGTAGGTAACTCTTGTGTTCTTCAGTTCGAACGACATCATTTTGTAACTATAACAGCCGCCACAGGTGATGAATGAGACGTCCCGATTGTCCGAGGATGCATCCGGATCTGGTGATAACCTGAAATGACATCAAGAAAACTCATCACAGCAAAACCGACGGCCGAATCAACCAACACGTCGATCTGAGGCAAGGGATAACGATCTTTTGGACATGCTTTATTCGATTGGGAAAAGTTTTCACACATCCTCCAGCATCCTGAGGCTTTTTTCACCATCACTACATTGGAGACCCAACCTGGATACTGGATCTCCAATACAGTACCTGCCTACAGTAATTTTTCTACCTCCTCTCTGATGGGCTCGACCAGCCTGGTGGTCACCGACCTCTGTTTCTGCCTGATGGGCTTGGCCTCCGGATCGAGGTGGAGGCGATGACATGCCACCTCTATATCAATCCCGGGCATGTCAGCGACGCTCCATACGAAGATGTCCATGTTTTCTTGCAAGCACACCACTAGCTCCACCTTGCTTTCGGCCTTCAACGCTCCTCCTATCTTTAGCCTTCCGGGCCTCCCGCCTCCAGTCATCACTTTCACCTCTTTCACCTCCTCCGTTGCTTCCAACCTTGCCCTTCCTTTCAGGACCTTCTCCAACTCCTCCGCTTCCTCCATCCACTGATAGTGCTCACTGCGTTCATATAACACTCTCAGGCGGATCTTGGATCGCTCCTGATCCTCAGCTGGACCTCTCCCTGACATTACTTCAAACATTGATGGTAGGAGGACGAGACCGCTTTGAAGAAGTTAATCAGCAGTTATACGAAGATGACACTGTAACAGCTCGGCGCATCTACGATGACGAATCGACCCTTGATCGCCGTCCCTCCCAAAGTTACCAGCAACTCAACTCCTTCTTCAACCCCCTTCCTCTCCCCGAAGAAGCCGAAGAGAGGACCATCCGAGGCTATCACCCTCCCCGCCTCTACTTCCAACCCATCGAACGTCTTCTTGAAGATGACATTCACAGAGCTCCCGTTGTCCACGAGGATCCTTTCGACGGTGAAGTCCTCGATGGCGGCCTGGATGACATGGGCGTCATGGAAAGGGTTCTCATTCCCCAACAGATCCTCCATCGAGAACGTGATATCCTCCAGCTGCTGAGGTGTCTGCGAGGTCGAGGCGACACTCCTTCTGTAGATGGTGTAGAGGGTCCCCTTGCGGGAGGCCTCCACGCAAGCCCCTCTATGGATCGCTCTGACCCCTCTGCTTCCTCCTTGGCCGATTCCTCCACGGCCCCCTTGGTCCACTCGATCCTCGTTCCTCCTTGCATGACCCTGCTGCCTCCCTAGGTCCTCCCGACCCCTCTGCCCCTGGACTATCTCTCCTCCTCCTCTTTCTCTTTCTCCTGCCCTCTTCATAGCCTCCAGGAAGTCTGGGCACATCATGGTTCCGTTCCCCTCGACCTCATGAAGATCACAATAAAGGGGGAACTTCGCAGGCCTGTTCCTTATCCTCTGATTTCTCCTTTGGAAACGGTTGCCATGCCCGGCAACCACCATTGCTTCTTTCTGGTTTCCTCCTTAACTCCCTTTTGGCTGATATCGTCGTCCTCCTTCCCGAGGAATACCTTCTCCCAGTTGCCCTCCACGACGACCAATTTACTGGGTATTGGAACCTTCGTCCCTTTGCTCGGTTATCAGTAGCCACGGCGGGCCTCCTCTCTTCCTGTCTCTGCTGCTCCTCTCTCCTCCTTGGTTTTTCCCTTCTCCCCTTTTGCTTCTCTACCTCTCCCTTCTTTCTTCAATCCCTGGGCCTCCTCTCCGACGTCTTCTTTTCTTCCTCATCATCCTCCTTATCCCTGGTTGACCGATCCAGCCTTGCCAGGAAGCTGGGATTGGTCGATTCTCATTGAATTGGCTCTTTCGATGAGTTCCTTATAAGATTCCGGAGGCTTCATGTTGATATCTAGGCTGAAGAGCACCTGCTTCAACTCAAAAGTCAGGGCCAACATCAGGGTGTTACTATCCACCTCCTGGATACCCAAGACCTCCTCCTGGAGGCGGTCAATGTAATGACCCAACATCTCCTGCTTGCCCTATGTTAGATGGGAAATGGCAACCACCTCCTTCCTCTTCTTCGACGTTGCGAATCTCTCCACCAACTCGCGACGCAAGTGCTCGAAGCAGTTGATAGAATTTGTCGGCTGTTGAAACCGTGGCTTGGTCTTAGGAAGAGTTCAAACCCAAGGGGTATAGTCCACACCAACTTCTCTCGAGCCAGAACACTTGACTGGTAGCAAAGAGCTAAAGAACAGACCTAGAGCTTTAACGAGTAGGTCCCGCTACACACCCGGAAGATCGAAAAGAGCTACCCCTCCTAAACCAATGCTAGAGCCGGGCACCTTGGAGGGCACTGGAAGCCAATCAAAAATGACTAAAGGAGGAAGAAGCCAGAAACGGATCTCCTCTCAAAGGTGCCTTAAAAGTCTATTTATAGTTTTCCAAGCTTGACCTGCACATTTCAGAATCCCGCCTTTTAGTTCTACTATATGCAGCCCAAAGTGATCTGCCAACAACGAAGCTCCACTGTTTGGAGAGGCTATTAGCAGACCCAAGACGGGTTTTCTTGAGAATGCTTTCTGGGCGAGTCGACCTCTCGCCAGGGAAGGCGAGTGCCCTGATTATGCCAGTGCTCGCCACCTTCCCTGGCCCGATAGCGAGTGCGGGCCACGCCACTTCACTCGCCTACCGTCTACCCTGGGCCTGGGGCGAGTGCGGGCCCGAATTTTCCACCGGCCCCCTGCTAGTCTCCGAGAAGCCTCACGTGCAAGTTGGAGAGGGATCTTCCCCCTCGCCTACGTGGCTTGCCCGGACCAGAACGCCTCACCTGCTTCTGATCCACCCGCGGGCCCCACTCGCCAAATACGGGGTTGTACACCGCCAATTGGTGAACCAGTCCCTAGCCTTTCCCTCAAAGGTGATTGCGAAGAACCTGCATTTGAAGGCGTCTGTCATGCTACAGATCGACACCACATCTTTGAACCACTGCAGATACTTGATCGAGTCATCGCTTCCAGAGTAGTAGTTCAATGTCAGATCCCTAAAACATTTGGGGACTGGAGCTGACAACACCTCCTCGCTAAACGGGCTCCTCCCTTTCTGGTGGCGAATGACGAGTTGGTGAGAAACACCAAACTCGCCTGCGCGAGTATCCCGGGTCCTCCCATGATACTCGCCCTCCTGAATCCAGATCCCGTGGCTGTTCTACGGGTAGTACATCGAATGCGCTGGTCGCTCTTGCTCCCCTGCCACGTGCTCCTAGTCAGGCCTTCTGGGTGGCACGAGATTCTCCGACGAGGTCTCGCGAAAAGGCGACATCAATGTGACCTCCACGCGAGGAGTCAATAGCGAGCGGACATTATCCTTGATGCGCTGCGCGAGCCCACCGAGCTCCGAGCTAAATTCGGCCCGAGTAACATACTCGCTTGGACCCTGCGAGTTTCCCTCCACTCCTTGCTCACCTTCATTCACCATGCTGCCTCTTTGCCAGACTTTCCTTCTCCGACAGTGATCCACGCTCACCACACCAAAGTGCTGAAGCCGAGAAAATTCCCTACTTCAAAATATACGGATTTAAGTGCAGTCCGAGGTTACTTGACCCAGCGGTTCGGCACACCCGACCCTGAAGATAAGACAAGAGAGTGAAAAACGACTAAAAGACCCCAGACGCTGTAGCAGAGAAGACCCACCACGTACCCGGAAGCTTAGAAGAGTTTCCTCTGCACAACCAAAGATAACCGAGATAGGTACAAAGAAGGCACCACACAGAGAGTAGTTAGTCTCGAGGGGATGAAAGTGGACAAAGTCACAAGATTTCAAAGTGTCATTTCTGTTACCCCTGTGGTCCTATTTATATAGAAAACCCGGGAGGGGGGGTCTTCAGGCAAGAAGACCCAACCCTGTGAGCTTGCTTCCTAAGCCTGATGGCTTTACAGCTTGCTGACTGGCGACCATCTTCGGGAGACTATCTGTGGTACTCGGCCGCGCTTGGCATGGTAGTACTAGAAGTCGCCTACTAGGCGAGTGTTGCAGCTGTTCGCTACGATCCGCTATTCGGATGCTCGCCTGGATGGTCAAATACTTGATACTCGCCTATGCTGCTGGGTGGTCGTGCGCCTGAGCGAGTATGATACTCGCCTGTAATAAATGATCACCCTCCTGGTCTACTGCCGACTGTTGACCTGGTCTCCAATATTGACGTTGACTTCTGCCTTCGTGACACAACTGGATCCTACTTTACGAATAAGGGTTGTACAGAGAGTATTTCTTCTTACTGAATAATCAGTATGAAAAAAACCCATTTCACCTCCGGATAGGAGTGGTTAGGGGGAGTATTTCTTCTGAAGAAGATCCCCCCGTCTGTTTCTCTCCTATCCCCCTACTAGACCTATGTGATATCAGGTTTGGTAGGTCCGTATAGAGCCATATTATATCAAGTCAGGTTCCCAGTTCACCACGATGGGAACCGAGTTAAAGTAGTACTTTTATGTACCCCTGGTGATCGTGCTCCTTCTCTGACCCAATAGTGTCTTTTTTTAATTGTATGCCATGAGAGTGAGCCGTTTAACCTAGTATGTTCTATACCATATGAGGACCTTACATCCAACCTAAAACTAATTGATTATAGGTTGAGGGGCCACAATCTATATTGAGTGGACGAGACTACATGAGTTTCTTAAGATGAGAGTATATTCTCCACATAATTATTCATACAAGATCAATTGTATTATACTCCATTTTAAACGACGGTGTATCTAATAATTATTTGTCATTATTTTGGGATGATCTAATATTGTGAATCTATTATTTTTTAAGGTTAATAATATATGATGATTGCGCTAGATGGTTGAAATGGGGGTGTCTCGTTGTTATCATGTGATAAGAGGAAATTGAAAGCAAACTTTAAAAAAGTGTAATTAAATAAGTTATATAAATGAATCTCAATGTTAGCAATAAAAGTGATAGCCAGGTTTAGTATGGTATAAATGACAATATAAGATGAATATACGATAAAATTAGAAATACTTGATTAATAAATGATTGAGTTGGAGAGGATATGGAAGAAACAACAATTGAAATCAAGGAAATGAGAAGTGAACTCATGTGTTTAGGAATGAAAATGGAAAGTATTAATGTAGAGTAGGTTGTGCGTGCCAACACTTTAGTATGCAATCTTAAGTTACGTGTCAAATGATTCCAAATAATGTAACGATTATGTGAATGCAATGGACTAGTCTAATTTAAAATTGGCAATAATTAATTAATTAAAATACGATCCATTCAGATTCATGTTCGATTGCATAATTAGATTAGAATCACAAGTACTAATTCATATATAATTGGAGTGCAAATACTTTCAAGCGCACAGTAAATAAGCCCTGCAAATCATATGAATTCATGAAATAAAAACATATAATATTGTGTCCAATGAAATATAGTCCAATAATGCAATAATATAAAACAAGCACCAAATTATGACTTATGTATGTAAGCATGGCCAAAGTCATGTAAGCATGGACAAAGGCTGGCAATGGTGGAGATCTGAGGGTGTTCGTGTTCGGGTGACGTCATGAGAAATGAAGATTGTGCTGGGATTGGGGCTATTAGGCGACGAGAGGAGGGGTGCGGTAGCTGGAAGATAGGGAAGGTGCCAGCAGACCTGGGAGAGGGCTGGCGGCGGCAGGATGGGGTTCTATGGCGACAGGGAGCTGAGAGAAGGGATGCATTTTGGCTGGAAGGTAAGGGAAGACAGTTAGATAGATGTAGAGCTAGCAGAGGACTGATGGAGGATGGGGTTCTTAGGCGACAAATGGTTGAGAGGAGGGATGCGTGATGGCTGGAAGGTAAGGGAGGGGCGGCCAAGCTTTGTAGTTTCGATGGTATCAGGTGCTGGGACGAGGGTCATGATTCTTGTGACTGGAGCAGGGTTAGATGAAAGCGGCTAGGGTTTGGCCAGTGAGGAAAGGAAAGTAAATAATCCAAGGAGACACACCAGGGGGGACTCTCAGAGTCATATCGGGAGGAAGATCGACAGTTTCAGAATTAAATCCAAAACTTCAATCCCTCAAACGACAGTGTCTACATCGATATATATAGAGGAATAACTACTAAGGGACTCGAATTAGACTAGTCATAATGTCCAAGCCGATCAATTATCAAGTACAACTCAAAACACAAAAGTAAATATACAAAACAGACTCGAAATGATCATCCAGATGCATTCGTGGATTTGATCATCCGTACAGACAACGAATCCTTGCCTCCTGCGGGAATAAACGTGCGTGGTCCGTCGATCTCCATCAAATATAATATACACAAATAAAAAGCAACAACCCTCAAGCCTTTATCCCACTCTAGTGAGGTCTGTTATATGGATCCTTTGTCTCCATTGTGCTCTATCTTGTGTCATAATCTCACTATCTCCATTGTGCTCTATCTTGTGCCTAAGTACATCATGTATTTCCTTATAGTTTCATTCCAAGTTTTTATTGATCTTCCCCTCCCCCGTTTAACATGCCTAGTGACTAGACTCTCACAACACCTAACATGTGCCTCTAATGGTCTCCTTTGTACATGTCCAAACCATCTTAGTTGAGCTTCTCGCATCTTCTCTGCAGTTGGTGCTACTCCTGTCTTATCCCTGATATATTCATTCCTAATTCTATCCAGTCTCATGTGTCCACACATCCACAAAAGCATTCTCATCTCCGCAACTCCCATTTTTGCTCATGCACACAATTCACTGCCCAACACTTAGAACCATAGAGCATCACTGGTCTAATCACAGTACGGTGAAACTTGCCCTTAAGTTTTAATGGTACTTTACGATCACACAAGATCCCTGACGCGCCTCTTCACTTCAACCAACCCACTTGGATTCTATGTGTCACATCTTTATCAATACCTCTGTCTTTTTGAACTATAGATCCAAGATATTTAAAACATTCACTACGGGAAATATCTTGATCATCTGACTTAATAATGAAGTAATCCGTCATTCTTGTACTACTAAATTTACGCTCCATATACTCCGTCTTTTCCCGTCTCAACCTAAAACCCTTATTTTCTAAAGTGTCTCGTCAAGATTCAAGTTTTGCGTTTACACCCTCGCGCGTCTCATCGACAAAAACGATATCTTCCGCAAATAATAAACACTAAGGTATTGCTTGTTGGATATGTCCGGTGAGCTCATCTAAGATAAGGGTAAGAGATAAGGGCTTAAAGCTGAACCTTGATGTAAACCAACATTGATAGGGAATTCCTGTGTTAATCCTCAGATGTCCACACCCTTGTCACTGAATTTTCTGATAGTCAATCCCAGCAGTTTTAGTATAGCCCCTGACCATCAATTTAACTTTGTAACATTCAACAAGGTTCTGAGAGTTTTGCTTTCCTAAGAATATCTACTTACACCCAACAACAGTCTTTCTTTGAGGAAGAGGAACCAGGTCCCGCGTACAAATTTTTTCAAGAGCCATCATTTCTTCAAGCATAACATCCTTCCACTTTTTGTGCTCTAGAGCTTCCTACACAGAAGAGGGGATGAATATGAAATACAAAGAGTTAACAAATGCTCTATGAAAGGAAGACAAAGAGTCATTAGTCACATAATGAGATAGGGGATGTCGAGTGAATGCACCGTTACCTTGAGGACTATAAGATGTATCCGGTGTTGGATCTCGTATGGTGAGTGAAGCCCGAGTGTTTGTCACCCTGTGTCTCTGAGTATAAATCAACAAAGGAGGAGGTCAAGGAGGCAATGACGGAGACAGAACTATGAGACTAATAGGATGAATAGGAGGACTAGCAGGCAAATATGAAGGGGAAATAGGTAGAGGAATAAAAGGAGAGCACACTTCCATGATAACAGACTCCTGCAGTGAGTTCCTAAGATACTTTGGAAAGTGCATTTGCATTAAAAGAAAATAAAAGGCAATACAAAGAAACTAAAGGTGAGATACTATTCTTGTCTTGACAAGCTCAAGAAATTCTGGATTATTACAGTTACTAGTAGTCCAAAGAAAAGAAGAAAGCAAGGAAAAATGGCCACAGAAGTCTGCCACGCGATTCTCCTCCCACAAAACATGGTGAAACAACACCTGATTGAAGCCCAAGAGGAATGCAAGGTCCTCCCCATCCTGAGTGTTGCCGACCTAATGTTGGTTTTGCAATAGTCAATCAAGTTCTTTCAGTCACTCAGGTAACGCTCAAAGTGAGAGTCAATACTCACAGCCATTGTTACTAAGCAAAACTTTAATGGTAGCATGAAACTGAGTCGTTATCATTTTATGGAGCTGCTAAAATAATAGAAACACATCATTTTTGTTTTTCATCAGGTAAACTCATGTGCAATGAAAATAAAAATTTATGAAAGTAACGAACCAGTGACAATCAAAAATAAAAGCAATCGGGCAAGGGCCCCATATATTAGATTGAATAATCGCAAAAGGAATATCACTAGGTGGGAAAACACGAGTAAGAGAAGTACGCTTGTACTTACTAACCTCACACACATCATGTTACGAGCCCTTACGCCACTTTGGCCCATTCTGTAACAGGACTGCGGTCCGTATACCCCAACTAGCTCTTCGCACTGGATCTCTAAGTACGGTAGGTTGTTGAGGTCGGGATTCGAACCCTGTCCCTCCGCGAGCTCAGTTGGTGAAGGGAGTTAACATAATAACTCTCTTCAAGGAGGGACTGAGTTTGAATTCCGGCCTCAACAACCTATCACACTGTAGGGATCTTGTGTGGAGAGCTGATTGAGGTGTACGAACTGCAGTCCTGTTATAGACCAGACAAAGTGGTCTAAGGGCTCATAACACGTCAGAAGTAAAATTATTAAATAACGAGTTGGACATAACAAATAATAAAAGTTCCGTTGCAGGGATAGATAGATGTCCTAGGCGACAATGCCAGGAATCCAATTAGAAGGCTGAGACACATGAAGAGCTTGCACAGGAGTCGTGCTAGGAGGGATCTAACACATAAATGCCATCACACAGACTACCAGAGACAATAACCGTCCCCTTCTTCAGGTTCTGAATGATGCAAGAAGTGGGAAAAGTCACTGAGCAATTCATAGTGTTGGTCATGTGACTAATAGAGAGTAGGTTTCTAGTAAATTTACGAACGTGAAGAACTGAAGAGAAAGTGAGGGAAGAGCATGTATTGGATCATTTTCCAGTAATAGAAGAAAAAGATACATCGACAATGCTCACTTTCTCTCCATAGGAAAGTAGGACACGTAACCTGTCACAAAGCTAGTCATATGATCAGTAGCTCAAGAGTTGATGATCCACTGGGTAGAGTGGGTGGTGGCCGAATGTGCATCTGGGAGCGCATGGTGGGCATAACAGGATGATGAAGAACTTGATAGCTCAGATGGTTGACCATGCATCAGACGACAAAAATCTCGAATATCATCGACAGAAAGGGCAGAAGGAGCTCCCGTAGTAGCAGGGAAACCATGTGGAGCAATATCTTCAATGACATCCAAAAGATGTGCAGATTTGGATGAAGGTGGTCATCCTTGACAACGACCATATCCACGACCTCCACGAGAGGCAGGTCCTTCTTCTTCTTCTTCTTTTCCTGCTTCCCCTTCTTCTCCTGCTTTTTATTCTCCTCCTCCTCCTCCTCCTCCTCCTTATTCTTCTTCTCCTTCTCCTGCTTCTTCTTCTTCTTCTCCTCCTCCTCCTGCTTCTTCTTCTCCTCCTTGTAACATCCGTAATCTGACGCGAAAATTTAATTTATCTGCAGGGCCCGATCGGGATCGTAGTTGATCGAGCAATAAGTTCGTTAAGGTATGACGCTATACTTTTGGGCGCGCGTTTTAATTAAAAAAATAGTCGTTACTATTATGATGTTTTGATTGTGTGTTAGTACGATGACGTGAAAATATAAGTAGATATATATATGCATATTCTAAGAAATGATGATAGGGCAAGGTTGTAATTAGGTTGCATATGGGGTGTCGGTCCAATTCCCCCCCCCCCCCCCACCCGTCGGTTACCAGAGCCGACTAAAGCCGCGACCTATTGTAAACATCAAAGAGGAAAAATCTCGTAACCCTACATTACGAAACTGCCGCTCTTCCCCCTCTCGACTTCGACATTTTTGCAAGACCGTGCGCTCCGCCTCCCGCAAACCCTAGCGACGTTTTCCCCGTTCCCATACTCAACGCCGACTCCCCCCCTCCTTCCTCTACGGGCGCCGACGTGATCTCTCCTCCATTCCTGTGCCGTAGGAGAGCCGGATTCATCCCTTTCCGGTGGAAGTCAAGGGTGCTGAGGCAACGTTTTGTTCCCGGTGAGTTTAGTTCCTTGTCTTCATTTCTCGGTGGATATCTTTCTAATTGGAAGTCGATTCTAACTATCTTCTCTTTCCTTCATGCCCTATTTAGGGATCAGAGTACTAGATCTACTGCAATCTGGTGTTGATCGCATAGTTGAGGTTTAATCGCTCTCACATAGAGGTACTACAACATTTTGGTTCTTCATATTTTTACCATAGCCATTTTTGAGTTTCTTTACCGATAACCATAAAGGGAAAAACGCGTAATTTGGAGTTGTCATGGATTGCAGATTTTTTTTTGGTGGTCTCGGGGCAAAGTTCTGGAAGTCCTCAGTAGTCAGATTTTCTTCGAAAAAGCAATGTCGCCGCGCCGAGTGTACGAGCGCCGCAGCACCATGGTAAGAAAGTGTAATCCTGTTAGTTAGACGTATCAAGAAAATTATTTTATGTATGCATGTGTAAGTTTCGTACAAGCATTAGAACTATGCATAGAAAGGTGTGGCGGTAGGAAAACGATCACGAAATTAGTGGAGGATAATACCCTTTTCCAGGCCCGAATAGTCAGATCATGTATACTAACGTTAGGTATGAAACCTTTACACGTGTACGTAAGTTTGAAAATTTGTCTAATTAAAGGCGTGAACGTCCCTTTTAGCCGAGCACAAGAAAATCAAGGGTCGCTCAGTAGTACACCCAAGAGATATCCCGAGCAGAGTAGCGTCAGACCTAAATGGGTCAGTAAGCACACATAAGTATTCTCGTGCTAGGTAGATGCGCACTACCTTTCTCATAAGGCGTATGGTATCCTATGAGCAGTAGAGTCTTGGGAGAGTTGACTCCCCTTTGAGACAATTAGTAGATTCGAGACCGTGTCCGCGTGACACTAGGACAATTGTGTTCGTAAGATGGTCTCGGGTCGTCAGTTTTTCAGATGCGCTTTAGGAGCTACTCTGCCTAAAGCCTGTCAAGAAGGAGTGCAAATTAGAAGCCACTTAGAACTCAAGTATAGACCTGACGTGAGACGGTACACTAGATAGTGAACGCCGGGACTTGGGTAAATAAAATGAGAGTTCATGAACATAGAACGAGTATGTGTGTTGACCAGGAAACATTATAAAGACATGCATAACATCTAGCATAAAAGTTTTTAATGAACATGACTATTTTCTAAATGCATGCATTCATCATTTAAGAAAATGATTTAGTGTCACTAGAAGTAGTTATTTTTCCTTACTCCGACCCCTTGTGGGCAATGTTTTTACAGGTGACCCAGGTGAGAAACTACGCCTAGGATGAGCGTCCTTGTGGTGTCAGTTTGTAGTTGGTTTCCTATTCAATTTTCTTTTCTTTCAGTATACACTTGTAGCATTGGACACTGTATCTTGTTAATGTTTGAATATCATGTATCAGTCTTATTATGTTACTTCAGATTTTCAGTTCTTTCATCTCATTTCATGTTTAGTGGCTCTGTGAATCAAGTTTATAAAGATATGTGGTTACCCTTAGTTTCTTTCATAGTTTCCGTTGTAAGTTTAAATTCTCAGTATTTTTCTTTATACCTACTGTGTACTAGTTTTAATACTGTTTCCTAGTTCTCTTTATATCGCTGACCCGACCGGACGACTAATTTTTGTAAAACTGGGAAGGGGTGTTACACTCCTCCTTCTTCTCCTTCTTCTTCTTTTTCTTCTTCTCATGCTTCTCCTCCTTCTTTTCCCGCTTCTCCTTCTCGTCCTTCTCCTGCTTCTTCTCCTGGTTCTTCTTTCTGCATCATATTAATATCCAATATATGCCTAAAAACATTGCTAAGTACCACTACATCTGTATTCTCTACATGTTACTTGATTGTTCTTTATGATGCTTGTTTCCTTGGATGCTATTTATAACATTATATGAAATGTCAATGATATATAATATAGTCTTTTTAATTTTTTTTCGTTCCAATTCAAGATATGTACAAATAGTTTGTTAGTTGTCTTATTTTTATATTAATTAATACTTATATTAAAATAATTAAAAATAATTAAAAACATTTCTAGTATCCTATTTTTTTAAAAAATCACGTTTCCCATATCAGTTTCGTATCGTATCCCGTATCTGTCCCCGTGCTATATAGAGCTCAAGACCCGCACGGCGATTCAAAGTGAGCGGACCAACATGCTCCTGATTTGTAAAATTTAGATTATGAAAAGTGACATCCATCGAGACAAAGGTCTTTCCTTGAAATTTGGAAGCACTTGTACTCTTTTTTGTGGGAGAATAACCGATAAAGACACACCGCAATGCACAAGGGTCAAGTTTAGAAGTGTGATGCACGTGGGCAAAACACACACACACCCAAAAATACATGGAGGAATTTGGGTATGAGAAACATTGAGAGTGTCGAGGGGAGTTTTTTGGCGAAGGATATGAGTAGGCAAGCAGTTAATAAGATGCGTCTCCATAAGGACATCATCCCCCAATAATATTTAAGAAGATGCATCCTAAGCAAGAGATGACGAACAACCTCAATGAGGTGCTTATTCTTACGCTCAACAACTCAATTTTGAGCAGGGGTGTAAACACATGGAGTTTGGTGGATGATGTCCAAGCCACTGAGGTAACGCTCAAAGTGAGAGTCAATACTCACAGCCATTGTTACTACGCAAAACTTTAATGGTAGCATGAAACTGAGTCGTTATCATTTTATGGAACCGCTAAAATAAGAGAAACATATTATTTTTGTTTTTCATCAGATAAACTCATGTGCAATGAAAATAAATGAAAGTAACGAACCAGTGACAATCAAAAATAAAAGCAATCGGGCAAGGGACACAAACATTAGATTGAATAATCGCAAAAGGAATATCACTAGGTGGGAAAACATGAGTACGAGAAGTACGCTTGTACTTACTAATCTCACACACATCATGTTACAAGCCCTTACGCCACTTTGGCCCATTCTGTAACAGGACTGCAGTCCGTATACCCTAACTAGCTCTTCACACTGGATCTCTAAGTACGATAGGTTGTTGAGGTCGGGATTCGAACCCCGTCCCTCCGCGAGCTCAGTTGGTGAAGGGAGTTAACATAATAACTCTCTTCAAGGAGGGACTGAGTTTGAATTCCGGCCTCAACAACCTATCACACTGTAGGGATCTTGTGTGGAGGGCTGATTGAGGTGTACGAACTGCAGTCCTGTTATAGAGCAGACCAAAGTGGTCTAAGGGCTCGTAACACACCAGAAGTAAAATTATTAAATAACGAGTTGGACATAACAAATAATAAAAGTTTCATTGCAGGGATAGACAGATGTCCTAGGCGACAATGCCAGGAATCCAATCAGAAGGATGAGACACATGAAGAGCTTGCAGAGGTGTCGTGCTGAAGGGATCTAACACATAAATGCCATCACACAGTCTACCAGAGCCAATAACCGTCCCCTTCTTCAGGTCCTGAATGATGCAAGAAGTGGGGAAAAAGTCATCGAGCAATTCATAGTGTTGGTCAAGTGACTAATAGAGAGCAAGTTTCTGGTAAATTTACGAACGTGAAGAACTGAAGAGAAAGTGAGGGAAGAGCATGTATTGGATCCTTTTCGAGTAATAGAAGAAAAAGATCCACCGACAATGCTCACTTTGTCTCCACAAGACAGAGGAAAGTAGGACACATAACCTGTCACAGAGCTAGTCATATGATCAGTAGCTCAAGAGTTGATGATCCACTGGGTAGAGGAGTGGGTGGTGGCCGAATGTGCATCTGGGAGCCCATGGTGGGCATAACAGGATGATGAAGAACTTGACAGCTCAGATGGTTGACCATGCATCAGACGACAAAAAGCTTGAATCTCATCGACAGAAAGGGCAGAAGGAGCTCCCGTAGTAGCAGGGAAACCATGCGGAGCAGTATCTTCAATGACATCCAAAAGATGTGTAGATTTTGATGAAGGTGGTCATCCTTGACAACGACCATAGCCACGACCTCCACGAGAGGCATGTCCTCTTCGAGGGGGAAAATTGTGAAGCCTGAAACATGTGTCCCTAGTATGGTGGACCTTCCCACAATAATCAGACATCAAATGATTATTCTCCGTAAACTTAGGCCTACTGTCATGAGTAGGGTGACCAGTGGGGCTGAACTGAGCAACAAGGGCTGAGTCCTCCGAGCCATAGTTTGGGAGTAACGTCTGTCGATGATCAAATTCTTGCTGCAGAAGGACGTGGACTTTTGGCAGAGAAGGGAGAGGAGAAGTCCCAAGAATCTGAATACTAATAGGATCAAAATCACGATGCCGACCATGAAAAAAATTCAAAGATCTGGTTGCGTTTTTCTCGAGCCCGAATAAACACTTCATCTTCCAGAGAGACAAGAATACGTGCATCAAAGTGCTCATATTTTTGATAGAGTTGCGTAAACTCCAGGTAGTAGGCGGAGGGGGAATGATCGCCCTGCCTCAAAAAGAATATTCACCATCGAAGTTGAAAAATCTGAGCGGCATTTCCGCGATAAGAATATGTAACCTTAACTCGCTTTCAAATATTGGCCGCAGTGTCCAGGAATAGATTATTGCGAGCGATAGAGTTTTACCTGGAGTTGGCAAAGGTGATGGAACGAGCCCACGGGAGGTAGTTGGTGACATCAAATTTCATTGTGGTAGTTTAAGGAGTCCCATGGTCATGGGTTGCACGGTTGGTTCCCAAAGCCGACATCGGGGTGGATGCAACACAAACCCTAGAGGACGTGTTTGTAGAATCCAGACTCTCATCTATAACAATCCAAGGATAAAAACCACACAATCTCAAAAATGAGGAGAAGGGGCGCATCCCTAGGGATTTCTCATAGAAAGAGATGAAACCCATAAAAGTTTCCAGCAACAAAACCAAGCGAAAATAGCAAATCGGGTATAGGAAGAATGAGGAAGAACCATTCCCAACAAAAGAAGGAACGAGTGCCAGAAATGTGAGATTCAAAAACCTCATGAAGCTGACGCCCGGAAGCAGTGGACAGATCAGGCGCATAAGCGGCGTGGGAAGAGTGGGTGGTGGAGAGACGGGTGTTATAGCGAGGAGCAACTAGAGGGACTTTTTTGGCGGCGCTGAAGCGGATGCGAGGTGCCTGGTTGAGCGGGAGTGGGCATGTGATCGAGTGGCAAGTGGAAGCGGGATGCGAGCGGGAACGGGCAAACATGAGTGGCATTAGGTTGACTCTGATATCATGTTCGAAATAAAAAAATCTTGATTATTTCATTTAAAGTACACTCCTTAATATATAGGAGTCAGAAAATGCTATATAAATTCAATAGACAACAAATAAATCATAAACTCCAATAATTATTTATATGGCACAGTTGTTATTAATGAGGTCTCTTTTTAAATGAAATGTGGTAGGTGTAATAATTGAGAAAATATTGTTGGGAACAAGTGATTTAGGATGCGTTTGAACCGGCACATTTAGCCTAAATTTTGTTGGTTATAGGTGGAGGGGCCCACGATCAATAGTAATTTCACAAGACTACGTGAATTTCTCAATATTGGACTATATTTTTAGCACATGAGGTGTGAATGGGCAATTTGATCTTGTATGCTTTGATATCATGTGAGAACTTTACATTCAACTAAGAGCAATTGATTAGTGGTGGATGGGGCCTAAATGTACATTGAGTGCACAATACTACATTTGTTTTCCAATGCGAGTTTATTCTTAGCATGGTTAGTAGTACAAAAACCGAGCATTTATACCCCATTTAAGTAGGCGGTGCATCTTATATTTATTTATCAATATTACAGGATGATCAATGTTTTTATGAATTATTTTGAAGATTAAGGATATTATTGATGATAGTGCTAGATGGCTAAAATGGGAGTGTCTCAGTATTCTCATGCGATCTGAGGAAATGATTAAAACTTAAAAAAGCAAAATAAAAAAAATATGTTATTAGATAAGTTATATAAATGAATCCAATGTTAGCAATAAAAGGGGCTAGTGATAATGAAGTTTAGTATTGTTTAACCGACAATGTAAGATAAATGCATCTTAAAATTAGGCAGAATTGATTAATAAATGGAGTTACAAAGACGATTTGAGAAACAACACCTGTTGAAGAGCAGTTTTGTTCACGATAACATAAGTATAATATACACAAATAAGATGAGTAAAAAAAATAATGTGGAAGAACTAAGAAGGAAAAAAGCTTTATGATGCATGACACGCGTCACACCTGCCTGCCACCCTGGCGTCGCACCAGGGGTCCACCATGGTGTCACACCACTAGCGGATTTATCGGGGACTTTAGCCTGTACACCCAAACCCGTCTCTGGCGGGACTTTCACCAGTGGGTTGCTGTCGCCGAGACTCGATCCCGCAACCTTCTTGATAAGGAGTCGCCAAACCACTCTTCATCATCAACTGACAGACAAGTGTGACTCTTATCCTACATCACTATAAGCTAGAAGCTGCAATTATTTTACAAAAAAAGTACAGTTAATACATTGCTTTAACATTTTACTATAAAGAATGAAGACGGGGTTTCATAAAACCTACCCAAGTTGACGTGATTAGACTAATGTAAATAAAAAAAAACCCCAGTTTAACAACAACAACACTCAAGCCTTTATCCCATTATAGTGGTGTTGGCTATATGGATCCTTTGTCGTAATTGTGCCTATCTTTACTCTTAATCTCACTAATATCTAAGTACATCTTGTATTTTCTTATAGTTTCATTCCAAGTCTTTTTTGGTCTACCCCTCCCCCGTTGAACATGCCTAGTGGGTAAAGTCTCTCAATGCATAACATATACCTCTAATGGTCTCTTTTGTACGTGTCTGAACTATCTTAATCGAGCTTCTCGCATCTTCTCTACAATTGGTATCACTCTTGTCTTATCCCTAATACATTCAAACATTCATTCCTAATTTTATCTAGTCTCGTGTGCCCACACATCCACCTAAGCGTTCTCATCTCCGCAACTCCCATATTTTGCTCATGTATATAATTCAATGCACAACAATCATAACTGTAGAACATCGCTAGTCTAATTATAGTATGGTAAAACTTGCCTTTAAGTTTTAATGATACTTTACAATCACATAAGATCCCATACATGCCTCTCCACTTCAACCAACCTGCTTGGATTCTATGTATCACATCTTTATCTACAACCCCATCTTTTTGAACTATCGATCCCAGATATTTAAGGAACTTACTACAAGAAATATCTTGGTCACCTAACTTAATGACCGAGTCATTCGTCCTTCTTGCGCTACTAAATTTAAGCTCCATATACTCTGTCTTTGCCCTGCTCAACCTAAAACCCTTCTTTTTTTAAAGTTTCTCGTCCAGATTCAAGTTTTATTTTATACACCGTCACACATCTCATTAACCAAAATAATATCATCCACAAATAATAGACACCAAGGTATTTCTTGTTGGATATGTCCTGTGAGCTCATCTAAGCCAAGGGTAAAGAGATAAGGGCTTAAAGCTAACCTTTGATCAGTGATAGAGAATTTCTGTATTAATCCTTCAGATGTCCTCACCCTCGTCACAGAATTTGTATACATGTCTTTCATTACTTCAATATATGATACATTTACACTTTTATTTTCTATGATTTCAATAAAATCTTTCTTGGAACCCTATCATAAGCTTTCTCAAGTTTGATAAACAACATACACAAATCTAATTTATTTCCCGATAGTTGTCAATGAGTCTCCTCAAGAGGTGTATAACTTTCATGGTCGACCGTCCTAACAAAAATCTGAATTGATTCTCTGAGATGCTCGTCGCTCGTCTTACCCTTCTCTCTAATACTCGTTCTCATAGTTTCATAGTATGACTTATTAATTTAATTACTCTTTAATTAACACAATATTACATATCTTCTTTGTTCTTATTGAAGAAACATGTAAGCCAAAAAATTTCTTCATTCCCTAGACATTTTCATAATTCGATAAGTATATCGTCTATCCTAACCGGCTTTTCATTTTTCATCTTTTTCATAGCATCATTTACCTTCAATACTTGAATTTTACGATAAAAAGCTATGTTCTTATACTCCTACGATTTACTTAACTCTTCCAAGCCTAGTTCATTATCTTTTCTTCATTGCTGAGTTGATAAAAATATCTTTTTCATTGCTCCTTAATAGCCACATCATCCGTTAAAGCTGTATTTGTTTCATTTTTTGTACATTTAACTTGGATTAAATCCTTTGTCTTCTTCTCTTTAGCTCAAACATTTTTATATATATCATGATCTTCATCTTTTTGGTATCCATTCGCTTGTAAAATTGTTTATAAGTTTGACCTTTTGCTTTACTTACTGTCTTTTTTGCTTCTTTTCTGACGACTTTATACATTGTCAAGTTTTTATCATTCCTACAATTGTATAATTTTTTATAACTAGTCATGCTTTTTGGGAATAAAAAAACTAACGTGCAATATAGATATCCATCATTATCTAGTTTCCCGCTATTGGATTTGCTTCATATTCGTTGAGTCATCAAACAGATTCTTACTGGCATGCTCCTATTCGGTAAGTTTTTGTCGAACTCCCGAGAATACTCTAAAAATTTACGAAAATTAAGAAATACCAGATTGCTGCTTATGGTATCTTTTTCTTTCCGACAACTAGAGACATCAATTGTAATGAGACGGTAACGAGGTTATCTCCTAATGACCTATAAAGGTAATGATCTCGGGAATGTGTAGTGCAATGACCTAAAAGTATTACTCATGACCTCTCATAAGCCTAACTTTTGATTTACTTACTGTCTTTTTAGCTTCTTTCCTAACGACTTTTTACCTTGTCAATTTTTCATCATTCTTATAAGTATAGAGTGTTTTATAGGTAGCCTTTTTGGGGATAGAAAAATAATATGCTTCGTAGATATTCATCATTATCTAGTTTCTCGGTATTGGATTTGCTTCATATTCGCCGAGTCATCAAACAGATTCTTACTGTCAAACTTCTATTTGGCAAGTTTTTTATCTAACTTCCGAGAATACGCATAAAATTTACGAAAATTAAGAAATACCAGAGTGCTGCTTATGGCGTCTTTTTCTCTCCGACAAGTAAAGACGTAAATTTTAATGAGAACGTATCGAGGTTATCTCCTAATGACCACTGAAGGTAATGAGTTCAGGAATATGCAGAGTGATGACGACCTAAAAAGTATTACTCATGACCTCTCACCTCCGAACATTTGAGGTGACCATTCCATGATGTGTACATTGATAGATTTAAATATCTTTTTAACGTAGCTCACCACGATAAGTTTAATTATTTGTTGTTTGTGTCCTATTTATTCTTTAATAAAAAATTCATCTCAATTATGCATGAGATGTCGGCTTGCTCTCGAGCAACATGACTCTAAACTAAGCTTTTGCATTGTCAGTCGAGATCACCTCCCCCCTACACGTTAGTTTTCTATCCCCAAAGGCATGGAGATATCCCCCAATTTGGGATGACTCTTCTCCAGAGCATCGTCTAAGAGCACATACCCAACCCTCACTCCCCTCACAACCTTCCAACCACGCGAACAGTCGACACCCCATGATGCATGTCTCTAAACCCATGCCTTTGCATTGTTCACCGAGGTCACCCAACTCCTTGCACGTTGGTTGTCTACCCTACAAGTGCTCACACCCTTCCGAGCGTTGATGATCCGCTGAGAGTTAGGAAGGGAGGGACATCCTAACGAGCTTTGTTGAGCTGAAATTCTTTAAACTTACCTTTCAACTCGCTATATCCACTTCGCCAAGGTCCCCGCGAACATGCGACATGCGGGAGTGTGATAATCTTTTCCAGTTTCAGTATCGTCAACACAATTTTAGCTCGCCAATTATATCTCCTATAGTTGAGATCGCTCGCATAACGAATGACTTGGAAGTGTGATGATCTTTTCCGGCTTTGATTTTGTCGACGCAAATATAGAAAAAAGCCCACGAGGGTCGCATAGTTAGGTCAATTTATTTAGTTGTAAAGTTCAAATTACTTGCATATTTTTGCTTGTTTCCCTCATCTTGTTAGGGACCTCATCAGTGCAAGCTAGAACCAAAAAAATGTCGAAATCATTCTCCATAGAGGCCTAGTTCGTGACTTCTGTGAAGCTCTATGTTAAGCAATTACGCCTCTCTCAACCCTGCGCCAGATCAAAAAAGTGAGTGTACAACTTGCCACATTATCTTCACGACTATCTCACCGAAGTACGAGTCTTATATTATTTTTTCGACCTCTTTCATGCTCGAAAAAAGCGGGGATATTCATCAAGATCATAAATACACATGGAGTACATGCCAATAGGTCAAATCGGCGACCTCATCTGGTCACCTCGTCTTGCTTAGCGGATCATCTCAACGAGCTCAGCGAATCACCTCGACAAGCTCCGTGGATCACCTCGGTGAGTTCAACGGATCACCTCGGCGACCTCATCGGATCACCTCGTCTGCCTCATCGGATCACCTCGACGACCTCATTGAATCTCCTCGGCAATCTCAGCGGATCACCTCAGTGGCCTCAACGGATCACCTCAACTAGTTCTCATTGACCTCGCATGGGGTGGGGCCCACCTTCTGACAACAAGGTACCCTTTTGTTTTTGTCTATAAATATGATTCCAATTATGTGGGAGACATCACAGACCGCGCAAGTTGTCAATTTGAAGATTTGGAGACCTCGCATGCCTTCCACCAAACTCGTACAACACTTGGTTCGGGAGGGGGAGTTCCTATACACTCCTAAGTATGTGGAGGAACCTCCACAATGTAACACCACCATCTTGTCAAACAATACAATAGTTTTTGTGCTTTTATTTGCCTCCTTTTCGTGGTCACTCGCAAACAAATAACCTTCGGTCATATTTTAGTTTGTACTTGCGAGTTGAGGCCTTGGCTCCAACAATATTTATTTTTTCTGTTGTTAGACCATTTGGGAACATCCAGCTTGAGCAACAAATCCAAGCAGTGCTTCATTTAAACTTCTTCATCTAAGTCACTATGTAGGAAGACATTTGATATATCTAGATAATACAATGACCAAATATGAGAGAAACACGGGAAATCGTCAAATGTATCCCTTTACGACCAAGAAAGGCTTTAGATGGATAAGGTACCATCAAGTTTGCATTTTAACATTGTAAATTCATCGTCAATAACAGCCTTCATGCCATGGGGAAGTGAGCCAATATCTCCATTTTGAGTATTTTCCAAATGAGAATTGTTTGTGATTTGGTTAAAAAACTCAAAAACTAATGATAGAGAATCATAATAAACAATAATAGTAATACGGTGACTAATACATTAATGGTTACTCTTTCAAAGAACAACATGTAGGTCAATACTTGAATTGAACCCTCTAACTATTCAGAGGATAACAAGTATGGGATGCTTTTAAGTCTACTACCTCATCAACATTTTTATGCCATTGATCTTGTTGATTTGTATGGATCAAAGGGTGAAGAGATTTACTTGAAGGAACAAACTCAATGAATAAAGGAAGATTAGTGAATTTGACAATAATAAATGCAACACCACATATTTATAAATATGCTTCCTTTAACTATTGGGGGACCAACCCAAGAGCTTGTTTTTTTGAGGTTTGAGCTTGTGTCTATCAAGGGCCCGATCCAACCCAGGAGCTTGATGTATCCCAACTCATGTAGTATCAAAGACTCGATTTCTCATATCTTGGTTTGATTATGCAATGCTAGCATGTATTTTGCTAAGAAAGACGATCGATCTCTAATACATGAAAACAATTGAGCATACCTCTCTTCCTCACGATGTTGCCAGCAATCGAGCATGTGGCTCAACAAAGATGTCAATTTATATATTAAATATGACATTTCCCAAAATACCTTGGTTGCATGCTTAAATTTTTCCCCTTACTAATCTATTTTTTCCTATATCTGAGATTATGAGATTATGTTGTTGCGAACTTCCTTGCGGGATTCCTGGTCGGGGTTGAGGAGCCGGTAATGGGGTCTCAACCCTAGAGTGGAATGTTCCTTGACTCCAACGATGCCCGGAGATGGTGGCTAAGCCGATGAGGATGAACAGAGTTTTGTTGTGGCTACCATAGATAGGGTGTTCGAGGGGGAGCTCCAAAACCATTTGCTCTAAACCTAAGAGAACTAAGAGAGGAAGCGGAACTCCAAAATAACTTCTTTCCTTAGCTCCCACCAACATGGATAAAACCTTATCACATAGTTCTGTGAGATTTCCCCTAATTCATGGTGGCCCTGGTGGTGGTGGAACGTGTTGACGACTACGTAGTGCTCGAGGGGATAGTGGAAGTGTGCGCCTGTGCGGTTCAATGAAAGGAAGGCATGTTCAATGACTTCTTTTGGAACCCGTAGTTGTTGCAATAGGTAGATGTCTTGGGCATTCTTGGAGGAGCTTAGGTGGACGAAAATTATGAAGGAACGACAAGCATACAGAGGATTGTGTCTTCAGGATAGGATTGTGCTTTCAGGAGAGGATTGCCATTGGGAGAAGTCGATGATACAATGAGACAGAAACGATAACATGACGTCCCGGGAGAAGAGAACTTAAGTTGCACAGGGTGACGTTGTATGGACAGTCAAAATGAAGGATAAATCGAGGAAGTGGGAGTTGGCAGTCGACACAACTTTTGACGGATTCTGTCCTCGATGAATTCGCCAGAAGGACAAAGTGGGTTCTTGCGACTGCTAGTATTCCTTTTCCGTGAAATTGAAAACAACAAGGATGAAGGTGTTTAGGACCCAATTTAAGTCTCGATCTGAATAGAGAATGTATGGGCTAAACGAGTGTTGTTGAATTTGGGAGGATGAGGGTGGGATTTTAGTGCTTTGATACCAGATTTTATGAATCTACATGCAAGATCCGAAGTCTGGGTTGAGGAGCCGGTGGAGTTGAGGATCTCAACCCTAGAGGTGGAGCTGAGGCAAAGCCAGTTAAGACAAATAGAGCCTAGTCGTGGCTATCAGAGATGAGGATGAAAGAAAAATTTCGAGTTTCTTCTTCTCTAGTCATCTACCTCTCCTCTCTAAGTTCATAGGGTAGGTCAAGGGTTTTGGATCCCCCCTCTAGCACCAATCCCTAGTAGCTACGACAAGGCTCTGTTTATCTTTGCCGGCTTCGCCTCTGTCTTCGGATGCACAGTTAGAGTCAAGGTGCGCTCCCCTCTAGGGTTGAGACTCTAAACCCTACTGAATCCTGAACCCCGACTTCGATTCTTGTAAGAAGGTTTGTAACATATGTTTTGTAGAACCTTAGAAACACACTTTAAAATACAATCTTCTTTGCAGGATATCTGCTTTTAGACGCATAATACTCGCCATCCCATGTCAACTGTAAATCCTTATGTTAGTGGTCATGAACATTGAACCTGTTTAAGGATCAACATTCAAATTGATGGATAAATGCCCCATAAATGTTATTCCCTATTCTGATATCGTTTGGTTGTATATGTTGTCAACCAAATCATGTTTCAGGAGTTAAAGTGCATGAATTTAGGTATATCCACCTCCATATAAATCACGGCACACCAATTTAATTATGGTGACATAATTTACAACAACAAAGTATGAAGTTAGAGAAAGTTTTTTTATTTGAAGTATTTTACCCATCTTCTAATATTTGTGTTATATCTATGCATTAATTTTGTATAATTAATATTTTACAGACGCTACATTAACTACAAGCTGATGAAAAAGAAAGTAAGGCAATATGTTGAACAGACTGAGACTGGTGGAAAAGATCGCCGTCAAGTACTGAAAGAATTTTCAAGGATGCTAGATGACCAGGTATCAGATGTTTAAGCAGAAAATACTTATTATCATGGGTTGTCTTACTTCTTTTGGGCTTTCATATGTGCAGTGACATGAAGCACTTTTAATAGAAATCATAGTTCTGATGTGCATTGATATACTCTTATGATTGCTCAAATGCATAGGACAGGTTTGGATTGGATCGCAAATTCCATCCCTATAATAGTTTGTATAGAAATAGTTAAAAGAAATTTAATCCAAGATTTAGTAATTGATCTCTCGTTCTAGGTAAAATCCATCTTGTTGTGATAGGAGTTAACATAAATATCACCTTACCTAATGTAATAAAGATATCAATGGTCATTAAAAAAGCTTGAACTTTTTAATTCTCCAATAAATCAGACATATATATATATATATATCGAGAGCCTTTGGCCGCATCCAGGCGGGCTTCGCCCGCCTTCGAACGGACTTCTCCCGTGCTCGATGCGTCGTCGCGTGCTGCACCCGCATTATCGTTGCGGGCTTCGCCCACATCATCGCTGCGCCCGCATCAAAGCGGGATACACCCGCATCAAAGCAGGATGCACCCACATGAAGACGGACAGTGCCCTCAATATATATATATATATATATATATATATATATATATATATATATATATATTTGAGTACTAAAAATGACCGTAAAAAATATAAATCAATATTACATTTTTTATTTTATATAAAAAATTACGTTTTATCGTAAAAACATTAATTTCACGCAATCTTTCTCTCCCTCTTCTTTCTCTTCCTTCCCCATCTCTTTCTCTCTCCCTCTATCCTCCCCCTCTCTCCGCCCCCTTTCTCCTCTCCCTTCCGCCATCTCTCTCCCTTTCTCTCTCCCTCTCTCTCCTCCTCTCTTTCTCTCCTCCTCTCTCTCTTTCTCTCACTCCCTCCTCTCTCTCTCCCAACTCTCCCCCCATCGCATGCTCTCTCTCATGATCCAATGACTCTTGGTTGATCTATGGTGTGCCTCCAAATACCTATATTGCTTTATATAATAAGATATATACACACACATATATATATACACACATACATATACTAGCATATTCGAACGGGCTTCGTCCGTTCTCGATGCGTCGCTGCGGGCTTCGCCCGCAATCAAGCGGGCTTCGCCCGCAATCAAGCGGGCTTCGCCCGCAATCAAGCGGGCTTCGCCCGCAATCAAGCGGGCTTCGCCCGCAATCAAGCGGGCTTCGCCCGCAATCAAGCGGGCTTCGCCCGCAATCAAGCGGGCTTCGCCCGCAATCAAGCGGGCTTCGCCCGCAATCAAGCGGGCTTCGCCCGCAATCAAGCGGGCTTCGCCCGCAATCAAGCGGGCTTCGCCCGCAATCAAGCGGGCTTCGCCCGCAATCAAGCGGGCTTCGCCCGCAATCAAGCGGGCTTCGCCCGCAATCAAGCGGGCTTCGCCCGCAATCAAGCGGGCTTCGCCCGCAATCAAGCGGGCTTCGCCCGCAATCAAGCGGGCTTCGCCCGCAATCAAGCGGGCTTCGCCCGCAATCAAGCGGGCTTCGCCCGCAATCAAGCGGGCTTCGCCCGCAATCAAGCGGGCTTCGCCCGCAATCAAGCGGGCTTCGCCCGCAATCAAGCGGGCTTCGCCCGCAATCAAGCGGGCTTCGCCCGCAATCAAGCGGGCTTCGCCCGCAATCAAGCGGGCTTCGCCCGCAATCAAGCGGGCTTCGCCCGCAATCAAGCGGGCTTCGCCCGCAATCAAGCGGGCTTCGCCCGCAATCAAGCGGGCTTCGCCCGCAATCAAGCGGGCTTCGCCCGCAATCAAGCGGGCTTCGCCCGCAATCAAGCGGGCTTCGCCCGCAATCAAGCGGGCTTCGCCCGCAATCAAGCGGGCTTCGCCCGCAATCAAGCGGGCTTCGCCCGCAATCAAGCGGGCTTCGCCCGCAATCAAGCGGGCTTCGCCCGCAATCAAGCGGGCTTCGCCCGCAATCAAGCGGGCTTCGCCCGCAATCAAGCGGGCTTCGCCCGCAATCAAGCGGGCTTCGCCCGCAATCAAGCGGGCTTCGCCCGCAATCAAGCGGGCTTCGCCCGCAATCAAGCGGGCTTCGCCCGCAATCAAGCGGGCTTCGCCCGCAATCAAGCGGGCTTCGCCCGCAATCAAGCGGGCTTCGCCCGCAATCAAGCGGGCTTCGCCCGCAATCAAGCGGGCTTCGCCCGCAATCAAGCGGGCTTCGCCCGCAATCAAGCGGGCTTCGCCCGCAATCAAGCGGGCTTCGCCCGCAATCAAGCGGGCTTCGCCCGCAATCAAGCGGGCTTCGCCCGCAATCAAGCGGGCTTCGCCCGCAATCAAGCGGGCTTCGCCCGCAATCAAGCGGGCTTCGCCCGCAATCAAGCGGGCTTCGCCCGCAATCAAGCGGGCTTCGCCCGCAATCAAGCGGGCTTCGCCCGCAATCAAGCGGGCTTCGCCCGCAATCAAGCGGGCTTCGCCCGCAATCAAGCGGGCTTCGCCCGCAATCAAGCGGGCTTCGCCCGCAATCAAGCGGGCTTCGCCCGCAATCAAGCGGGCTTCGCCCGCAATCAAGCGGGCTTCGCCCGCAATCAAAAAAAATCAAAGTGGGCGTTATAAAAAAGAAAAAAATATGTGCAGAAAAAATCGAAATTTATAAATAAAAACAAATTAAATGAAAAAAATGAAATGAATTGAATAAAAAATGAAAAGTGAATTAAATACAAAATAAATGACCAGAGGCCATGGCGGGGGCCTCACGGCTTGCCCTAGGTCGCCGTCGGCGGCCTGACCGGAGGCCACTGACGGGTTCGCCGGCCCCCGGTGGCCTCCGGTCAGGCCGGCGGCGGCGGCCTGGGACAAGCTGTGAGGCCCCATCCTCCGGATTTCTGGAGGTTGAGGAGGGTGTTTTTTTGGAGGAATCACTATTGGCAGTCCACATCCATTCAATCCGACGGCCAATCTTTGAAACAGTTTGATCCAACGGTTCTGATTCGTCTTTTGGTGTGCTTCCAAATAACACTATTGCTTTAAATGGTATATATATATATATATATATATATATATATATATATATATATATATAGATAGATAGAGAGAGAGCATAAAAACCGGGCCTGCCAGGCCGGCCTAGGCCCGACCTGGAAAAAGCCTGAAAGGCCCAGGCCCGGGCAGGCTCGATCCATGCCCAGGCCGGGCTTTAAAGGCCTAACAATGCCCAAATTTCAACGTATAGCCTGCCTGGTGCCCAGCCCGGGCAAAACCGGGGCTTTAGCCTAGCCTGAGACTAGGCCGGGCAAAGCCTGGGCTAGGCTTGCAAAAGCCTGGCCCAACCGTTGCCTTAACGACTCTTTAAAAAGAGCCTTAACTAACGGCTCTTTATAAAGAGCCGTTAAGGCCTTCCTGGCAGCTAAGCTGCCAGGAAAGCGACAACCTAGGCAGTATTAGGCTGTTTTTATTGTTTTTTTTTAAAATTAATTTTTTATTGTTTTAAATTCCATATAACCCCCATCCGATCACTCTCTCTCTCTCATACTCTCTCTCTCATACTCTCCTTCTCTTCCCAAATTTCTAACACAATTTCTCTTTCTTTTCGATGACATCTTCCTCTTCGATGCCAGTGTCCTCGACATCCGTCGCGCATGAAATTGTGCAGCACAAGCACACGGCTCCAGTCTGGGAGAACTTTGAAAAAGTGCGTGTGGGCGCAGAATTTAAGGCAAAGTGCAAACACTGCTCAAAACTTCTGACCGTTAGCGGGAATTCGACGCTCGCACGACATATCAAATCGCCTCTGGCTAAACAAGCCCCGGAGACAAGTCAAGCACAAATTGCGGCAGACAGACAAATTTGGACATACAATCAAATGCATCAACGAGAGCTGCAAATGGAGAACGTCATCAAACGAGAATTACCGTTCAGACACTACGACAATGAGGACGAGACATATTACATATTGCAGTTCTAAAAAACGAAAACAAGATTTTAAAAAATTTGTAACTGCACAAGGTCATAAATTTTAAAACCTGAATTTGATATGCCTATAAGATGGAATTCAACCTATAAAATGTTAAAACGAGCCGTGCGACAAAAAGCATAACTAATGGAATTTTATAGTATATCTGAAATGCATGATCTTCAAGATTCTGATTGAGATGTGATTGAAAGTTATATGAATTTGCCAGAAGTTTTTTATAGATCAACAACTATTTTATCCGACGTTTATTATCCAACGAGTCCACTGGTTATCGAAAATTTTGTATTAATTGCAGAAAAATTTAGTGTTTATATAAAATATGAAAATTGACGTCCGTTAATTAAAATAATGAAAGATTTTTTTTTAAAATATTATACAGAAATGTCTGCTATGTTTTCATGCGCCGCAGCTTTAAATCTTTTAATAGGTGTAGATGACGTAGAAAATCTTATAGTAGAAATAAATAGTAATTTGAATTTAAATCAAACATATATGTACTATGATAATGTAATTGTTTCAAAATTTAATAATAATTTTACAGAATTTTATAATTATTACGATCAGTTATATGGATCGCGACCTAGAGAAGAAAGCACACAACCTAAAACAAAAGATAGTTTTAAAAATAAAATTTTAGAATTAGCATCCCGCAAAAAACAAAGAACTTTAAGTACTTTAAATGAATTAGGATTGTATGCGAAAATATAATTTCAAGATTTTATGAGTTCAAATGAAATAAAAAATTTTGATATTTTACAATGGTGAAAAAATAAAGTTAATACGTATACTGTTATGACCTTCATGGCCCGAGATTTACTAACAATGCAAGCAAATACAGTAGCTTCGGAGTCTGCGTTTTTTTTAATTGGCGGGATTCTGAACGAACGAAGGAGCCGCCTGAGCGACAAGTCTTTGGAAATTTGCATATGTTATAAGCACCACCTGGATGCTATGAAGAGGAGACAACATGTCGCATCGATCAAAGATAGCTCGTCTGAGGTTGAAGGCGAGCTAAGCGGCCTAAATTTGGCCGGTGAAGATCAAACCTGAACGACACCTTCGGGTTTCGAGTGATTGAGACATCGAGTATTGCATTTTTCTTAAGTGCAATTTTTTTGTATTTTTAGATTTGTATATTTAAATTTTATTATAAAATTTTTGGAGCTTATTGTAAATTTGTAATTGTTCTTTTAAAATTAATAGAACTTTTCCATGTTTTATAAGTGTAACTATTTTGTATTTTTAAATTTTTTGGAGCTCATGAAGTACAATACACTGAAAAAAGTTAATTGTATTTTAAAAATAAATATTTTATTAACTTTTTAAAAATAATTATATATTTTATTTAGCTGGGCTAGACCCAGGCCCGACCTGGGCCTGGCTCGGCCTACAGGACATAGACAAGCCTCCTCCTGAGGACGAGGCCTGAGCCCGGCCCGGGCCTTGCAAAAACCAGGCCCGGGCCTTGCAAAAACCAGGCCCGGGCCTTGCAAAAACCATGCCCGGACCCAGCCTGGGTCTGCCAGGCCTTATGCCCACCACTATATATATATATTATAGAAAATTTCCACCAACCGAAATTAATAAATGTTACAAATACTGAAGAAGTAATATGTTTTAGATAAGAAGGTATTATAACATAATCTATATTTTATAAATGTCGGATTCATAACCTGCTACTAATTGCTTTTCTACTTGAGGTGAATCGGAGGGCAATCTTTACATGCTGCTAGAGAAGACAAAAAAACTTGAAACCATATGTACTGCCCCCACAAATGTGATCTCCCAAACTCACATTTATATTGCTCCGGCGCATATTAGATTTACGGAAGTCAATACCTCAGACAAGATAAATAACATAGTTAGAAATGGGTAGAAACAAATCAATGAAAGAAATCTGCTTGGGTTAAGGCGAAGTTTAGAGATACAGCGAGTTGAATGTTTGTATATCTTCAATTGATGCAGCCTTAGAAACTTTAATTACTTCTTTAGTATTGAGCAAAAGGTTACATATCAATTGATGCAGCCTTTGTCACTTGAATTATATAGTACCGATTTGTGGCATCAATTAGAAAGTACTGCACCTAGGAATCAACAAGAGGAGCATTTTTATTGATAAAACATTTACTTATTGGTATCGAGAGTGGTATTGGTTGAGTTTGGAGGCTCCATGGTCAAATTTTTGGGGTGAAGCAGAAATACAAGCTCTCTCTCATGTGGAGTGTAATCTAAATTTGTTATAGGAACTGCGCGTCGAAAGAAAAACATTTTGTATTAATGTTTTCATCTTCTAATGTTTTTTTTCTTTTTCTTCGGACCTTTTCCAGATTGAAAAGATTGTACTCTTTCTACTAGAACAACAAGGACTTCTTGCTAGTAGGCTTGAAAATTTATGGGAGCAACGTGTTAATCTTTTAGAGCAGCCTGATATTTCTAAGTTATTAGAACTTCGTGAAGCATATAATGAAGTGGCTCGTGATCTTGAAAAACTTCTTAAATTTGTTGATTTAAATGCAACTGGCATTCGCAAGATTTTGAAGAAATTTGATAAACGATTTGGGTATAGATTTACGGATTATTATGTGACGTCACGAGCAAATCATCCATATTCTCAACTACAACAAGTCTTCAAGCATGTGGTATTGTTCTGATACTCATTTTTTAATAATATCCGCCGTTGATTTCTGTGATACCTATATTTTACCTTTTTCCCAAGTTTTCACCCTTTTTCTGTTGATCTTTTATTTCTTTTGGCTGAAAATTATTAGGGACTTGGGGCTATTGTTGGTGCCCTTTCTCGTAATCTTGCTGAACTTCAACATCGTCAGGGAAGTTTTCCATCCATCTATGATCAGCCACCTGATACTTTTAAGGTTTGTTAATCCTTTTACATGCTATTTGAATTGTTTGGTTTCTTTTATTTTTTATAGCTTATTCGCTTTAATCCATAGGATCCTGTTATTGATTCGATAAAAGAATCTGTGGATAAGTTAACACATTCTACAACTTTCCTTCAATTTTTGGGAAAACATGCTCTTATTGTACAAGAAGAGGTACCAAGCTCTGCAGAAGATGAAGTTGAAACAAAATATCACTTCATATCACTCATGTTAAACTTGGTGAATACTTTCCTTTATATGGTCAATACATACATAATTGTCCCTACAGCAGATGATTACTCCATAAGCCTTGGAGCTGCTCCCACCGTTTGTGGAATCATAATTGGATCAATGGCCGTTGCTCAAATATTTTCTTCAGTTTATTTTAGTGCATGGTCGAACAGATCATACTTCAGGCCTCTTGTATTCAGCAGTATTGTGCTTCTTTTGGGCAATGTTTTGTATGCATTTGCTTATGATTTGAATTCATTAACAGTTCTTCTTCTCGGGCGGCTATTATGTGGGTATGTGACTATCATTAATAAATTTTTTTGAGAAAAATAACTTGTTTGTTTTTTTTAAAATCATTTTGATTCTCATGCATGTTTTAGTGTTTCTGTTTTTTCTTTGGTAGAGGTTGAAATGTATACCGCGGCGTCTTTCAACATGGGTACTTTCTTATCTTTCATGATTATGTATGCTTTGTTTGTTAAAAAAATAATTTGAATTTCAAAGTTATGATTTAAGAGATGTTAGTGTTGTAATAAATTCAGCACAGAGATCACATTCATTACTGTTGGATAATCAACATAGGTCAAGAAATCAGAAATGTGCATGGTGACCTACACTGATAGAATCTCCATGAACAAATTAATAATTTCTATCCCTGGAGAATAATCGAAATGAAACAATTGATCTGTTATTTGATTAACTGAAATTAATTACGCAATGAAATAAAGTGTGGAAAAGTGTTAGTGGTCACACACGACCAGTTATTTGATTTGACCAGTTATTTGATTAACAAACATTAGTATTATTATTATTGTTATTTTTGAATGTCGTTAATTAGAGTTATTATGAATGCATTACTTTATTTCATATAAATATATTTTGGTAAATAAGTTCAAGTCATATAATCTTATTTAAAAGCCCCTTGAGCGAAGAAAATGTTATGCAAGAATTCATTAAGTTTACTTGATGGGGATCCATCAGATCATGCACCTGGAGGGGTTCGCCGCAAGGCGGGACCCAAGTTTATTTATTCGCGCTGGAGGACTCGATCGGATCGCCGATCGGACTCCGCGGTTGCGTCCGGGACGTCGCCACGAGTCAAAACACTATATTAGTTTATATTTTTCAGTTTATTATTGATGTATTTTAAGGGCCGAACCCACCGGCCAGTCATAGCCGTTGATGGGGGATGCTCTAGCTTTTCTTTTCTTATAAATAGGTGTCTTGAGGGATGAATTCAGTCATTGCAGAGTTTGGAGAACTCTAATCACGGATTCCAGCAATCCCTCCCCGGTGCCGACGCCGTGGAACCATAGGTGACGACTCCTAGACCTTCTACCTCAAGCTCGAGCAGAGGGCTCTCTTCTAGTCTGCTTCGACTTTAATTACAGTTCATTCTTCCATCGAGCCCCACTATGCTAAAAGCATCAAGCCCTACTCTGTTCAATGCTTCGAACCTAGTGCCTCAAGCTCAAAACACGAGCTTAGTTTAGGGTCTCCCTTCCAATTTACGAGGCCAGTGACTACATTGGCAGAAATTTATTAATGAATTCTTATTAGATGAGCTATGCCAAAAAAAATTATCTTCTCTTTGATGTTCTTGAAGTTATTGGATGTCAACATCACACCAAGTCGTGATTTCTTGACTCACCGCCAACATCGACATACTTCCAATGTCTGGACAATTCGGGAACCCTATTCTATCAATGCAGTCGCCGATCCAACCAGAGAACGATGTAGCCACACTAGTATCCTCGTATGACATCACAACACCACCACCTTCAATTGTTCCCACAACATTGTTAGCACAACAAACACTTGTCACCGAGCCTGACGGTTACGCTGCAACTATTTGTTTAGCCACCGTCCCCTACGGTTTTCTTCTAGCCAGCACTTTCAATTTCTCCTCCTCCGGTTAGTCAGACTCTTCTCCAACTGTCCCCACAACAAACCTTCTCAATCAATTTCGTACAAAAGATTCCTCCTCTACTTCAATCACTTAAAGATCACGTTGCGGTCTCTTCTTCAATCACATCGCCACTCAAGCAATGCCCCTCTGACCACAGTGCCCTCATTAGTGACATTTGTGAGCACGATGAAGGCTCTCCTCCGGATGATGTCTTTGATCCAACAAAGTGCTACATGGAGTTACTCCGACGAAGAGATAAATCAATTTTTTGAGATTGATTTCATAAAATAGGTGAGATTAAGTAACCAATTTAGTTATTGTGCCTACTTATTACACTCAGAAATTTTTTTATTTTCATTTTGCACCATAGTACTTTAAATAGTTATTTCTTGATCCCAATGGTTATTCAATTTTCTATATTTTTAATGAATTAACAAAAGTTCCAAGCTTATAAGACATATAATTGGGAATTTATTAAAATAATGAAATATATAAATATTAAAACATAATTCAGATTATAAATTTAAACCCCAATTCATTGTCGTTTGTGGACTATTTGAATACCACTGTCTCATTTAAATATTTTTGTTATTTTCACACAATTAACATAACAACAAATTTGTTTGAAAAGGAAACTTTAAACAACTAGCTTGTTTATAAAAAAAAATTAGACAACATAATAATGAACTTGTTTATTAAAAACTCCTTCAAATAAGGACATAACAATGAACTTATTTATAAAAAAACTGCAAACAACAACATAACCATGAACTTATTTATAAAAAAATTAAATAACAACATAACAAAGAACTTGTTTATGATAAAAATGTAAACAACAACATAACAATGAATTTAAAATTTTTTTTAGAACTTTAAATAATAGCATAGCAACGAACTTGTTTATGATAGAATTTTTCTAAACAATGGCATAACAAAGAATTTGTTTATAAAAAAACTATAGATGTTGTCCTCTGTAGGAATCAAACCCAAGACCACATGATTAAAAGGTATAAGCTCGACCAGCTAAGTTGAAAAGGCTATTTTGCTAATAATATTCATAATATAATATATTTTTGGGTAACATATCTGCAATTGTAAATAAGTTGTAGTATATTACTGAAAAATAGTATTTTTAAAATTTAGTATTGGCGGTCACCCACACTAGTAGGCCCTATGTGGGTCCGCCCCTGAATCTTTGGCTGAATGCACTCTGTCAGTGTTTCTTTACCTCCTATGGTATACTGTAATTTGTCTGTTGGTAAATTAAAATTTCCTTATTTGACCTTGATACTTAAAATATTCCTTGAATGATCAGATTATTACTGTTTGTTTGGTCATGTAAATTGTGCAAACTTTGCTATATTCGATCCTTTTATACAATACATGGACAACTCAATTTTCTTGATGAAATGAGGCACAACTTATTTTGGGACGTCTAGTCAGAAGTTTGTAATTTTGTCATTACAATATTTGGTTCTGTTGGTAAAGCAAACTTTTCTGATTTGACCTTGTTACTTCAAATATTTTTTGAATGATCAAATTATTACTGTTTGTTTGGCCATGTAAGTTGTACAAACTTTGTTATATTGACTTTTTCATACAATACTTGGACAACCCAATTTTCTAGGTGAAAGGGGGCCCTGTTTATTTTGGGATGTCTAGTTAGATGTTTGTAATTTTGTGAGAAATAGTTCTAGAATCAAAGAGGCAGGTAGCCTATTTACAATTGTAATAGCTTTATTTGTGTATCTTTTGGCACTTATGGATTTAACCCAATTTTTTTTGAAATCTATTGCTAAATTAATGAATTTATAAATATATTCTTCTTATTGCAGTTGTTTTCTGTGAGTGTTAGTTATAGCATGCCAATAGTTGGTAATTTTGTCATGTTTTGGTGCCATTTTTCCGCATCCAGATTCTGTTTGGATGGGTATTTTGATCGTTTATGTCTTAGGAGTGTGAGTGAATGCTTAAACGAGTCCTTTTGTAAATCTCTATTCTTTCATTTAGTGAAATATATTTGTTGTTCGTGGTTGTGGATGCTAGCTCAATTAAGGGTGAAATACGTTATTTAAAGAAATACCTTTATGTATGCTTTTTGCAGATGACATAGTTCTAATCAGAGATATATATTGAAATAAATGAAAAGTTAGAATAAAGTAGAAAATATTCTAATAAATATAGAATTAGAATTTGCAGATGACAGTTTTAATCAGAGACATATGTGCACCTCAGGTTTGGTTCTGCAAGGGCTGTCAATCGGCGGTATATTAGTGACTGCGTGCCTCTAAAAATTCGCATGCAAGCTTCAGCGGGATTTGTCAGTGCTAGTGCTCTTGGAATGGCTTGTGGCCCAGCCATTGCTGGCTTGCTTCAAATTAATTTCAAAATCTATTCTCTGACTATTAATCAAGACACTTTACCTGGTTGGGTTATGGCTCTGGCTTGGCTGATTTATTTGATATGGTTATGGATTTCATTCAAAGAACCAACTCGTGACCACGACGAGAAGATAGAGCCACAGAGTAATACTGGTGGTATGTGAAATATTCTGCAACTTTAGTCTTATTTTGTGTATTTGTATATTTTGTTGAATAAAAAAGAGAGGCCGGGATAAAAACCCTCAAACCTCAAGTACTGCAAACAAGAAACTACCAAGCATATTTGATTAAGTACAGACATGAAATCTTCTATGCGTACTCCTTGATACTTCTAGGCATAAGGTTTTGAGGTGGGAATCGAAACTGCATCAACTCTTAATCTGATTGCCATATATGGCACATTGGTCTGCCATTTTGTTGTCCTTATGCATGTGTGATGGCGTCTTGAAAGAGTTGAGAAGATGAATGATTTCATTACCAATACTCGTAATTCCCCAATGGTTGAAGTTGGTGATTAATGATGGATACAAAGATGCAGGATTCATGAGCAACATGAATATTTAGAATCTTTTAATTTCTGCAAAGGACCAGCCCATCCTTGAACAATGATCATAGAATCGAGAGAAGGTGGCAATCAATATCCCATTTATTTTACTACTAGGGACAGGATTGCCTTTGGAGGATCCATCAGTGTTGAGCATGCAATCATATTTATAATCTTTCCACCGTGATATGTGATGATTCTGGAGCAAGCTTCTATGATCGTCGTCTCCAGATCCTTTAAGCAAGCTTCTCCCTATTGCTTATGATGTGGGATGCGGTTTCAATGGAGTGATCAAGGCTATAATAGTAGCACTTGGATGCAAGACAGATGCCAAGGTCTGGATACCAGCCTTCTCTGTTGGATTCCAAGAGAGGAAACTCATTCCAAGGGCAGATAAGTTTGGACCACATCCAAGGACACCCGAAGGGATCACCTGAGGGGCTAAAGAGAGTCTTCCTGCATGACTTGACAAAAATAATCAGAAATGTGTTCTAGGATCGCCGTAGAATGTAGGTAGAGATGTCGGAGGATGATCGGAGGTGGGGTGATGGAGAGCAGCCCACCCGACATTGTTTTTCAAGTTTGAACTCGCTGGTCATTTGCATTTGAATTCGCATATAGCCTTAGTATTTTCATCTAGCGCCTTATCCTACGTCATTGGGCTGACAAAGGTGGAGGATACTACGGATCCGAACCGCGGTTGCCTAAGCGGAATGTGCTCGTTGAGAGAAAGAGAGCTACCACAATCTTATACAAGGCCATGAAATAGACTAACTTCTTGGATGCATTCATTCCATCCAATCCATGCCTTTAAATAGGCTTACAGGATAATAATGATAACAATAACTCCTAACAACTAGCACCCCTAATAATGGCTCATAACGCTTAACAATTAATACTCTCATAAAGACTCATCATATTTTAAAAAGCCTACGCCAGAATCAATATAAATAAAGACATGATATTGATAAAATAATACATATGATCATCTAGGGTGTTTACCCTATGACCATAGCATGTCATCTCTCCTTTTCTGAGAGCTTGTCCTCAAGCTCGGAACCATAGTAAGGACTCTGGGCGTGAAATTGTGACTGGGCAACTGGTACCAAAAACTCTCACCGAAACCATGCCGTGTAACAAAGCCTTGTCAAAAATATGTCGTCGTTATACCGGTTGATTGGCGATAAATAATCCCTAGATGCTCGATGACTACTCAGAACCTTATCGATTTGCATGTGTGCGCGAGGAGTGTCATCAATGACCTTTGCACAAATGACATATGGCAGAAGAGCGTTTGATGTAGGGTAGGCTACGGGGTGCACCAAAACCTACGACTCTAGGTGGAGGTGCGGGAGTGACACACTAATCATAATCTAAATGCAATGCGACCGTCAATTACGATGACAATAAATAGCAATGAAATTTTCTAACATCACACAAATATTTAAAATTGAAAACAATTATTTAATTTGGTAATTTTATAACGGCTTTCCTCCGCTCGGAGGGGCAAAGCAAAGCGCGCGACGAATAACTCCTGCAAATTAATAGCGCATCGAAAACAATTTTCTACTAGCAAGAATCACAACAATTATATTAATTCACCAATGAAAATGTTGAATCAAATAAGCCAATACCACAAGAAACTCACAAAGTAGCGGACTGAACCGTGACACTGAAGAATTTGGGTCCGAATGTGTAGATCGACGATCAGAGGTGGAACTAGCGGCGTGGAAATGGTGGCGATGGCTGTCCTCGGCGGCGAGAGGGGAGATCGGGCCGAAAATGGAAAGATCCGGCCACTAAGAGGGAGATCTGGGTGGGAAAGACGAGATCCGATATTTAGGGATCAGATCCGGGTGGAGGGGTGATGAACTGACGGTGGAGATTACGGACCGGGGCTGAAATTCCAACATCTGAATTGATCCAAGGAATTAGGGCTAAAGGAGAGTGGATCCACGGGAGGGAAGAAGTGGAGGGTCGGCGTGAGCAGTGACCAACGCGAACAGTGCCGACGTGAGCAGTAACCCGTGAACAGTACCCGGGTAACAATAGCAGGGTTTCCTAGACAACAATAGTGGGTTGGAATTTGGGGGTTGTAGGTGCTGCGAATGAGGGTTTCAGAGGGGGAAAAGAAGACTATATATGAGTAGTACCTTGGGGGGAAGTTTGAGCGCCTAGTAGTCGTCACCTATGGTTCCACGACGTCGGCACCGAGGGGTGATCGCGGAGTTTGAGAATAATCTCTCCAAAACCTGCAATGCCTTGGTTTAACCTCTTAGACCATTATTTATAATAAAATAAGACACTAAGGCATCCCTATCAACGACTATGATTGGCCGATGGGAGAGACCACTAAAATACACGAAAATAAACCAATACAAATAAACTACTATATGATCTCGACTTGCGACGCAGATCCGGAGACATCTGCAGAGTTCGATCGTCGATCTGGGCACGCCATATATGGTAAGTCGCCAAATCAGCCTTGAATGGGCCCAAAGCTCGTGCTCTTCACTGCTCCGCGTCAATCTCCCGGCTTGAAAGAATTCATCTCCCGATGAGTTGAGATCCGGATTCTCTCGATGAATGTCAGGTACAACTCGAAAAGGTCCACCGGAAGTCGTCCAAGTGTCGTGGATGGAAGAGTGTACTCTCCAATCAAATCCCTCGACTGAATAACTGTCATCTCCGGAGAAGGTAGACGATCGCGCTGAAGTCGAAGTCCATGGGCGAATCGATCAAGCTCTGTTGTAAGTATCCAAGCGTCAACTGCATCGGGGCGGCCCCGCCAATGTACCAGCGCGGCCCATCTGAAGTAGGAACAAATTGGTGGAATCTGAACTCTGTGATGTTCTCATCGCTCATCTCTCGAGTGGTGGATCCCGGTGCGATCGACGGTGCCTGTGGTGAAACCAAAGAAGACGAATTCCCAGGTGGAAGGGCGTCAGCAGTGGATGGGTTGTAGTGGCTATCAGACGTAGGGAAAGTATGAGAGTGGTAGGACAACGAAAGTTGGGGTGGGGGTGGCTGAGCATCTCCACTGTTCGGGTCCACATACTCGTGAGGCTCGTAATACGATATCAGATCCTCAACATTGAACACCGGATGAATTCCCATACTTGCCGGGATATCGAGCCAGTAGGCGTTTGTCCCAATACGACTAATAATTGAGTAATGACTCATTCGCCTGACGCTTAGCTTTTTGGCAGGCCCTGAGGGAAACCTCTCAGGACGGATTCGCACCATAACTTTCTCGCCATCATTAAACACTTGTTCTCGCCTTCGCTTATCCGCATGAGTTTTATAGTTTTCATTGCTCGTTATTATTCGTCGTCGAACCGACTCATGTAATGCATGCAAATGATGAATAAGTTACCCAACTGTCTCGTGGAAATGAAGCGAATAATGCACATAAAGCACATACTCGACACACTTCCTAAGGGAAGGCCTGACAATGAATTGGATATTACTAATATGAGATGACCTATCAGGAGGCTTACCGGGTGGTCGATAGAAAAATCTGGGGTGACCGACATCATCGTCCGTGGGGAAGACGTAGATGGTGACAAAATGGTGTGGAGCTCTGGTGTGATGGATACCTCTCAAATGATATAGCCCATCAGGTTGCTCACCATGGGGTGTATACCAAAAGTCATCACGTGTGAGATGATCACTAGTGCGGATACACGATTCATCACTAAAGTGCAGGAGGGAAGGCTTGTCAAATGAGCCTCTCGGGGACTTGATCCCGAAGAGGTTAATAATGATAGGATAGTCCATCACGAGGAGGACACCAATAACAGTAGTATCTGTGGGAGCAAGTAGGACACCCACAACAAAGTCAACGCCAGCCTCATGAACCTCCCAAAGGAGTAGTGGCTCGTCAGGAGACTTATTTGGAGGTTCAACAATGAGGTCATTAATAATGGAAAGATCACTCAGATGAGTATCGCTGATAGAGGTCATGTCCTCGTAAGTGGGTGAGGTAGCCACTATGAATTCAACACTATACTCTTCACTCTCAGTAGTGAAGTGACTTGAGATAGTACTAAGGGAAGAGCAGGGGTGACCGGGCTCAAGTGTGGGTCAATCGATATAGCGTCGAGAACTATGTCTATGTTCAAAGGGGACACTGGGTGTAGATGTAGGTCTAGGTGATGTGAAAAGGATGAGTACTATCACAACATCACTAGGTCACTCGTCCTCACCCTCCTGACCATGCTCACTAGTCATGCTAGTATCACTCTCCGCCTGTATCACAAGGTCATGATCAGATTCAACCTCAAGATCACATGAGCACTGAATCTCATCAAACTGAGAATGATCAAAACCAAGTGTCGGGTTCTTATCTCGGTGGGAGCATTACTCGCCGCATCTATGGCTTGACCCAAATCCATCAGCTTTCTTCGTAATGTAGATCTTAGGTGATCAAATTGAGCTTCTAAGAGATCAAAAAGGTCAAGAACTAATCACAGAAATTCAGCCTCAGGTAACTCTATTGGTGGAACACTAGGAGGGTCTTGACATGTATTGTGATCCTGCCGATGGTGACCTCTATAGGGTTCCTGGGGGTCGTCTAGATGGTAGTTCCTAACATAATCAGATTGTGCTCGTGGGTGCGTATAGGCCCCATGAACGTGCAGTGGAGGTCGCTCATATCCAAACCCAGGTTCCTCTCCTGAAGGAGATGTGTAGCGGCGATGACCTGACCGATATTCAATTCTATCATCGTGAAGTCGTGGAGGGGTGTAATGATGAAGACATGAAGACCTCTCGTTGTGGTGATCACCTCTAGCATAATGGAATTGTGTCGAGGGGCCGACACAATCTCTAGGAGTGATGTACGGGGAACGATGATAATCATAATGATAACATGAAGGTTTCTCTAAAGGGGTTGTATGAGGTCGAATATAGGTAGACTCAGGATACCCAGATAGAGGAGAAGAACGACAACGATAACTAGACATAAATGAACCCAAAGACTATTTAAAACCCACCGCTACGAAGCATGCAAATTACCTAACCTGTTTTGATACCAAAATGATGTAGGGTAGGCTACGGGGTGCACCAAAACCTACGACTCTAGGTGGAGGTGCGGGAGTGACACACTAATCCGAATCTAAATGCAATGCGGTCGTCAGTTATGACGACAAATAAATTTGAGCATTGAAATTTTATAACAACACACAAATATTTATAATTGAAAACAATTATTTAATTTGACAATTTTATAACGGCTTTCCTCCTCTCGGAGGGCCAAAACAAATCGTGCGGTGAATAACTCCTACAAAGTAATAGCGTATCAAAATCAATTTTCTACTAGCAAGAATCACAACACATATAAATTCACAAATGAAAAAATCGAATCAAATAAGTCAATATCACAAAAAACTCACAAAGTAGCGGGCTGAACCGAGACACTGAAGAATTTGGGTCCGGATGTGTAGATTGACGATCAGATGTGGAACCGGCGACATGGAAATGGTGACGATGGCTGTCCTCGACGGCGAGTGGGGAGATCAGGACGGAAATGGAAAGATCCGACCACTAGGAGGGAGATCTGGGTGGGGAAGACGAGATCCGATAATTCGGGATCAGATCCGGGTGGAGGGGTGATGAACGGAAGGTGGAGATAATAGATCGGGGCTAAAATTCCAAGATCTAAAGTGATCCAAGGAATTAGGGCTAAAGGAGAGTGGATCCACGGGAGAGAAGAAGTGATGGTTGGCGTGAACAGTGACCAGTGTGAACAGTGCCGACGTGAACAGTAACCTGAGAACAGTAGCTGGGTTTCCTGGACAACAGTAGTGGGTTGGAATTTGGGGGTTGTAGGGGCTGCAGATGAGGGTTTCAGAAAGGGAAGAAGGCTATGAATGGGTAGTACCTTGGGGGGAAGTTTGAGCGGCTAGGAGTCGTCACCTACGGTTCCACAACGTCGACACCGAGGGGTGATCGCGGAGTTCCGGGAATAATCTCTCCAAAACTTGCAATGCCTTGGTTAAGCCTCTTAGACCATTATTTATAATAAAACAAGACACTAGAGCATCTCTATCAACGACTATGATTGGCCGGTGGGAGAAGCCACTAAAATATATGAAAAAAAACCAGTAAAAATAAACTAATATGTGATCTTGACTCGCGACGCGGATCCGGACACATCCGCGTAGTCCGATCGTCGATCCGGGCACGCCATGTATGGTAACTCGCCAAATCAGTCCCAAACGGGCCCAAAGCTCGTGCTCGTCTCTGCTCCTTATCAACGTTTTTCTGAATGAGAACAATAATAGGAGACCACATCGATTACGTTCAGAGGCCCTCATGCAGACTGCACCCCCACCCCACCCTCCTCGTGTGCTCCATTTGGTAAGATTGTTGAAGTGGGCAGATTCTTTAAAGTTGCCCTTTTGGGGGCCATAAGCTATTATGTTGGGTGTACTCTAGGGAGAGATGGAGTCCCCAGGACCTTAGCTCAGAGAAAGATAAGGGGATTAAGTAATGTTAATAATCCAGAAAACCTTTCACCTGAAACATACTCCCATGTTTTTAAGCCTCTTTATACTAAGACCACCAAAATCAATAGTCTTATCAGTAACTTGTAGTAGAGCTAGTGATGTTGTTCTTGTTAGTATTAGTGGCCATTTGAGATTCCATAACTTTGTAAGTTCCTTTAGAGATTGAAGAAACATCCATGGTATGATTGGCAAGGTTTTGGAATACCTGCTTATTTAGTACTAGCCTATCAGTAGGAGCGAGGAGATGACTCGCCAAACCAACTATTTTTTATCTGAAATTTATAGGCCAAATCCTCGTAGTAAATTCTTATACGCTCGATGCCCTAACCCTAGATGAAATGCTTGCAACCATGACGAATGTACCGGAATCAACGATGAGCCTTAAAGTGAAAATGCGAATAAACGCAGACACGCAACAAGATGAACTTATGACGGCTAACCCTAAATTCTAAATGCAGTGCTCATGAGTCACCATGCGAATAATTCCGATGTGCACGTAATTAAACAACAACATTTATCTCATGCATTTAATCACAAATATATGTTAAAATTGAGGTAGTAAGAGATGAGTACAAATTAATTGAGACTTGGAGTACTAAAATGCTAATTTAAGAGGGAACACAAGCTGAAATTAAAAGAGTCAAATTAATTAAAAATAAGCTTTTACTGAAAGTATAAGTACTTTCATATGATGCGAGAAATAAAACAAACAATAGAAAATAATCAATATATTGACATCAAACACGAAGTAAGGGATACTGTTGTATAGTAGCTACTTGAAGCATATATGGGCCTTATGTGGGCCGATTTCCAGATAGGGAGGTTCTTTGGTTGTTGTGGGAGGGATGGTGGATGTAGAGGGTGTGAGGAGGTTGTAGGATTATTATGGAGGGATTGGAAGGGGGACCAGGGGAGGGAAATAATGAAATCCGGTGGCTGGACGGGAGGTGGGAGGGGAATTAGGCGGCTGGAGGGGAGAAGGGTGGAGAATTTGACGGTTGAAGGAGCGCATGGAAGAGAATTAGGTGGATGGGAGGGGTTCCCGTGGGCGGGTATGCGGCAAAAAATGTCAAGGAGGACATGGAAGATGGCAGACTCAGTCAGAATTGGAGGAAGGTGTAGGGAGGCGGCAACGGGGCTTCTTGTGTCTAGGAGGGTCGGTGAGTGGCTGAGGAAGGCTCGTTGAATACTGGAATTGCAGCTGATAGATCGTCAATGGCTAGAGAGGCGCGGGAAGGCAGCGAATTGGGGAATCAGCACCTCTGGTGGCGTGGGTCTACGACGTCGCACCGCAGGCGGCTCTCGACGTCACACCACAAGTGGGATCAAGCAGTTTCTAGAAAAAAACCTCAAGCTTTCGATGTCTTTCCTAGTCGATTGATAGCTTGATATAGAGTGGAGGGGTATTAAGTTAAATGATCCGCTTACCCAAATCTACGGATCAGAATACTTGACTTAATTTTCAAAATATACGTCCTAAAGTTAAAACAAATACATAAAACATTGTAGAAAAATGAGCTCGACGCGTTAGTGGACTCTGATCGTCTATCTAACCGTCCAAAAAAGTCGATCACGTAAATCTCTCAAATGCGTCACTAAGGATCTCCATCAATCTACCTAGCTCAGAAACATTCATCTCCAATGAATGAAGATTACATGCCGTCGTTCTACTCTATATCATTATTGGTACGAAGACATTTAGGCGAGCAAAAAATTGTGTAAATATTTTATTCTACAAGTTTTTAAAATAGACATTAGCTTAAAATGATTTTTCATTAAGTACACCCAAGTCATACGAGAGAAATCATCAATAAAAGTAATATAATATCTGTGTCCTAACAACGTAGGGACGGGACAAGGTCCCCAAACATCAGAGCGACGTAAATCAAACGATGCAGTAACACGTACATCAAATCGATGGACATAGATAACTCTGTGTGGTTTAGCAAAATGATAAGACTCGCAGTTGAGATGAGAAGCATGCCCAAACTCAAAATACAAATGACGCTTAACATGCACAGACGGGTGACCATGACCATGACGATAATGAAGGTCTAAAAACTTGGTGGAGGCAGCAGGACAAGCAAGATGTGAGATTTCATTAAGGACATGCACACCACCACTCAGCTTCTATCTACCAATAATACGGCTCATCAGATGTTTCTGAAAAACACAAACAAAAGATATGAAAGTAGCAATACAATTTAAATCACAAGTAAGCTTACTAATCGATAATAAGTTGTAAGAAGATTGGGGCACGTGGGCAACTGAGGACAGAGTCATGTCTGGAGTCACATCACAGCTACTAAACCCAACAATGGGTACCGTCGAGCCATCTGCTATAGTAATTGAAGACCTGCTATGAGGTTTGTATGCGTGTAAGATACCTGAGGTGTTAGTATGGTGATCAGAAGCGACGAAATCTACCAGTCACCAGACGGAGCCCTGTGAAGTACATACTGGCTGAATGGTTTGTGCTACAACAACACTATGAGCCGAAGAGTCAACCTGAAGTGCCTGTAGGCGACAATACTCCTCAGGTATTTCAACGGTCCTCGAAATTCCAGAGCCAGAATTGGATTCAACCAGATGCGTAAAGTGAGATGATGGAGGTTTGGAGGCCCACTAAAGCTTCCCATGAATAATCTAACAAGTTCCTTTCATGTGACCCCAATGCCCATAATGGTTTGCTATGTCTCGTATCGATGTCACGACCATGACCTGAGTGTCCTCCACAGTTGCTTCCCCTTCCACCACGAGAAGCAAGATCCATCAGCTCTCCAGTGGAAACATGAGGAGTACATGAGACAGTGGTATTGGGTGTGCCGGCTTTGGTCAGACGATGGTACGTATTGACTATCTGCAGAGTAGAGGCACTCGCTAGCATTTTCGTTTTTGTGGTAGAGAAATGTGGATCAAGACCATTCAAAAGCCAAAGTAATACAAGGTGCTCACGTTGAGCATGGTGCTCCTCTCTGACAGAGGGGATCTCCCAAAGGTCCAAGATCTCATCAGCAATAATCATCCATTTGGCAAAGTACTCGATGACTGATCGTGCTCCTTTCCGCCGTTCAGCCATATTGGGGTGTTCACCAATTCGAGTGAGGTTATTCGCTTGGGAGAATGATGCAACCAACACCGCATCCGAGGACGCGTGATATCATCACGCGAGAGTTTTTTTCTTGTTTTATGTTATTTTTTATTTTTCCGTGCACCGATGTTTTTAAATTCCGGCTCATTGGTTTGACCGCCCAGTGGGACCCTTAAGAGGTCTGATAATTTTAGTAGTTAGAACTTAAGGGACAAACCTAAATTATTTAAGGAAGCATATATTTAGATTAGATATAAGAATGATGCATGACAGGAGTCCACCTGCCCGCCACCCTGGAGTACCACCAGACGGCTTTATCAGGCCCGCAGGCCGTACACCCCAACCCATCCCCGGCTCCACCACTGGACTGATAGGTTGTTGAGGCCGGGGCTCGATACCCCGACCTCCTTGATAAAGAGCTCTCAGGAGAGCTCTCATCACCAATTGAACCACGGATCAGTTGGTGATGAGACCTCGCTTGAGAGCTCTTTATCAAGGAGGTCGGAGGATCGAGCCCCGATCTCAACAACCTATCTGCCCTATGGTGAAGCCGGGGATGAGTTGAGGTGTACGGCCTGCGGGCCTGATAAATCCGCCTGGTGCTAACTCCAGGTGGGCCCCCTGGTGGGACTTCAGGGTGGCGGGCAGGTGGACTCCTGTCCCGCATCATAAAAGTGCAGTTCAGTTGGTGATGAGAGCTCGCCTGAGAGCTCTTTATCAAGGAGGTCGGGGGATCGAGCCTCGACCTCAACAACCTATCGGCCCTGTGGTGGAGTCGGGGATGGGTTGGGGTGTACGACACGCGGGCTTGATAAAGCCGATTGATGTTGACTCCAGGTGGGCCCCCTGGTGGGACTCCAGAGTGGCGGGCAGGTGGACTCCTGTCCCGCATCATAAGATCAAATTAAAATACCCAAATCCTCTATCATAAAAAAATTTGAAATTAAGGAAATACCCAGACAAGTATTTGGCAAGTTCTTTAGTCACATAAAGGAAGATTGGGCCATCTATTATACAAAAGGCTATATGAAAATAAGTAAAGCCCTAGCTTACACCTTCTATTTAACTGTCATCCATTTTCACATCCTCAGTCCCACACCCAGTCTACTTTTGAGCTCCACCTGTCACGGGTCAGTCGCCTATGACTTCACCGTCTGCACCAGTGATCACACCGGGACTTGCAGCACATCGGTGAATTCTTGAGAGCATTATTTATATCGTGGATCATGCATGCATATCCGCACGAGTCAGTCAGACATATGAGTACTATTGGCGAGGATACTTCTCCATCGACGATACTTAGACGATCTCTGTTGGACTTCATTGAGTCTTACCTGACATACACTGAGAGAATTTTGATTTATAGTCATCAGGAGATGAATTCTTTCAAACTGGGGAGAATGATGTAGAATGGAGACGCGGACCCGCAGCGAGGGACGAGTTTTGGGCCTGTTCGGTGCCAATTGACTACTTACCATATATGGCGTGCCCGAATCGATGATTCAACTCCACTGATGCGTCCGGCCCGTCGTTCCGACACGATTTCATATACCACTTTGTTGTTTTTGGATTTATTTTGATGTAATCGGGTTACCCCACCTCCTGCGAATCATAACTGTTGATGGTGGGATGCCCTAGTTCTCTCTTTATTATAAATAAAGTGTTAGGGGGTTGTTGGAGGCTATTACAGATTTTGGAGAAGAGAAATCCCGAAATCCAGCGATCCCTCCATGGTGCCGATTCCATGGAACCCTAGTTGACGACTCATCGACGCTTATCTTCCTCCCCAAGGTAATACCTAACCCTAGCCTCATTTTCCCCAACTCTAACCCCTCTACCGCCCCTCCATACCTCTCAAAATAGCAGCCGCTCCCCCTCCCTGTTGCTGTCCAATAACAGCCCTATATTTTTTACTTCTCTCACCGTCGCCGGCCCCTCCCATATCCCTATTTGCTGCTGTCGTCGCCCCTTCCATCCACCCCAACAACTACCATCGTCCGCCTCCCCACCCTTTATAGTTGCTGCTACCCCATTCTCCCAGCCCATCGACAACAAAACCTGCTGCTGGCAGCTGCCTGTTTTGCCACCACCGCCCCCTTCCAGCAATCTCCATGCTGGCTGCCCCTCTCCAGCCCCCACAACCAACTGTCGCCCCTCCTTTCAGCCACCACCAACCCAGATCCACTTCCAAAACCACCAGATTCACTATCCCGCAGCCCGGATCCGCTACGTTATTGTCGACTCTCCCGCAGCCCGGATCCGCTCCCCACCGTCAGATCCAGTTCAACCAGCCTTGTTTCCCCTCCGGATATGCTCCACAACTTCGTACTTCACCGGATCTCTACACCTTGTGCAACCCCCATTTGTTGTACGGAACTTAAATTCTCAAGATTAATATATGAGGTTATGATTTCATGTTTGTTTGGATCTCCTGAATAGTAGTTGTTTGTTTAGATTATTATTGTGAATCGTAGGATTTATTCACCGTGCGCTCTTGCTTTTGTCCTCCACGCAGAGGAAAGCTTAAGTTTGTTTTGCCCAATTGAATTATTTTGCTATTGATAAAGTTATGTGTGTGCGAGAAAAATATTTATTGCTGATTTTTTTATTTATTTGTTGGGCTTTTCATTGCATGTAGGGTAGGACATCGTTAATCCGCCGCCTATAGATTCGTTATGCATGCATAGCTGCGCTAGTCAGTCAGTGATAGGAGTACCATTGAAGAGGATACGTCACTATCGACGATACTTGGATGACCTTTGGTGGACCTCATCGAGTCTTACCTGGCATACACCGAGAGAATTTCAATCTCTATTCATCAGGAGATGAATTCTTTCAAGTCGGGGAGAATGATGCAGAATGGAGACTCGAACCCGCAGTGGAGGACGAGTTTTGGGCTCGTTCGGGGCCAATTGGCGTGCCCGGATCGATGATCCGACTCCATGGATGCGTTCAGCCCGTCGTTCCGACATGATTTCATATATTACTTTGTTATTTTTTGCATTTATTTTGATGTAATCGGGTTACCCCACCTCTGGTCAATCATAGTCGTCGATTGTGGGATGCCCTAGCTCTCTCTTTATTATAAATAGTGTTAGGGGGCTGTTGGAGGATATTGCAGATTTTGGAGATTGTGAATCCCAGAATCCCGCGATCATCTCACGGTGCCGACTCTGTGGAACGCTAGGTGACTCCTATGCACTTATCTTCCTCCCCAAGGTAATACCTAACCCTAGCCTCCTTACCCCACCACTAACCCTTCCACCACCCTCATACCTCTCCAAACAGCAGCCGTTCATCCTCCTTGTTGCTGCCCAATAGCGGCCCCGTTTTTTCCCTTCTCCCACAGCCGACGGCCTCTCCCATATCCCTATTTGCTGCCACCGCCCCTTCCCTCCACCCCAATAGCCACCACCGTCGGCCTGCCCACCCTCTACAACCGCTACTACCCCCTTCTCCTAGCCCATCAACAACCAAACCTGCTGCCTGCAGCCGCCTGTTTTGCCACCACGCCCCCCCATACTTTGAACCACCTCCAAACAACTCTCCATCACTAGATCTATCCAGATCTGGTCAGTACAACCTAGATTCAGCCATCCCCATCTACTCGGCCCACCTCCCATAGCCCGTATCCGCTCAAAATCGCCGGATCCACCCTCCTTTCGCCCGAATCCGCCTCCATATAGCCGGATCTACTAATTTCCGGCTCAATTCCGCTTCCCGCCGCCAAATTAAGCCGTCTACGTTGTCACCCCGCCTCTGGTTACACATTGTATCACCGTCAAAGTGCTTTTATCTCCGAAATCTCCATTGCCTTCAACAACCCTCATACTTTTGTGAGTTTTTTTGTTACACAAACATTTATTTTCCTGCATTTAAATAGTGTTGTGATTTGGTATTTGTTTGGATAAATAGCGTCGTAGAATCTTCCTCTAGATTATTTTATGATTTGCAGGAACTATTCACAACGCGTTCTCGCTTTGGCCCTCCACGCGGAGGAAGGCCCAAACCTGCTTGCCTAAAGAATTATTTTGTTTTTTTTGCTATAATCATGTGTGTGATTTAATTATTTATTATCTGATTTTTGTGATTTCTCCGCTGGGCTTTGCATGGCATGTAGGGTTAGAGCATCATTCATCCGCCGCTTATAAATTCGTCTTGTGTCAATAGGTCTACAGAAGTTAAACTTTTAAAAATTAGTAAAGAAGCTTTCTCCAAAAGAAGAACAAATAGTAAAGAAAATTGAAATATCCAATAGTGTGGGAAGTTGCTGAATATTATTGGGATATATAGAAATAAAGCAATGTTGAAAACATGTGTAGTTTGGTAGTTATTCAAAGCCAATTTCAATATCTCTCTATATATCACATCCACTATGACCTAGCTAGTTAGTTCGGGAAATTAACTGCAGCACATCAACAGCCTGCATTGAACAAAAGAGAAGAAAGTATCACTCCTAGATTATACTTATGTATTATACACAGAGTGTTATCTTTTACTTTTCATCATATGCACTGTCATGAGAATTTCCTTTTATTGTGCTTACTCTTTGTCTACATCAGATTATAAGTAGGAAACAAATATTCTGAACACAGATGAGCATTATTAAGCAGTATTGTTTAAAATGATTAATTTACCATTTCAGTTTAATCTCTCTAAAGAAAAGGAAAACTAACATGGTAAGTTCATAATAAAAGATGTTCTAATACTTAGTACCTTATGCTTCTAATAATAGGAGAAGTTGGCATTGGGGCACTGGAAGATGGCCTTGCTCAACCTCTGCTTTTGAGTTCAGAAGATAAAGAAAATGAAGATGAAGAGGAATTTGATGATAGCGAAGAGGCTTCCGAGGACTCTCGGACCCCAGCAAATTCAATAGGTTCAGCCTACAAACTTCTTACGCCATCTGTAAAGGTTTGTAGACGCACTGTGTTAGCATCATATTAATTGAAAGAGGAATTATGTACTTATTCTCCATCTATGGATAATGCTTGGCATTCACTTTGTTTAACTGTTTGCATACACAGATGAACCCTGCATTTTTTAGAACTTATGTAGTATAAAGGAACTGCATTCTTTAAAAAGCAATTTAGATATTATGAATATCAAGAAAATCACTTGAGGTTAAGCCATTAAGATGGTTTATTTATTACAGGTATATTTCAACTTTTAATGTCTTATAAATTGTTTAATAACATGATTTAGTACTTGATGTTTTGTAAGTATGCTGATTATTTGCATACTTTTCAATTATCATTGTTTTTGGTTTGTGATATTTAGGTTTTGGGTAAAAAATGCATGTTTTCCTAACGTGTGAATGCACGCTAAATGTAATAAATGAATCCATTGCTTTCAGTATGGATGTATACATTTTTTCATCCTCTTCTTCCAAGCAGATATTCTTTGGAATCCATCATCTTATCAGGGTTAGCTTAGTCAAATGATGAGCTATTTTCGGCATATGCAGAGCTTGATAAACTAGATGACTCCACCTAGCAAATATGCCACCAATTATATTCAAATTGCCAAGCTTCCTTTAGGTGATCTCGATTATATGCTTTTATGTCTTGTACATGATTTTCAAGCAGAAAGACCATACAACTGCCAAGGAAGATGGGGTTCACACCATCACACAACCGCCAAAGATCACCTATATTAGCCTATTAGGACACGCAACACGTCATATAACATCAGACCGCGTTACTCATCAACTACTCACAGTCATGTGGAAGTTATGAAGAATCCAAGAATAAATCACTCAGAAATCACTGTTGAAAATTCTCCAGGAGAGACACTATCAGTCTGTTATGGATGCTTTCACGAGGCTTGTGGTTGTGGTAAAACTAGAAGGTGGAATAAGCGACAACTCTTGAAGCCTGTTGGTCGTCAAAAAATTGTAATTTATTTCATTTGGACAAAGGATCCCCTCTATATATGGAGGGACTACATATTCTAACACTCCCTTTCAAGTCGGGCGTAAGATTTGTCATGTCCAACTTGTCAACAATCCTTTCAATTCTATTCTCACTCAACCCTTTGCTGAGAATATCCTCTAGCTGTCTGTCAGAGAGCACAAAAGGAGTGCACACAATTCCTCTCTCAATGTTCTCTTTGATGAAGTGTCGATCTATTTCAATGTGTTTAATGCGATCATGTTGAACGGGATTGTGGGCATTACTAATAGCTAACTTATTATCACAATACAACTTGATGGGTTCTGCTTCAACAAGACCTAGGTCACTCATCAATGAGCGTAGCCATAAACCTTCACAAACCCCGTGAGCCATAACTTTACACTTGGCTTCTGTGCTGGATCTTGCCACAACTTGTTGCTTCTTTCTCCTCCAAGTAACAAGGTTGCCCCCAATAAGAGAACAATATCCCGAAGTTGATCGTCAATTCTCAACAGACCCGGCCCAATCGATATCAGTATAAACTTCAATACTTAGGCTTGAATTTAGAGCAAACAAGATACCCCTTCCTTGTGAGGATTTGAGGTACCTAAGAATTCTACGAGTTGCATCCACATGATGTGTCTTTGGAGCATGCATGAACTGTTTGGTAACACTCACCACATAAGAAATATCTGGGCGAGTGCAGGACAGGTAGATCAACTTCCCCATTAATCTGCAGACTTTCTCTTTTGCACCTCTAGGAGTGAGACCTGGTGGAATAGATATGTAGACCTCCTCATCCAGATCCCCATGGAGATACGCGTTCTTCGCATCAAGTTGCCAAAGATCCAACCTTTGGAGGCAACACAGGATAACAAGACCCTAATAGTGTTAATCTTTGCCACCGGGGCAGATGTTTCCTGATAGTCAATACCAAGGGTTTGTGTATAACCTCTTGCAACCCCTTGCCTTGCCACTCTTGACAATCCCTTGAGAGTTCTGTTTAACAGAGAACACCATTTACACCCAACAGTCTTCTTTCCATAGAGATGATGCACCAAATCCCATGTATGGTTCTTCTCAAGAGTAGTCATTTTCTTAATCATCACCTCTCTCCGCATAGGGACCTCCAGAGCCTGTTGTCAAGATACATGTATGGAAAAAAAAGCAAGGGAAGGAACAAAGGCCTTAAGAGGAAGTAAAAAAGGAGTTATAAAATACATTATTGTGAGAGAGGATGACGAGTACAAGAGCATATACCTTTCCTAAGGGCATTTGGTGGATCGGAAGGCCCCGAGTCAGGATCCAATGACTGTTCTGGTGGCTCCTGGAAGTTGGAGCGGAGGGCAAGTGCGAACGGCGGAGCGGGTGGGAGATTAGGGCATCAGGAGCATGCCGAGCTCTGATACCATGTTGGTCGGCAAAAAATTGTAATTTATTTTCATTTTGATAAAGGACTCTCTCTATATGGAGGGGATATAACAACAAAAATAAAAGAAAAAATAAAACATAAAAAAGACTACATATTCTAACAAAGCCTCCAACAAATTTAACTCTTGGACTAGAAACAATGTATGAGTGGTTCACTGGAACTTGACAAAAAATGACAGTTAACGGTGCTCAAAAAAAACTTTTTTCTTGACCAGCAATATGGAAGCTGATCTTCTCTGAGAGAGGGCTACTCACTGGCGACTTTGCAGATTATACGGTTATACCTAATGCGATACAAGTTGCATCGAAGAAAAAATTGTGCAGCTGGCTTTAGATTAGATTCATATGTACTAACATGATATCACAGCAGATTTAGCACAATGACCCACTCTCATGTCAATCAATTTAAAAAGTGTCCTATGTGCTATAGGCTAAATACCCTACACGTGGGTGTGTGTTGTAAATATAGTCCCAAATCGGGAATCATGTAACCTTGTGCACTTAATATAAATCACGCGTCTTTCATGTGTAACCAATTGGTTTTGGGTTAAATACGCAAGTTCTAACAAGTTTTAAGCCAAAGTGGAGATATAAATTGTCTTGATTTTGGACGAACAAGTTGAGTTGCATTAGGTGTACTTGAACTGGTTAGGTCTTTTATATATGAGTGCATATATATACATATATTTATTTATATACACACACACACACACATGCGCACCCAAACGCACACACATATACATATATATGTGTATATATATGTATATATATATGTATATATATATGTATATAGACAAATATATCTATCTATGCTACTAAAAAAGAAATAGTGGCATCAAAATTATGTCAATCAAGTGAGACAAACATTAAATCGCGGCCCTTGATTATACTATCATACGGTTCTGTCTACTTTAATTTGAATTCCTGACCGTATATTCATATATAGATGGCGAAAGGGAGAGGAAGAAGAGGAATAGAGAGAGACGGATGGCGAGAGGGAGATAGCGGAAGGGAGAGGAAGAGAGGGAGGGAGGGTTAGAGAGAGGGAGAGAAATTATTTTTTTTACGTGAAAACTTATTTTTTTTACAAAATAAAAATTGGAATATTGATTTATAATTTTTTACGGTCATTTTGAGTACTCATATGTTGCGGGCCAACTCGCCTTGATGTGGGCGCAGCCCGCAACGACGCATCGAGCATGGGCGAAGCCCGCCGAGAGCATCAAGCACGGGCGTAGCCTGTGCGAAGATGCTCGTGTATATATATATATATATATATATGAAATAGATAATATATATATATTCATATATCCAAAAACAGTATATATATATAATAAACCCGCTCGCCGCCGGATATATATATATATATCAAGGATGTCAGGATCGCGATCCGGATCGTAGGATCGCACGATCCTACGATCCAGATTCTACATTTTGATCCGGATCTTAATACGGATCGAAATCAGGCCACGTTCAGGTGGGATCGCGATCCGGATCGTGGAATCGTTAGGATCGTGATCCCTAAACGATTCCACGATCCGTATCCAGCTTAATTAAAAGTTGTGGAAATTTACTAAACCCTATTCCCTCTCCAGACGGCTTTTCCTCCCAGCCCTATTTCCTCTCCCGACGGCGGCTTTCCTCCTTGCTCCCGTCTCCCGCACAGCTGCAGGTCTTCTTCTTCTTCTTCTTCTTTTCCTGTCCCGACGGCTTTCTCCCGCACAGCTGCACCTTCTTCTTCTTCTTCTTGACTGATTTGCTTCTTCTTCTTCTTCTTCTGGACTGATTTTCTTCTTCTACTGATTTTCTGCTCCTCCTGGACTAATTTTCTCCTCCTTCTGGACTGATGTTCTCCTCCTCCTGGACTGATTTTCTCTTTGATTTCTGGACTGAAATCAACCAGATTTCTGGACTGATTTCAATCCAATGGACTAAAATCATCCAGAAATCAGGATGATTTCTGAACTGAAATATTTCTGAACTGATTTCAGTCCCGAAATCTGGATGAAATCAGTCCATTATTTTTGTATTTCCTATTTGATGTGTTGGATGACTTAAATTTGAAGTGTATGTTAATGATTTGTTATTTTTTTATATTTTATACTTCACATTTAACGCTCTGATAGGTTGATAGCATTGTTAATTTGTCATCGTTAAAACTTACAACCAAATTCAGAATTTGTCATGCAAGCTTGCAACATTCCGTGATTCCATCCTACTCAAGCAGCTCCTGATGCTTCATCATTTGCTTCTGAGGTTAGAGTGTTAGCCAATGTGATAATTTCTCTTTATAATTGTCTCTGTGATTTATGTTTTCTCATTTATAGGTTCATCTTCACAATTTGGTTACTGAAGATAGTTTTACGAAGATGGGGACAGCTAAGAAAAAAATGATTACTCATCTTGGCTTTAGAGTTGCTAACGTAGATGCAAAAGTTACACTACTCAGGTACATTTACAATCATAACTGTTTCTTTATGCGTGTTCTTACTTTATCTTAGGCTGAGAATCTATTCTAGATTTCTAGTAATAATAGTAAACAAATGAAAATGATTAATTATATGGTTTTTGGTATAGATTATTTGTGTAATTGTATAATATGATTGATATCAAATTCAATTTCATCATTTAAGTCTTGTTTTAAGAATGTAGTGAGATCTTACGATCCATGATCCGATCCTATGATCCGATCCTATGATCCGATCCGATCCAACCCCTTAAACGATCCCACCTAGGATCTCGATCCTGACAACCTTGATATACATATATATATATAGATGTTGGGATCACCCTCTCATGTATATATATGTACAAATTAGGGTGGAGATTGATTTAGATTCATTCTATCATAGTATCAGAGCAAAGGAAAACCCTACCCTAGCCGCTCTTCTGTACGCGCGCCGTCTCCGAGGTTTTGTTCCCGTCACTCTTCTTCTGATCTCCGCCGCCTCCAGTCACAAGTTCCGTGACCCGTCGCTGCTTCCTATCGCCGATTCTGTCGCCTCCTGAATCGTTGCTTCCTGTTGCTGCTGATCCTATCACTTCCTCCCGCTGGATCTCATTCTTGATCTTGCTCTTGCCGACGCCCTTCTCTCATCTTATTGGCGTCCTTCTTGATCTTGTCGGCACCCTTCTTGATCGGTCGCACCCTTCTTGATCTTGATCTTGTCGCGCCCTTCTTGATTTTGCCGGCGGCGTCCATCCCGTCAGATTTCCTCTTCCGGCCTCTTACGCTGTCTCCTACAGCCACCAGACCTCCTTTGCTGCCTCCTACAACAACCAGACCTCCTTCTCCTGGTGCTCCTTCAGCTGCTCCCATTCGTCTCGTCGATCCCGTTCGCTGCCTACGCTCATCTAGCCAAGCCCGTTCGCTGATCCTGCGGCTGTCGGACCCTGCCAACCTCCTCCGTCCTCCATTTTGATTCGATGACATCACCACACTGCTCGTCTGTCTTCCTCCAGAAGTCCTTGGTGATTGTTGAGGGGACTATTTCTCCAACGCCCTCTGCTGCTTGGTCTGGTGCTCCTCATCGTCCGTCGGTCCGCTTCCATTACTATCTTGGTCATCCCACATCTGAGTGTTGTAAGCTTCAGAGGGCTTAGCAGTCTGGTCAGCAACGACTCTTGATGCTCCTTCCGCTCGCTTTTTGGCTCCGACGAAGTCTCTCTGTCTCTGAGCTTGCTCAGCTGATTACCCAGTAGTTCTCCCAACAGGTTTCACTACCTCGCTCTTTTCAGCCTGCTGTCTTCGTCTATAAAGCACTGACACTTCAAAATGCCCACCGTGTTGGGGTTACTCTCTGACACGCGTCTGACTCTCTGACACTCTCTGACACCCGTGTCGGAAGTCCGACACCCATGTCAGAAGTCTAATACTCTGGCTCATGCGGGACTTGCGTGACCCACTCAATTGGACACGCGTATCCCTAAGCTAGCTACTCATGGTGAGGCGAGAGACAATTTGCCTTGGAAGTGCAATTTTTTGTGAAAAATATTTTATAAGTTCGTATATAAGAGTTAGAAAACATTTGTTAATGATTGGTGGAAAAAGAATTGAAGAGTGTGTAAATGTCTGAGGGAGTAATGTATTTGAGATGGAAAAACTAGAAGAAAAGGTAAATGCTAGAATAACGAGTCTTGCTCCTAAAAAAATGTCTTTGCCCCCTTCTAGCATTTCAAGTAGTGAATTTGGATATACTAGTGGGGTGGATATTTTCTCTAGAAAAAAAGATTGAAATTGGGGGAAAATGTTTGCTTGAAAATCCATTATTTTTACTGATGATATATAATAGTAATGTATTAGTGATCTATCATTTTTAACCATTTGTTAAGTTTTATATTTGAATATTTGATGAGTAATATTTAACCATGACGTAGTTTATTTGAATATTTGTTAATTGTTCATTTTTTTATTTTTTGTTAAATGTTTTAGGATTTTCATAATTATAAAAAATAAATATTTAATATACGTGTCACAGTGTGTCGGAATATGATATTTTTTGAGAATTGACGATTCACGTGTCATGTGTCGCGTGTCATGTCGTGTCGGTGTCAGTGCAACATAGGCCTTCGCCCCCGCATGTATCTCTTCTGACTGATTGCTTGACTCTGAAGTCTCTTTTCATATGTACATATGATGTCACCTACTTCTTGTCATGTCTGCCCATCTCCTATGCCATTAGTATCATGGTAGCAGATGACACTATTTATCCCATCATCAGTAGTGGTCTCCTTCATACTAATCATTTTCATGTTTCCGTTGTTGCTTACATACCCAAGTTATCTATGGACTTATATCCGTCAGCCAACTCACATCCCACAGTTGTCTTGTTATTTTTGATGAGTTTACATGCAGTGTGCAGAATCGTTTGACTGGGACACTCTTTGGAGTTGGTCGTCGTCGTAACAGGGTGTACGTCCTTGATCGTCTCCACCTTCCATCCACTTCATCTTCACCGACAGCTTCCACCCTTTGTCTTCCTTTGGTGGGTTTCTCTCAATGGTATCACTGTCTTGGTCATCCTGATGGTTCACGTCTATCTTCTCTCATTAGTCATGATTTTGTTGGTCGTGTTTCTATTGATCGGTCTCACTCTTGTACTGGTTGTAAGATTGGTAAACAACTACAACTCTCCTATCCGTCTAGTGAGTCCAGGTCTCAGTGTCCTTTTGATTTAGTTCATTCTGATGTATGAGGTCCCACACCTTTGTATCTAAGGGCGAACACCGGTATTATGTTCTTTTCGTTGATGACTATCCTCATTATTGCTGGATCTAGTTTATGCATTCTCGATCTGAATTTTTTCAGATCTATACTATTTTTTTTTGCTATGGTGCGCATTCAACTTTCTGTTTCTATACACATTTTTTTCATTCTGACTCAGGGGGAGTATCTCTCTCATGCCTTTTGAGACCTGCTAGCTACCCACGACACTCCCCCTCAGCTTGCCTATCACGGTGCACATGCTCAGAATGATGCCGCTAAAGAAAGCATCGCCACATTATTGAGACAGTCTGCACTCTTCTGATCTCCTCCCACATTCCTCCTCATTTTTGGGCTGAGTCTGTTTCCACTCCTGTCTATCTTATTAACCTGCAACCCTCCACTTTCCTTCAGGGCCAGTGTCCTGGTGAATGTCTATACTCTTGACCCCCACGTTGCACTCATCTTCGTGTTTTTTGGCTGACAGTGATATGTTCTACTCTCTCCACGTGAGCATACCATGCTCTCTTCTCAGTCTGTTCTTTGTGCCTTTCTTGGATATAGTACTGAGCATAAAGGTTATCAATATTATGACCCGGTTGCACGTCGAATTCGCATCTCACGTGATGTTACTTTTGCCGAGTTTCAACCTTTTTTCGCGTCCTTTATCCACTCGTCTTCACACTCATCTGTTGCTCCCTCTGACTTGCAGTTTCTCACTCTTCCCATCTCCCCGTCTCATGTATCCTCTCCTCCGGTATGTCCACCTCCTCTTCCCTTGTCGCAGTCTACTCTGTCATCTCCTCTTCCCTTGCCGCAGTCTACTCCGTCACCTTCTCACTCCACTTCGCCGCCTACCTATCCCTCATATGCGCCCGTCGTCCCTCTTCCATATCATTACACTCGTCGTCCACCTCCTTTTCCCTCGCCTCCAGTGCCCCCAGACTTAGTGCATGTCTCCTCCTGCGCGTTGCAACCTACCTCATGATAGATGTCATCCCAACCGTCTTAGCCTTGCTACACTACCACTGGACCTGCCTGCCCTTCCTGATAAAGCATGTGGTACTCCAGAGCCGACTTCCTATCGTGAGGCTGCCCGATACCTGAATGGCAGACTGCTATGTCTGCTGAGTTGGAGGCGCTTGAGCACACTCGTACCTGAGAGTTTGTTCCTCTTCCCCCCGGTGCTATTCCTTTTACTTACAAGTGGGTTTTCAAGGTCAAGACTCGCTCAAATGGTTCTATAGAAAGGTATAAGGCTTGTCTTGTGGCTAATGGTTTTCAGCAGGAGCAAGGACGAGACTATGACGAGACCTTCATTCTAATCGTCCACATGACTACAGTTTGTACTTTTATTTCGGTTGCAGATGTTTGCCACTGGTCTCTGTTCCAGCTCGACGTGAAAAATGTCTTTCTTAACGACGACCTTTAACAGGAGGTGTGCATGCTTCCTCCTCTCGGTCTCTCCTCCAGGCTTTGTATGTTGCTTACAACGAGCTCTGTATGGGCTCAAGCAGACGCCCCGCGCATGTTTTGCACGTTTCAGTTCTGTCATTACAGCTACCGGTTTTCTCTCAAGTTCACATGATCTAGCCCTGTCTGTGCTTTCCTCCTCTCGTGACCACTCTTCTATTGCTTTATGTGGATGATATGATTATTACTATGATGATCCTTCTCATGTGGCCTTCGTCAAGCATCGCCTTCAACAACAATTTCAAATGACTGATCTTAAACAACTGAGCTATTTCTTGGGCCTTGAGGTCACCTCCACGGACCGTGGTTTTCAGCTCTTCCAGCAGCGTTATACATCAGATCTCTTAGATTAGACCGCTCTCTCTGTCTCTTTCACCGTGGACACCCCTATGCTTCACCTTAAGCTACATCCGGATGATGGGGTTTCACTTTTTGATCCTACTCGCTATCGTCACCTCGTTGGGAGTCTCGTCTACCTCACTATTACTCGGTCTGACATTGCACATGTTGATGTGTTGTGTCAGTTTGTTGGTGCGCCTACCTCCGTGCATTTTGGTCATCTACTGCGGCACTTACACTATCTCCGGGCGAAAACTTAATGAGGTCTCTTCTTCTCCAGTTGCAGTTCTTTGTAGCTCCGTGCTTACTCAGATGTTATCCGGGCCAGTGATCTTGTTCATCGTCAATCTGTCACGGTTTCTGTCTGTTCTTGGATTCTTCACTTATTGCATAAAAAATTCAAGAAACAATCTGGTGTATCTCACTCCAGCACTGAGGCCGAGTTTCGGATCATGACTACCACTGCTGAGGATATTATTTGGCTCCACTAGCTTCTTGAGGACCTTTGTGTCGCTTCTCCAAATCTCATTGCACTCCACTGTGATAACACTGGTGTCATTCAGATTACTCCGAACCCAATGAATCACTCTCTTGCCAAGCATATTAGGGTGAATGCTTGCTTCCTACGGAGCAGTATGGTCCTGGTATTCTTGATCTTCACTTTATTTCTTCGGAGCAGCAACTTGCAGATTTGATGAGTAAGCCATAGACGCGGAACCAACTTATCTATTTTCCAAATTCTCGGTGTATGATCCCCCTTGAGTTTGAGGGGGGGGGGTGTAGATAATGTATATGGTAGATATAGTTTAGAGTCACCTCGGGTGTTGAGATCACCCTCTCATGTATATATATGTATACATTATTGTGGAGAAATTGATTGAGATTCATTGAGAGAGAGAGAGTGAGAGAATCAAATTGTTCCTCACTGAATTCTAAATTTGAAACCGTAGCCATTCCTGGAGACCGCAACTGGCAGAGTCGAAGGGAGATTGTCGTAAACACCAACATAAATAAGGAGGAGCGATGATTCGAGTTTTTCAGAGGAGCACATTAGTGTCATTTTTTTTTGAAAGCATAGGGTAGGTCATTCGGGAACTTAACAAGTATAATCAAGTCAGTCAAGACTAATCAACACTAAGAGTTATACTCGTTCACAATAGAAATTTTAAAATGACCTCATTATGGGGATCAAGCTAATTGAGTCACGCACCTCCAAACCCAAGTTGAGATATTATTTTCTCCCTTGAATTTCTGATGCAGTAACTTAGCTAGTTAATTTTGTCACTGGTGTACACAGATATTTCCTCGTTATGAGAAAAATATTCTCCATTTTATTTTTTATTTTCTGTGTTACTCTTATTTACCTATTTATAGGTGTTGGAAAAGCCCACTTAACATTAGGCCCATTTGTATAGCATTTATTGCTTTTTCTCTCCTCTCTTTAGTCCCACATTGTGTATAGGACTTTTCTCTCTCTTTCTCTCATCTATATATATGTACTCATTCTTTGTATTTGCATCAAGTGGACATATATACAAGGTTGGCTTTCTCCATTTCTACATGGTATCAGAGCCAGGTTGCTGACTCCTGCGGACTCCCCTCTCCGTCCGCCCTGCGGCCTGCGACCTCCTGCGGACTCCCTTATCCAGTCCGCAGCCTCTCCGTGGAACCACCTCTCCTCTGCGACCTGTGACAGTGTGTCCGCTCCTTCTAGCCGCTTCACTCCTGCGGCCTTCCTTGTCCAGTCCGCAGACTCTCCTCCCGTGGAACCACTTCACCTCTCGTCTTCTCCTTCCTCCTCTTGCCCCTTATTTATAGCCATCCTGTGGGGTCCACTGCTTTCCCTTGTCCGCTGCGGACTCTTCCTGTCCGGCGCGACCTCTGCCTTCGCTTCTTCTCCTTGCTCTTCTTCAGTCGCCAGCTCGCCTCCTCTTCTTGGTCTTCTTCAGCTCGCCAGTTCGCCAGCTCGCCAGTTCGCCAGCTCGCCAGCTCGCCAGCTCGCCAGCTCGCCAGCTCGCCAGCTCGCCTCCTCCTCTTGGTCTTCTTGGTCTTCTTCAGCTCGCCAGTTCGCCAGATCGCCAGTTCGCCAGATCGCCAGCTCGCCAGCTCGCCAGCTCGCCAGCTCGCCAGCTCGCCAGCTCGCCAGCTCCTCCTCTGGTCCTCTTCGGCTCGCCAGCTCGCCAACTCGCTTGTCGCCAGCTCGCCAGCTCGCCAGTCGCCCGCCAGCCAGCCCGCCTGCTCGCCTGTCAGCCCCGGCTTCTCTTCTCAGCTCTCCCGTCCGCCGCGGCCTGACCCAGACCGCCGCGGCCTGACCCAGACCGCCGCGACCTGACCCAGACCGCAACGACTTCCAGCTCGCCGCGACCTCATCCAGGTCGCCGCGTCCTCTCCCAGTCCGCTGTCTGCTTCCTCTCGCGGCTGCCTCCAGCCCGCTGCGGTCTCCTCCAGCTCGCTGCGGCCTCCCGCCCGCTGCGGCCTCCTCCAACTAGCTGCGGCCTCCTTGAGCTCGCTGCGGTCTCCATGTCTACCTCTGCAGACTCCGTTGGTACGGCAGTTCCTCCTGAACGCCCGCCCTCTATACCAGAAGTCCGCGACGAGCTCGGATCACTACTATTTCGCTCACTGGCAAGAACAACTTTGTGGAATGGGCACACTCAGTTCGCCGTGTCCTTCAGTCAAAGGGCTTCCTTCATCATCTGACCCAGACCGTTATTGGTGTCCCTACTGAGGAGTGGTTACGCAATGATGGGCGTGTGCAGACTTGGCTCCTCAACTCTCTCGATGGAGAATCTTATCGCCTGGCCATGTATCATGAGACGGCCAAAGGCATGTGGGACGAGCTACACACCCTCTATTCTGGCAAAGATAGTCTCCACCATCTCTATGATATCATCACCGCTCTCCAGGCCCTTGACAGCAGTGGCGCAACCGACTTGACGTCCTTTGTTGCTCAAGCCCGGTCTCTGGTTGAGGCTTGGATCCACCATCAGCCTCCCACTCTAGATCTCGCTGCCCAACGTACCCAGAAGGAAGCTGTGGGTATCGCCATGATGATGGCTCGGGTACCCTCTCATCTTCACAGTGTCCGGGCTCACATCCTCTCCTCTACTGTTACACCGTCCTTTTCCGACGTGTGCTCAATGCTTCTCAAGGTCTCCCCGCCTCCGGATGTTCCCGGCCTTCCTTCTCCGGCCCTTGTTCAACAGGCACCCGCTCCCTTATTGCCTCTTCCCCCCTCTGCCCGGGGTGGCCGCTCTGACTCTCGCGGCCGGGGTCGCGGTGGCCGATCTAGGCCTCAATGCTCGTTCTGTGGTAGAGTTGGTCATCTTGAGGCCACTTGCTTTCGCAAACATGGCCGACCTCCTCGTCCACAGGTCTCTGCTGCTACTACCGATTCTGCCTCCTCTCGTACTGAGCTCGACGAGGTTCGTCTTCAGCTCCAGCATCTTCATGGCTTGCTCAGCCGTCCGCCTGCCTCGGTTGCCTCTGCTGCCTCTCTCTCCAATGAAGGTATCGCCTGCCTATCCTCTGGCACGCGCTGGATCCTTGATTCTGGTGCCACTCATCATATCACCTCTGTTAGGCCACCACAGTACTTGTCTTCACCTCACCCGAAGTACATTACTGTTGCTAATGGGGCGTCGGTTCCCGTATCTGGATGTGCTGATATTTCTCTCACCTCTTCTCTCCTCCTCCGCTCGGCTCTTCATGTTCCGGGCTCTCCTTTCAATTTACTCTCTGTCGGTCGCCTTACTACAGATTCTAATTACTCAGTCACATTTACTTCTTCTTCTTTTCTCATACAGGATCAGCAGACGCAGACTATCATTGGTAGAGGACGGCTGCAGAATGGGCTCTATCTTCTTGACGACTCTCCCACTGTCCTCGCATCTATCTCCTCTTTGGATTGGCATCGCCGTCTGGGACATGCTCCTCTTCCAGTCCTCCGGAAGGCTCTTCCTGATGTCACTCTCCCTGCTTTTCGTTGTGACACATGTATTTTGGGCAAACAGCCCCGTTCTTCTTTCCCCCCTCATTGTACTCGGAGCTCCGCTCCTTTTATTTTAGTACACTCCGATATATGGGGTCCGTACAAATTTACTAGTATTTCTGGCTATCGTTATTTTCTTACTTTTATTGATGATTACTCTCGCATGACGTGGTTATATCTCCTTCGGGATCGCTCTGAACTTCCCCGCGTATTTCGGGCCTTCATACTTGAGACTCGCACTCAGTTCTCTGCACCTATTCGCACTATTCGCACTGACAATGCGCGGGAGTACACCAGTCATACGTTTGCCACCCTCTGCTCTGAGTTCGGCATTCTTCACCAAACATCCTGTCCGTACACACCACAACAGAATGGTGTCGCTGAGCGCAAGAATCGTCACCTTCTTGATGTCGCTCGCTCGCTTATGCTTCAAATGCAGGTCCACAAACCATACTGGAACTACGCTCTCTCCACGGCTTGCTTCCTCATCAACCGCCTCCCGTCTTCCGTCCTCCAGTATGCTACTCCTTTCAGCCTCCTCTTTCCCACAACTCCGCCTTTTCCCCTTCCGCCACGGGTGTTTGGGTGTACCTGCTACGTTCACCACCTTGGTCCCTCCACGGACAAGTTGGACCCTCGTGCCACCAAGCAGATCTTTGTCGGGTACTCCCGCACTCAGAAGGGGTATGTATGTTATTCGCCTACTACCCGCAAGGTTACTGTCTCGCCTGACGTAACTTTCCGTGAAGATCTTCCATTCTTTCCTGCTCCGGATATCGCTCTGCATCCCGCTCCCGTCGTTCGTCCTGTCATTCCTGCTCCTCACTCCTCAGCCCCTCTCCCTTCCCCGCCTCCGGTCCGTCCACCACCACCGGTTATCCGGGTCTATTCTCGTCGCTCTCCTCATTCTGTGGCTCCTCTGCAGTCGGCTTCGCCCTCTGGTGCTCTGCTCCCTGCTGCTCCGGCTCCCGTCTCCACCGCTCATCCGATGGCGAACTACGTCTCGCTCCATCGCCTCTCCCCCTCTCTTCTTCACTTTGCCACCTCCTTATCTTCTGTTTCAGTCCCTAACTCTTTGCAGGAGGCACTTCACCATCCTGGCTGGCGGGCTGCCATGGACGAAGAAATGACGGCCCTTTGGGCCAACCAGACCTGGGTCTTGGTTCCCTTACCTCCCGGTCAGCACCCTGTTGGATGCAAATGGGTCTTCGTCATCAAGCATGCTCCGGATGGCACTATTGCCCGACTGAAGGCCCGTCTTGTGGCCCGTGGCTTCACACAACAGGAGGGCCTCGACTATGAGGAAACATTTTCTCCGGTAGCCAAGCTTAACACTGTCCGCGTTCTTCTCTCCGTCGCGGTGCACCGCCGCTGGCCCCTTCATCAGCTTGATATCAAGAACGCCTTTTTGAATGGCGACCTTCAGGAAACTGTCTACATGCGCCAACCGCCCGGGTTTGAGACCACGGGGGAGTCTCGGGTCTGTCTTCTCAAAAAGTCCATCTATGGTCTCAAACAGTCCCCACGGGCGTGGTTTGACAAGTTTAGCAAGGTGGTTCGGGACATGGGGTTCACTCGGAGCTCTGCAGATTTCTCCCTTTTTACCCGACACCGGGCCACTGGCACCATTCTTCTATTGGTTTATGTTGACGACATCATTCTCACTGGGGATGACTCAAAGGGGATTCAAGACGTCAAACAACACCTGAGCACTGTTTTTCAGACTAAAGATCTGGGGACACTTCGCTACTTCCTTGGTCTCGAAATCGCCCGGCGGCCGGACGGGTTGGTACTCTCCCAACGAAAGTACTGTCTTGATCTTCTCAAAGATGCTGGACAGTCTGGTTGCAAGCCTGCGTGTACCCCGATGGAGGCAAATCACAAATTATGCGCTCATGCTTCGGATGGCGATTTGCTTCTTCCGAACCCGGAATACTATCGACGCCTGGTGGGCAAGTTGATCTATCTAACAGTCACAAGGCCAGATATATCATTTGCAGTTGGGGTTGTCAGCAGGTTCATGCATGCCCCCGGGCTTCTCATCTCCAAGCGGTTGAACGGATTCTCCGATACCTTAAGGGAGCTCCAGGCCAAGGGCTGGTTTACAAAACCTCCGACTATGCTCCCGCATTGGTTGCCTATTCTGATGCCGACTATGCGGGTTCCCTGGACGATCGAAGGTCAACTAGTGGGTTCTGTACGTATTTTGGTGGGCATCTTATTACTTGGAAGAGTAAGAAACAAGCTGTGGTGGCTCGTTCCTCTGCAGAGGCTGAATACAGATCGATGGCCTCAGTTGTTTCAGAACTCACATGGCTTGAAAGTCTCCTTACTGACCTAGGAGTAAAACTCCCCTCCTCTGCTGTTCTATTTTGTGATAGTCAAGCCGCCATACACATCGCAAAGAATCCGGTCTTTCATGAGCGCACAAAACATATCGAGGTTGACTGTCACTTTGTTCGTGAAAAGGTTCAATTGAAGAAACTTGAATTAAAGCATGTTCCAGGAACTGATCAAGTTGCCGACATCCTCACAAAGGCCTTATCAAGCACTATGTTCTACCAATGTTTGTCCAAGCTGGGTGCATATGACCTATACGCTCCAGCTTGCGGGGGAGTGTTGGAAAAGCCCACTTAACATTAGGCCCATTTGTATAGCATTTATTGCTTTTTCTCTCCTCTCTTTAGTCCCACATTGTGTATAGGACTTTTCTCTCTCTTTCTCTCATCTATATATATGTACTCATTCTTTGTATTTGCATCAAGTGGACATATATACAAGGTTGGCTTTCTCCATTTCTACAATAGGTTATCAGTGTTTTTGTTTGAACATATAATTCAATGTGGAGATCATTTCTCTCCAAGGTTTTCTTTGAGAGGTCTCTCTTCGTCCTCATGGGAGCTATCATAAATGTGCCTAGAGTCCATGCAAATTCCAATTCAGTGTCCTGCAATATCTTTCTAATTGATTGTTGCAAATTGTTTCCTTTTCCACCTCATACCCAATATTCATGTTTGCCCCATTAAACGAAAAGTCAATTTGATTTTTTAGGCGATCAATTATAGGTGTAAAGAGAGTTCTCAAAGCTTGTATATACTTCCTTGAATGAATAGTTACAAGTATAAATACACTTATATAGGAGAAGAATGAGGAGAGAAATCCTAATACAAGATGTGAGACAAATAAAAGGAGAGAGAAAGGAGGAGAAAACATGGGCCCTTAATTGGGCTTTTCTAACACTCCCCCTCAAGCTGGAGCGTACAAGTCGTAGGCACCAAGCTTGGATAAAAACTGATAGTATAGCGGCCTGGAGAGAGCTTTCGTCAGGATGTCCGCAACTTGGTCTGTAGCAGGAACATGCTCCAAATCTATCTTCTTTGACTGAACCTTTTCCCGGATAAAGTGACAGTCAACTTCGATATGTTTTGTGCTTTCATGGAAAACCGGATTCTTGGCAATATGAATTGCTGCCTGACTATCACAAAATAAGGTCGCCGGAGATGAGAGACGAACACCCAAGTCTCCCAGAAGGCCCTCAAGCCAGGTTAGCTTGGAAACAACCGCAGCCATAGCCCGGTACTCGGCTTCAGCAAAAGAACGTGCAACCACAGCCTGTTTCTTGCTATGCCAAGTTATGAGATGTCCATCAAAGTAAGTACAGAATACAGTTGTGGAGCGCCTATCATCAATAGATCCTGCATAGTCAGCGTCAGAATACGCGGCAAGAGATAGAGATGTGGATGGCTTGTACAAAAGTCCTTGTCCGAGGGCGCTCTTGAGATATCGAAGGATGCGCTCGACAGCTTGAAGATGAGATGTCTGAGGAACGTGCATGAACCGACTCACAACTCCCACAACAAACGAGATGTCCGGTCGAGTTACCGTAAGGTAGATCAGCTTCCCAACCAGGCGTCTGTAATATTCCGGATTTGTAAGCAGCTTGTCAAAGTCAGAGCTATGGGCCGAGAGCTTGTGATTGGCGTCCATAGGAGTCTCCGCGGGTTTGCACCCAGAATAACCGACATCATGAAGGAGGTCTATACAATACTTTCTTAGAGATAACACAAGGCCATCAGAGCGTCGTGCAACCTCGAGCCCAAGAAAATACCGAAGGTTGCCCAGATCTTTGGTCTGAAAGGCGGAATTTAACTGTTTCTTGATCTGTTGTATTCCTGTCGTGTCGTTGCCAGTAATCAGGATATCGCCAACGTAGACCAGAAGAATCACAGTCCCGGTTGACCGGTGTCGGGTGAAGAGAGAAAAATCAGCCGAGCTCCGATTGAAGCCACTAGCATAGACAACCTTACTGAATTTTTCAAACCACACGCGCGGGGACTGTTTGAGACCATAAATGGATTTCCGAAGGTGACATACCAGAGATTCCCCCGTGGTCTCAAACCCGGGAGGTTCTTGCATATAAACTATTTCCTGTAGATCGTCGTTGAGGAAGACATTCTTAATATCCAGCTGATAATGGGGCCAGTGACGATGAACAACTAAAGAGAGAAGAATGTGGACCGTGTTCAATTTTGCCACGGGAGAGAAGGTTTCCTCGTAATCAAGGCCATGTTGCTGAGTAAAGCCCCGTGCCACGAGGCTGGCCTTCAGGCATTCAACGGTGTCATCCGACGCATGTTTAATAACAAAGACCCATTTGCAGCTAACGGAGGCGTGACCTTCAGGAAGAGGAACCAGATCCCAGGTCTGGTTAGCCCAGAGAGCCCGCATTTCATCGTTCATGGCTGCCCGCCACCCTGGGTGTTGAAGCGCCTCCTGCACAGTGTTAGGAATAGAAATAGAGGAAAGAGAGGTGGCAAATGTGTAGAGAGGCGGCGTCAGCCGGAGAGAGACGTAGTTGGCCAAAGGATGAGCTGTAGAGACGAGAGCTGGATCTGTCGTAGCCGAGGGATTGCTGGTAGCGGGGAGCTGGGGCATGGGAGCATCCTTGGATGGGCGACGAGAGTAGACACGGATAAGAGGTGGAGGAACCCGAGGAGAGGCGTTGTGAGAGGAGGAAGAAAACGACAGAGAAGATGGCGTGACCGGTACGACAGGCCGAGGAAGAGAAGGAGCAGAAGATGAGGTGGGGCAAGGTAAGTGGAAGGGCTGGTTTTCACAGAAGGTGACATCCGCAGAAACGACCAGCTTGCCGTCAGAAGGAGAGTAGCAGACATACCCCTTTTGAGTCCGGGAGTAACCAACAAACATATACTTGGCGGCCCGAGGAGCAAGTTTGTCAGAAGGAGGGCCAAGAAGATGAACATAGCAAACACACCCGAAGATCCGCGGTGTGAGAGAAGTGAGGTTGGTGGAGGGATAGAGGAGTTGGATTGGTGAGGCAAAATTAAGCAAAGACGAGGAAAGGCGGTTGATGAGATGACAGGCTGTGGAGACAACAAAATTCCAATATTCGATTGGAACGTGCATTTGGAACATAAGGGAGCGCGCAACATCGAGAAGATGTTGATTTTTTCGTTCCGCCACCCCGTTTTGCTGAGGGGTATACACACATGAAGTTTGATGAATGACACCAAACTCGGTACAGAGATTGGAGAAGGTGCGACCCGTATACTCGCGAGCATTATCAGTGTGATTGACTTTGAGGGGGTGGCGAACTGCGCACGCATCTCATTAAAAAGGCGTGAAACACAGAGGTAAGTTCAGTTCGATCATGTAGTAAATAGAGGCACGTGGTACGCGAGTAATCATCAATAAATGTGACAAAATATCGAAAGCCAAAACAACTGGAGACTCTATAAGGACCTCATACATCAGAATGAACTAAAAATAAAAGAGTACTACTCCTGGTACAGACAGGGGGGGAAGGAAGAACGATGTTGTTTGTCGTAGATACAAGATTCACAAGAGAACTCCCGCAGAGGAACATCAGGAAGAGCCCGCTGGAGAATCGGAAGGGGAGCATGCCCAAGGCGGTGATGCCAATCAACAGTGGAGACGGCGGAGAGAAGAGTGGGTGGGATATCCAAGATGTACATCCCATTCAACAGCTGCCCCTTACCAATGGTACTCCGGGTGCGGCGATCCTGCATAAGAAAAGAAGAAGGTGAAAAGATAATGCAACAATCAAGGTCCTGTGTGAGACGACTAATAAACAATAAATTGAAAGGAGACCCCGGAACGTGAAGAACCGAGGAAAGAGAAAGGTTCGGCGTAAGCTGAAGAGCAGCGGTGCCAGAGACTGGTAGGGTGTCACCGTTGGCCACAGTGATGCAAAGAGGTTGAGGCGTCCATAGGTACTCTGTGGGCTTCTGGGAGTTAATATGATGGGTAGCGCCGGAATCAACGATACAGCAAGGACTACGTGAAAGACAGGTTATACCTTCCGCAGACAAGGATGCAACGGAGCCGGAGGAGCGGCTGAGGGCACCCTGAAGCTGTTGGAGTTGGGTGCGGAGCTCATCAATGTCTTGGCGGGCAGTGGGGGCCGGATCAGGGGCAGAAGACCCAGTGTGAGCCAGAGCAGCAAAGGTAGTAGCAGTAAGGTGAGGAGGTAAATCATGCTTGCGGTAACAGGTAGTCTCAAGATGATTATCCCGGTCACAGTAGGTGCATTTCATAGAAGAGCGACCACCACGTCCTCGTCCCCGAGACGGGGGTCGGCCCCCCGAGTGGAAGATCCACGAGTAGAAGGGGTCGAAAGGAGAGGCTGCTGAAGAAGAGTCGGGGCAAAACCAGGAGGAGCCTCGGAGGGAGGCGTGACTTTTAGCAGCATGGAGCAGAAATCAGACAGTGAAGGAGTTGTGGCGTATGATAGAATCTTGACCCGAACACTATGCAGGTGGGGAGGAACTCGGGATATCATCATGGCGATGACGACAGCTTCTTTCTGGTTCCGTTGAGTGGCTAGATCGGTAGTAGGAGGCTGATGTGGAATCCAAGCCTCTGCCAAACTCTTGGCTTTAGCCACGAAAGAGAGCATATCACCAGGAGCACCCGGGGCAAGATTCTGAAGATCGGAAATGATATCATATAGGTGCTGCAGGCTGTCATGGCCAGAGTAAAAAGAGTGAAGATCTTCCCACATGGTCTTATCCGTGTCATGATACATGGCCATCCCGTAGGGCTCGGTGTCCATAGAGTTGAGAAGCCAGGACTGGACCCGATCATCATCGCGAAGCCAGTCATCGGAGGGAGCAGTCGGAGTAGCGCGAGTTAAGTGGTGAAGAAGAGCCTTCGTCTGCAAAACCCGGCGAACCGAGTGAACCCACTCAACGAAATTTATTTTTCCAGTTAGCGAGATAGTAGTAATCCGTAACTCGTCCCGGAGTTCAGAAGCCGTGGCAATCGCACGGGCTGGTGGAGCAGAAGTAGCAGCGGAAGTATCGGAAGCCATGCACGGCCAGCAGAAGGGACCAGGCGGTTAAAATAGGTAGTCGCACGGTCTCGACGGACACACCAGCGACCAGGAGATCACGACCAAAATGCGACTGGTAGAAGGAAGCCGAAGTGAGAGGGAGAAGTCGGCAGGGAAGATAGCCGCACGGTCTCGGCGGGTACACCAACGACAAGCGAGGTCGCGACCAGATGCGGCTAAGAACAGAGAGGAGAGAGCTAGAGACAAGGCATGCCATAGGCGAGTAGAGAGCAGGAAAGCCAACTGCGGGTAGGCGAGGTTGCAGCGAGCAGGAGAGGCAGGTCGCGGCAAGCAGGAGAGGCAAGTCGCGGCGAGTAAGAGAGGCAGGTCGCGGCGAGCAGCAGAGGCAGGTCGCAGCAAGCAAGAAAGGCAGGTCGCGGCGAGCAGGAGAGGCAGGTCACGGCGAGCAGGAGAGACAGGTCGCAACGAGCAGGAAAGGCAGGTCGCGGCGAGCAGGAGAGGCAGGTCGCGGCGAGCAACGATCAACAAGCGAGCAGGGAGAGGGAGCAGCGAGCAGTCTTGCACCACATGCCCGCCCGGTGTACAGGAGAGGCCGCAGCGGATAGAAAGAGTCCGCGCGGGAAGAGAAGGTATAGGAGAAAGTGGACCCACGTGAGAGAGGATTATGAAAGGAGAGGTGGTAGGAAGGAGGAGGTGAAAGCCACGAGAGAAGCAGAGTTGGAGGCGGTTAGAAAGAAAGCAGGCCGCAAGAGTCCGCGGCTAAGGGAAAGCCGCGCGGACAGCCAAGGAAGAGAGGCGGCTCAAAAATATGGTTAGGTCGGATACCCAAGGAGGAGACCAACCTGCCTCTGATACCATGTAAAGAGAGATCTCAAAGCTTGTATATACTTCCTTGAATGAATAGTTACATGTATAAATACACTTATATAGGAGAAGAATGAGGAGAGAAATCCTAATACAAGATGTGGGACTAATAAAAGGAGAGAGAAAGGAGGAGAAAACATGGGCCCTTAATTGAGCTTTTCTAACAAGAGGAAAGTGACTTTTTTCCATTTACCACAGGCTGATACAAATTAAAAATAAAATTTATTTTTTACATGACAATATGCATCATGACTAAAATTTGTTAAACGTAAGCCTATTAGTCAGCATTTGAGATTATCACTGTTTCATCGCATTTTTTGGCATTTGTTTGTTTTTTCAGGTTCAGCTATTAATCTACTTCATGCTCAAATTTGGAATGGAAATTTTGTTGTCGGAATCAAGTGTGATAACCGCATATTACTTCAAGTGGACGACCAGTTCTGTTGCCATATTTCTTGCAATTCTAGGTCTCACTGTTCTTCCTATAAATGCAGTTGTCGGAAGTTACTTATCCAACATGTTTGAGGACAGGTAACTCATGCTTCATACTGCGATGATATCCTTACTGCTGCTGGAATTACTGTGGCTTTTCTTTTCATTTATGAAGTTCTGCAAACTTTTTGAATTTGTTGATGTTTTACATGGTGGGGAGGTCAAGTTCTTTGTAGTGTTTTAAGTAGAAACTTGTATTTTGGTCCCAAAGCTAGCATCATCCCATTCTAGTCAAGATAATTTTAATTAAAGTATTGGTACCTAATAATGCTACATTTTAACGGCAATTATGAGGAAGTTGAATTCGAAAAAAGCTGACAGAAGCAATAAAGGGTATAAACTGTTGCTGATTTTGATCTTTCTGTAGCTCTATGAATGGACTTATTTTAGGGCTAAACAATGGAATAATATACAATGATGCTATACATAATCACATTGACTGTCAAGTTAAGCTAAATCTTAAACATAATCCATCTAGTAGTGAATGACTTGAAATCACTAATGTGCTCAACGTATTGGACTAGTTTCAAGTTTAGTACGTACAAATATATTTGAACGGATAATTATGAAGAACTCACCCTCTGATTTTGCGTAATTACAGGGATTTAAGGTCTATCTTTTAAAATTACAAAAATTCTCTTCAAGTTTTGTTGAAAATGTTGAAGTGGAAAGTTTTGGGGGAAGTCGGACAGACTGTTTGGGCAATCCGCACAGACCACAGAGACCGCGCAGACTAGGCGAATAGCATTGGCGGATAGCCTAGCCGGGCAGCCGGTTTTGGCTGTGGTTCTTATCTGGCGGTCTGGACCAACAAGCACTCTGGTGATGTAACCGGGCAGATAGGATTGTTATCCACGGGTTAGTGGCAAGCTTCCTTGGAATTCGCCAAGTTCAACAGGTTCTCTGATTCGCAAGAAGGCAGTCAAATATTGCGGACTGGGTGGCTTGTCGCCAGGTCGCACTGGCTTTCTCGGGCAAGGAAGATCAGAGATTGCTGTTTGGTGTTGCAGACTCATTTTGGTGGCAGGTGTCCGACACGGTTCTGTGCTTGCGGTCTAGATGTTGGATCGTGGTATAAACACAGTCGCGCGGACAAGTTCCTGGAGGTCGCGCGGACTGATGGAACAGTCCGCATGGTGGCGGACTGGAGTTGTTCACTAGGGCGCGATTTTGGGTTCAGGAGGAGCGGTTAAGATTGGTAACCGCGGTTTTCGTTGGACTTGGTCTTGGGGGGACTATGTCTAGTTAGTTACCTAGTTCGCCGAGTTCGCCTTGTTGCGGACTGCTCGGTATTCGCCGAGTTCGCTGGTGCGGACTGCTCTTATTCTCCCCGAGTTCGGCGGTATTGATTGGACGGATTGTCCAAGTCACGGGCTGCGAACACGCGGACTTGTAACAGTGTCCGCAGGGTTGGGCGGACTGGTTTTGTGTCCGCTCTGTGCTGATACTTGGTGTTAGTCGACATGTATGAAGGGCAGTTATCCTATTGGTGTAGGTGGTGACGACACTCTTCCTTATATCTATAAATAGGACCCCTGAGCTCGTCATTAGAAGTAGTGAACAGTAAGAATGAGCTAGCGCTTGATTTTGCAGTTACTGTTTTCTAACCGCTGCGACCAAGGAAGTTGGTTCTGTGCAGGCTGTGCGGCTAACACCAGGCGGCTAGACGACTAGCGAGAACGTTGGCGTGGATCAGTTTGCGGATACAGTCAACGGTATTGCAGCAGGTCGCAGTCTTGCGACTTGATCTCTTCCTCGGATAGTTGCGGATAAGTGGAGCAGTTCGCCCGGTCTGTCAGCGGGTTCTGTTCCTAGCTCAGCAGTTGCATAACAGCAGTCTGCGCAGTTAGCCGCGGTTAGTTGGCTTCGACGGTCTCGGCGGACTCAGCTGGCGAGTTGGCGACTTGTGCGGTTACTGGAATCAGTCCGCACAGTTAACTTCTTGTTCCATTTTTGGGTGGAGGTAACCGCTCTATCACGCCTAACTTCGCCTTATTCATACCTAACCCACTCCTAGAGACATGGTGACCCAACACTATCCCTTCACGGACCATGAAGTGACATTTCTCCCAGTTCAACACCAAATTAGTCTCCACACACCGCGTGCGCACCCTCTCTAAGCAGACTAAGCAAGCCTCAAATGACTTTCCAAAGATGGAGAAATCATCCATATAAACCTCAATGTCGTAATCCTTAGGGTCTTCACCCTCTTCTAGGAGGTCCGCGATGAGTGCGACCACGCAACGCTGGAAAGTGGTCGGTGCGTTGCATAGACCAAAGGGCAACATTCTAAATGCAAATGTCCCAAAGGGGCAGGTGAAAGTAGTTTTCTCTTGATCCTCTGAGTCTACCATAATCTGATTGTAACGAGAGTAATCATCTAGAAAGCAGAAGAAATCATTCTCCGCCAGTCTATCCAGGATTTGATCAATGAAAGGAAGGGGAAAATGATCCTTCCTGGTGGCTTTATTTAACTTCTTATAGTCTATACAAGTCCGCCACCCAGTAACTGTTCTAGTGGGTACTAACTCACCCTTCTCGTTTCTTACTACCGTCATTCCTCCTTTCTTTGGGACGCACTGCACCGGCAACACCCACGAGCTATCCGAGATAGGATAGATGACCCCTGCGTCTAGCTATTTAATGATTTCTTTCCTTACCACCTCATTTATCGGTGGGCTTAGACGGCGTTGGGGTTCAATCGATCCTTTGCAAGATTCCTCCAAGCGGATCTTATGCATGCATAAAGATGGGCTGATTCCCCCGATATCTGCTATGGTCCAACCTACTGCCGTCTTGTATCGTTTTAAAAGTTCAATAAGCTTCAGTAGTTGTCCCGGTTCTAATTTGGAGTTAACAATTACCGGCAGAGTATCGTATATGGACGCATGATTTACCACCTTCATATTGTCCTCCTCTCGATGGGGAAACTTCATTGCCTTAAGTAAGTTAAATGTTACTTGCTCGTCGGTCACTCTCATTCTCAATTCTCCCTTCTGCACATCAATCAACGTCCTACCCGTTGCTAGGAACGGTCTCCCTACAATAATAGGAACTTCCTTGTCTTCCTCCATATCTAAGACCACAAAATCTGTCGGAAAAATAAACTTATCCACATTTACTAGTACATCCTCAACTATCACTTTCGGAAATGTAAGGGTTCTATTGGCTAGTTGCAAGGTTATGGAAGTCTTGGAGATTCCTCCCAAACCTAGCTTTCTATATATCGATAATGACATTAAGTTAATGCTCGCCCTTAGATCACATAATGCTTTGCCCTCGAATTTGTATCTTATGGAACATGGAATAGTGAAGCTCCCCGGATCTTTCAACTTGGGTGAGAGTATTTTTTGGAGAATGACGCTGTACTTTTGAGTGAGTGTCACTGTCTCATTCGTTCTGAATCTTATCTTCTTCGATAGGATATCATTCATGAATTTCACGTAGCTTGACATTTGTTTCAATGCTTACGCAAAAGGGATAATGATTTGCAATTTCTTAAATATCTTCACAAACTTTTGGAATTGATGGTCTAATTTACTTTTACTTAACCGTTGAGGGAATGGTGGTGGTGGATAGACTATCACACTATTCTTTTTCTTTGAATTTTCAACGGTTGGCTCACGTTCCTTTTCTCCTAACACCTCCACTCCTTCGCTAACATTCTCTTCTTGTCTCAACTCCTCTCTAGGCACCTCAGGACTAGCCTCCTCCAACCAATTTCCTTCAGGCTGCATTCGTTTGGTAGGTTTTGAGAGGTAGGAACTGGTTTTGGCCGAAAACCTATGACGCAGAGGTTTTGGAAAGGGGCAAAAAATAAATTGTTGTGTTCGTTTGGACAAGAATTTGAGAGAAAAGAATTCTAAATTGAAGCTGCTACCCGAGCCCTGTTCATTGTCTTCTCCCAGCTACTGCCCGATCTTCTCAAAGTTTAGGCACTGTTCATCGTCTTCAACCGCCGGAGCTGCTGCTGGAGGTTCCGCCGGAGCTATTGCCTTGAACCGTTGGAGCTGCTGCCTTGAACCGTTGGAGCTGCTGCTGGAGGTTCCGCTGGAGCTGCTGCCAAAACGATGATGCTGTTGCTGGATGTTCCGTTGGAGCTGCTGCCTTGAACTGTTGGAGCTGCATTTGGAAGTTCCGCTGGAGCTGTTGCTGCCAAAATGATGATGAACAGTGCCAAAATTTCAGCCAAAATGACGATGAACAGTGTGAAAACTATCCCAAAATCCATCTAAATAGGTAGGTTTTGGGTATACAAGGATTTTTCAAAGAGCAAAACCTATGGGTTTTGAGCCAAAACCAATTCCCTCCTTTAAATTAAGCAAACGAACATTAGATTTGGTTTTGGTCAAACACCTTCATCCAAAACCCATAGGTTTTCGGTGAATGCCAATTCCTTCCTAAAAAGTGTCAAACGAACACAAAAATTGGAATTGTGATGCTCAATTCCAATTCCTTCCCTCTAAAACCTACCAAACTAACGGAGCCTCATTATTCATCCCAGATTGTTCTTTCTCCGGTGCTCCCACCAACTCCCTGCCAGTCCTTAAAGTGACCGCCTTACAATGTGGATTATCTCCCTTCATATTTGGAATGGTATCCTCTGGGAGTGTTCCTTGGGGTCTAAGGCTCAATGCACTCGCAATCTGTCCTAGTTGGGTTTCAATTACCCGTAAGGAACCCTCTAAACTAGTGATGCGGGAGTCACTCTTCTGGATTGATTCGACAATCAACTTATCAGAATATTTCCTAGAAGGTCCTTGTTGATTGTAATTATTATGCTGGGGTGGACGTTGGTTTGAGTTGAAACCAGGTGCGTGTGCCATTCCGATATTGTTCTTCCAAGAGAAGTTAGGATGGTTTCGCAACTCCGGGTTATAATAATTTGGGATCGCATTGTTGTTGTTATTATATCTAGATTGCCCTCCTATGTAGTTGATTTCTTCATTATAACTTGGGGTCGGGTTGCTTACTAGTTGCTCAATAGTAAATGAAGGGTTTGTGGTAAGAGGTGTCATAATGCTATTCACTTGTGGGTTCATCTGATTATGATTTAAAGTTAACGCGTTTAACCTCTTGTTAATGGTGTTAAATTGGACAGTTATTTGTGTAACAAATGAGTTCAGTTGGTCTACTTGGTACAATCCACTCGCAGAAGAGGAAGGAACTTGTCTCTCAAACGATTGGTAATTGTTAGAGGATAAGTCCTCTAAAATGACATACGCATCCTCAGGGTATTTGCCCATGAGAGATCCTCCCGCAGCTCCGTCTACCTGAATCATGGTCGATGTCTGGAGGCCATTATAAAAGGTCCATATTTGCTGGTGTATGGCCAATCCGTGATGAGGACACTTACGCAACAACTCCTTGAATCTCTCCCACGCATCATAGAGTGTTTCCCCATTCCCTTGAGTAAAGTTAGTTATATCCCGCATTAATCTTGCGGTTTTAGCGGGTGGGAAATACTTGGCTAAGAATTTCTCTACCACTTGTAACCAAGTGGTGGGGCCATGTTGTGAATCAAGCCACTCTTTTACTCTACCATCCAAGGAGAACAGGAACAAGCGTAGTCTAATTGCCTCGTCCGATGCGCCATTAATCTTAAATGTGTCACACACATCCATGAAAGTCTGTATATGGGAATTCAATTCCTCATGACTAAGTCCACTAAATTGTTTTTGTTGGACTAAGTTCATAGCCATGAAATCAATTTTGAAGTTGTTCGCCTCGATGACCGGCTTAATGATGCTATAATGGACCCCTCCACTAAAAGACATTATATTCTCTACAGGTTCTCCTAACCTCAGCGGGTTGTACATTCTGTTCCACCGCACCCTCTTGTCCTAAATCCTCCTGATTAACTTCATTGAGAGCGTTTTGATTGTTAGGATTCAGTGTTATCGCGTTATTGTTTCCTAATCGAATTGTTCTCATATTCTGTCTACACGTCCGTTCGATCTCAATGTTTAAAGGTAGTAATTCAGGTGATCGATATCTAGACATAAAATACACACACAAACAATTGATAATAAATAAACAAACAAAACAATCACAAAACAAAACAACAATAATAATAAAAATTAATAATGACAAAACAAAACTTGATCTCTAATTACTAGGGATTCACTAATATTGCAAGAAAGAAACACTAAACTCTTTGCACCTTCTCGGCAACGACGCCAAAAACTTGATACACCCGAAATGGTCTACGTATTTAAACGCAAGTGCATGTGCCGTGTCAAGTAATAAAAAGTGAGTAAGAATCGTTCCCACGGAGAGGTGGTGAATTCAGCGCTTGCAAATACAAGTTAGGCCTTTTCCTTAAATTCAAGTAAGACGAAATTGGTGATTTTTGTTTTGGAATACTAAAACTGAAAATAAAGACTACTAATTAAAATTACTCCGGATATTTGAAAACTACGTTTCTTATCAAATCGGAGATATAATCTTGTATCATGATTTCCTAGGTTTAGTGTGATGAATAAGTGAATGCGTTACTGTGAATATGCGTGATGAAAGTACCTTACAACGATTTTAAAATACAGAACCGTACCTTTCGATATCGGCAAACCCTAGTCCTATATTTCCCCTTAGGTGAAATAAGAAACGCTTAAAGAGCAAAAACCAAAGTTGCTAACATCAAGTGGAAATCTCTCTCTCTCTTCAAATGCTATATCAAAATTATGATATACTACCGTATCTGCTCTCTCGATTTATGAATCGTAGCATAAAAATGAAATCTTGGCCAGAAATTTTAGAATAAAAATCATAAACTTGATAAAGAACAATCACCATACAATCACAACAAGAAAAACTAGAAAATATTCATCCCAGACAACCGAGTACTCTCATAATACAAGATTAAGGCAATTTAGTTCATGACGATGGAGGAAACACACAAAGCGTTAATATAGATCTTACAAAACATGGTAGTTTACGCTTTATCGCTGCTGGACTCTCTTCCCGAAGTCGCTTTTTCGATCCGCACGAAGATCTCATTTTTCTTCCTCTAGCCGTCGCTCTCCAATGAAGGTTTTTCTTCAAACCCTAGATGGTGCCCTATCCAAATCCGAAAATAATCTCTGATTAACTCCTCATTTTGCAGGGATTTTATCCTTTTAAAACGTTTGTTACCCTTTGGAAGGAAGCAACCTTTCATATTTGAAACAGACGTCATTTTTGAATTTCAGATTTTGAAATCCGTCCAGAGCAGGTTGCAACCTGTTTTTCTGAGGTTGTGGTTTTTTTCTGGTTCATGATATTTTGTCAAATTTTCTTCTCCAAATGGATTTATTCGGCATTTCTTGCAATAACACATAGGAAAAAGACCCAATTAGTCATAAATAAAATAATTATGATTTATTTATATTTATACTTCAATTAAACTCAATTTTTCCATTTTAAGACGAGTAAGCAGATCAATAAATGAGCTTGATAACTTCTTTTTAAAGTTATCAATGACTTCAAGGTATACATGGGTATACTTTCTGAAGGAGAAGGCGAAAGCGTTCAAAGGGTTTGTGGAGTTGAAGGAGCTTATGGAAGATCGGCTCGGTCTGCAGATTAAGAAGTTGAGAACGGATAATGACGAGGAGTTTACTGCGCTTGATTTCTCTAACTTTTACAGAAAGTTCGGCATCCAACGGGAGCTTGCTTGTGCTCAAACTCCACATCAAAACAGAGTTACAGAGCGGAAGATCTGTCATTTGACGGAGACCTGTAAATGCTGGCTTCATGCCAAAGGCATTCCCAAGGCTTTTTGGGCGGAGGGAATGACATGTGCGGCATACGTCATCAACAGAATGCCCCTTAGTCCTAACAACATGAAATCCCCTCATGAGTTTGTCTTCAAGGAGAAGTCCAGCGTGGAACATCTTCAGGTGTTCGGTTCGACTTGCTATGTGCACATTTCAGACTCGCTCAGGACGAAGCTAGATGCAAAAGCAAGAAAGCTTGTCTTCGTTGGATATGACGAGCGGAAGAAGCATTTGAAGTGCATGGATGTAGAGAGGTATTGGACGAGTTAACATCATACCAGGGTTGCCCGTCTGTGGAGCTACAAGTGAGCAAGTCTGACGGAGGGGAGGGCAAGGAGAAGCTGCTCGGGATCTTCTGGTGGAGTTGTCTGTGTCGCCAGGTGCTCTGGCTGCAACTAACTCTGGGGCGGAGGCTTCTGGATCTGGAAGCAGCGTGAGCGATGCTCCTGGTGTGCCCGGGATCAGAGCTAGCACAGAAGAAGCAGCGAGAGTGGTGGATCGGGGTCAAGCCCTGCGGAGGTCCAAGAGGACTATTATTCTACCAGCTCGGTATAATGATGAAAACATGGTGAGTTTTGTCTCATGTTTCTTCGCAGGTCCCTTGGATGAACGTGAGCCTTCGTGCTTTGAGAACGCCACTGGAGTCAAATATTGGGAAGATGCTATGAATGAGAAAATGACCGCCCTCAGGAAGAATGAGACTTGGGTTCTTGTGCCTAAAGTCGAAGGCATCACTCCTGTGACGTGCAAGTGGGTGTATAAGCTTAAGAAAAAGACTGACGAGAGTATTGAGTGGTACAAGGCTCGCCTTGTAGCTCGGGGGTTCTCTCAACAGTTCGGGGAGGATTATGAGGAGACATTTAGCCCTGTAGCCAAGATGACTTCAGTACGGGTGGTGGTCTCCTTGGCGTCTTACCAAGGGTGGAAGATATGACAGCTCGACGTGAAGAATGTCTTTCTTTATGACGAGATTGATAAAGATATCTTCATGGTGCAACAACCGGGTTACGTATCTGAGGAGTTTCCAGGGCATGTCTGCAAGATGAAGAAGGTCATCTACGGTCTGAAGCAAAGCGCCAAGGGCATGGTATGGGAAGATCGCAGAATATCTCCAGTTCTGCGGGTACTTTGCTTCAGACTCAGACTCCAGTCTGTTCGTTAAGAAGTAGGGGGAGCTTCAGGTCCTCGTTCTATTGTACGTTGATGATATGATCATCACCGGGAACTCAGAGTAAGAGGTGGCTAGGCTCCGGGCTGAGCTAGCTATCCAGTTCGAGATGAAGGATCTGGGTGAGCTTTACCATTTCCTTGGGCTCGAGGTGGAGAGACAGAAGAACGAGGTGCTCGTTTCCCAAAAGGGCTATGTAGAGCGGATCGTTAAGTGATTCAGCATGGGGAAGGGAAAAGCAGTTCTACTCCTCTGGAGGTTGGTTTGAAACTTCGGCGGGATGGGGGAAAGGTTCTTCCTGACCTTTTGGTGTTTCGGGCTCTTGTGGGGAGCCTTATATACCTGACTATTACTAGGTCGGATATTGCTTATGCAGCTGGCCGGGTGAGTCGATATATGGCGAAGCCGCGAAGACTTCATCTGGTGGCAGCTAAGGGTATCTTGAAGTACGTTAAGTCCACCTTAGAGCTGGGTCTCTTGTATTAGAGGGACACGGACTTTTGTCTGCATGGTTACACAGATGCTGATTATGGGGGAGATACAGATGATCGGAAGTCGATATCTGGTTATGTCTTCTTCACGGGATCGACGACAGTTTCATGGTGCAGCAAGAAGCGGGATTTTGTATCCATCTCCACTACCGAAGCGGAGTACAAGGCCTCGGCCTTGGTGTTCAGGAAGCCATCTGGCTTAGGCGACTAGTGGATAACATCCATGAGGAGGTGCGACGTCCTACTCTGATTCGCGGCGACAATGAGAGTGCTCTCAAACTGGTGAATAATCCAGTTTGTCACGCGCGACCGAATCACATCGAGATCGGACATCACTTCATACGGGAGAAGGTGCTCGAGGGATCTTTGATAGTTAACTACGTTCAGAGTCAAGACAACATGACATATATCTTTACCAAGCCGTTGCCGAAGGGGCCGTTTATTCGGTTACGAGAGTTGCTCGGGCTGGTTTCCACTTCTCACTTCAAGGGGAGTGTTGAAAATGTTAAAGTGAGAAGTTTTGGGGGAAGTCGGGCGGACTGATTGGGCAGTCCGCACAGACCGCAGAGAATGTGCGGGCTAGGCGGATAACATTGGCGGATAGCCTAGCCGGGCAGCCGGTTTTGGCTGTGATTCTTCTTTGGTGGTTTGGATCGGCAAGCACTCTGGTGATGTAACCGGACGGATAAGATTGTTATCCGCGAGTTAGTGGCGGGATTCCTTGGAAGTCGCCAAGTTCAGCAGGTTCTCTAATTCGCAAGAAGGCAGTCGGATATTGCGGACTGGGTGGCTTGTCGCCAGGTCGCAAAGGCTTTCTCGGGCGCGGAAGATCAGAGATTGTTGGTTGGTTTTGCGGACTCATTTTGGAGCTCGCAGGTGTCCGACACGGTTCTGTGCTTGCGGTCTGAATGTTGGATCGTGGTATAAGCACAGGCGCGAACAAGTTCCTGGAGGTCGCGCGGACTGATGGAGCAGTCCGCATGGTGGCGGACTGGAGTTGTTCAGTAAGGCGCGTTCTTGGGTTCAGGAGGAGCAGTTATGATTGGTAACCGCGATTTTCGTTGGACTTGGTCTTGGGGGGACTAAGTCTAGTTAGTTGTCTAGTTCGCCGAGTTCGCCTTATTGTGGACTGCTCGGTATTCGCAGAGTTCGCGGGTGCGGACTGCTCTTGTTCTCGCCAAGTTCGACAGTATTGATTGGACGGATTGTCCAAGTCACGGGCTGTGAACACGCAGACTTGTAGCAGTGTCCGCAGGGTTGGGCGGACTGGTTTTGTGTCCGCTCTGTGCGGATACTTGATGTTAGTCAACAGGTCTGATGAGCGGTTATCTTATCGGTGTAGGTGGTGACGACACTGCTCCTTACATCTATAAATAGGACCCCTGGGCTCGTCATTAGAAGTAGTGAACAGTAAGAATGAGCTCGCGCTTGATTTTACGGTTACGGTTTTCTAACCGCTGCGAGTAAGTTGGTTTCTTGCAGGCTGTGCGGCTAACACCAGACGGCTAGGCGACTAGCGGGAACGTTGGCGTGGATTAGTTTGCGGATACAGTAAGTGGTTTGCAGCAGGTCGCAGTCTTGCGACTTGGTCTCTTCCTTGGATAGTTGCGGATAAGTGGAGCAGTTCGCCCGGTCTATCAGTGAGTTCTGTTCCTGGCTCAGCAGTTGCATAACAGTAGTCCGCGCGGTTAGCCGTGGTTAGGCGGCTACGACGGTCTCGACAGACTCAGTTGGCGAGTAGGCGACTTGTGCGGTTACTGAAATCAGTCCGCGCGGTTAACTTCTTGTTCTTGTTTTTTGGTTCTCAGGTTTATATTTTAAAATCATATCTTGCAATGTATATCTCGTTCTGTAATATAAGTTAATTTCAATCGGAAACTCTTGTGCTTCTGTTGTTGTCTTTTACTTGACTTTGATTGTGGTTGAGTGTTCCCGCGAGCTCGTTAGCTCCCACTTTAGAATTTTTTATAAGTTTACATTTTTACCATACATGTAAAAAAAGAACCCTAAAAAGACCCCTCCAAGTTTTTTTTTAAAAAAAATGTATTTTAACTGTTACCATGATAGAATTCAAGAAGTCAATGCCTAACTTAGCAATAGGGTATACACACACACATATTTATATACATGAGAGGGTGATTACAATACTCGAGGTAAGCCTAAGCTATATCTACCCTATATGGTATCTCTAACATTAACAATGTACATTTAGAGGGAAAATCTCCCTAATTATGCAAAATTAGAGGCGAGGTCTCGCAAATGGCCCTATATTTGGATTAATTATATCTTCTTTACATTTTTGGTAATGAAAGATACTAAAAATTACTCTCTTCTTAATCACATGCTACTACTTTTGCAGGCAAATCTTGTTGGCTGCTGAGATTATGATGCTAATTGGCATAGGCTCAAGCTTCCATGTGACAAGATCATATGCCATTGCCCAATACGTTACCTCCGCACTCATCACCTTCGTATCGGCAGAAGTTCTTGAAGGTAATCAGTGGCTCAAAATAGAATTTTTTTTTGCTAATGAAACTTATCCATTCTAAATATTTCATCTGAATCCATAATGAATCTTTTTTGTTCACGCTTATTCCAGGTGTCAACTTATCCCTCTTATCTCGGGTGATGTCTTCGCGGCTCGCCCGCGGAACCTACAATGGAGGGCTTCTGTCGACTGAAGCCGGAACCTTGGCCCGTGTATTGGCAGATGGCACGATAACATTGGCCGGATACTTGGGTCAAAACAAGTTCATGAATGCCACCCTTCTCCCTTCCTTCTTGATATGTGTGGTCTCGATCGCCGCCACGTTCCTCACCTTCCACTCGCTCTTCTGAAGAAGTCAACTGCCTCCCCAATGTCCTTCAGCCTCTATCGGTAGTTGACTTTTTTTGTATGCAGGGAATAAAGTAGATTAGTCAATTCTTATTTGAAATATTTAATAAGGAGAGAGGGCGAGAGAGGAAGATAAAATGGGAGATGTTTTCTCTGGAAAGGATGGGAGTTAGAAGAGGGCTTCATTATTTTTTGAGGCTGCGCTGGCTGCGGGGAAGTAATTAACAACCGGCATGCTGCTCGGTTTTTCAGCCCTTTAGAGTTTGTCTCTGGTTTGGGCTGGGCGCGCCATGATTCTGTTGTAATATTATTGTTATTATGCATAAATTGGGATGGTATTGGATGTATATTTGTTATTTATAGGACTCAGAATCCTTATCATCTGGAGATTTTCAGAAAGTTTGTCATCCAGGGCTTATGGCGTCCCTCCGTCGTAGCAGAAGCCACTGCACGGCGGTATTTTTGTAAGTCTGGAATTGTTCATAAAACTCCTCTTATTATAGTATTTTAGGAGGTTGAAAATATGGTCTGCGCCTTCTCTCTTGATTTGCCGTGTCCCCAGTGAATGTATCATAAGTTTTTCTTGTTTATTGTTTATGCTCTTTTCTGTGACAGTTTTAAAGGCAGAAATTGTATCTATGAAGTTTGCTGTTCAAATTGACATTGATTGTGCTTATATTTTCGGTACTCTTTAACTTGGGCCAATTATAAGGCACCTTCCTGGCATCATTTGATTAATTTATGTAATTGTTTGTGTATAAGATCCTCTCAAAAATGTAAAAACAAATTATAAATGTTCTTTGAAAATCACTATTAAATACAAGATTGGGACAATTAAGGCCCCGTTTGGCACGGTGGACATGGGTTAAACCGTCATTTATTTGTGATTGCACGACCGTGCAGTCTAAGTTGCAAAAATATCTAAACATAAGCAAGTCTTCATTTGCCTGACCATTTGTTTTTTCAGTTGTATTCATCAGAAAATGCAAACGCTGTTTCTTTTTTAGATTGATGAATAGCTTCTATTAGGAACTGCTGATAGAAGCAGTTTATCTCCATCTCCAATCGTTGCCACCCACCCAACCAAGCCCTAAGACACTAAGGCTCCGTTTGGCATGATGGTGGCGGTCCTAAACATATGGATTAAATTATCATTCGTTAAGGATCACCTAACAAACATCATCCGATGAAGTTTCTTAGGTGTGTTAATGAATGATAATTTAACCCCCATGTTCATGACCGCCACCACCGTGCCAAACTGAGCCTAAGACTCCGTTTGTGGGGACTTATTTTTATGGGTCAAGCGGTTGCGATCGTATATTCTATGATGACCTTAATTAAGGTCCGGTTTATGCGGTCGCAACCGCTTTACAGATGAAGATAAGTCCCCCAAACTGAGCCTAAACATATAAATAACCCTAAGTAAAGACATGATTTTAATATAAAACATACATAAACTTAATGGAGGCTATAGTCGGACCGCAGAGAAAAAATTTGTAAGATTTTAGATTGGAGCAGTTGTGAATGCGGTGGTTGTGAACTGTCATTTGCGAACGCCCGGCCTCATCCAAGAAACTTCAACCACTTTTATGTTAAAAATAAGTTTCCATTTTTGATGACGGTAACATATAATTTATGACCGTGATATTTTTGCCCAAACTCACTGGAGCAAAAAAAAATCCGTTTGGCACGGTGATGGTTGTGAATTATTGTCCGTAAACGGCTGATTTCACCTAAAGAACTTCATCCAATTTTATGTTCAAAACTAGTTTTCTTTCCTTGGCCGGTCATAGTCAGTCTTACCAAATATATATTTTATGATGATGTTTATTTTGTCCTAACAAGAAAAAATCCAAATTTACAAATCATTTTTCACAATTCGACCATACTTATCGTTTCTGCTTGCTTTTGTCCATAGAAGAAACCGAGAGAGAAATTCTCTCTCCGTCTCTCTCGGGTCCGGGGAGGATAAAGTGCAGCAAATCGGACGGACACGAGCCGCTGCACTTTACTGTGCAGTGTGATCCCATGGATGCGATTGTGCTGAGATGTGTGCACATCTCAGCGCTTATATCACAAAACGTGCACGTATCTCTGCGCGAGCTGAGATGCACTCGCAGCCGTCGGATCACGCGCACTGCACAGTAAAGTACATTTGCTGCACTTTACCCTCCCTAGACCTCTAGAGTCCGTATCAGACAACTACTTCATGGACACAGAATCGCATATTTGATATATGGGGTTGATCTTTCCAGTTGAGAAAATGGGATATCCTTCGGTATAACCTTTCAGGACAAATTAAGCATATGCCATTTCTTTATGGCGCTTACTTATTCATGATCACTTCTACCATCTTTGGATCCAGCCGCCGAGAGTTATATATAAATGCTTGCCGTCCATGGCACGACAAGTTACGGCTAGCATAGGAAAGGAGAACATCAGGAAGATGGAGAAACAAAAGGCTGGTAGCTAGCCTAGCTACAGTGTTTAATTAAAAGGTGTGTGTTGTGTAAGTTAAGCTTGCTAGTTTTAGGGCCGCTCTTCATTGGCGGGCCGTCATCATCGACCATATGATGCTTTGGTTTTTTGGGTCCTGCCAAAGGAGAGTTGCCCTACGACTGGTTTTCAAGCTTAATAAGGGCTTGTTTGGGTGAGTGGTAGCAAATGAAGATGCATGAAGCTGTTGGAGATGGGGATAAAATTGCTTTTGGCATGTGTTCATGACCGCCGCCACCGTGCCAAACTGAGCCTAGTTTCCAAGTTCCGCGCATGAAACTGTATAGAAAAAAATATTATTTTGTAGATGCATCAAAAGTGCTTTCTAAAGACCTTAAAATTAAGGTCCGGTTCTTACGGCCGTGACTGCTTGACCGGTGAAACTAAGCCCACCCAAACGGAGCATTAGGCTCCGCTTGGCATGGCTTTGGCGGTCATGAATATGAGGGTTAAATTGTCATCCGTTAACGGCCACCCGACCTAAAGAACTTCATCCACTTTTATATTCAAACGAATGATGTTTATTAGGTAATCCTTAACGAATGGCGGTTTAACACATGCATTTATGACCGCCACCACTGTGCCTTAATTTTGATAGCGCTATGGACGCTCGGACGGTCTGGCAAAATAAATCCACCTAACAATTGCAGCAGGCTTAAGCCCGTTGAACAGTTTTGGGCCTTAACTCAAGCCCAGTAAAGTTCTGGCAAATAAAATTTTTTAAAAACTATTTAGGGCATTTTGAAAGCCCGTGAACGAGCTGGCACGGTGGGAGTGGATCCATTTGATTCGCCTGCTTTTAGGTCAGCTTTGATTTCTTTCCAAAGTTCACTATTGAGTTATTATTTCTTCATCAAAGATGTCATTCAATCTCTTCTCTTTATGTTCATCAATTTTTTAATCTACCGTTGTTAAGTTTTCATCTCTATTTGTTCACTTCACACATTTGAAGTAACGTTAATTTGCGAGCACATTGATCAATAAGTTAAACCTATCATTTAGGGTCTGTTTGGCACGGTGATGGTGGTCATGAATATGGAGGTTAAATTGTCATTTGTTAACGCCCACCTAAGAAATTTCATTCACTTTTATGTTTAAACGGATGAAGTTTGTTAGGTGGTGCTTAACAAATGATAATTTAATCGGTGCGTTTAACGACGGCCACCACCGTGCCAAACGGGGCCTTAATCAATATGAGCGAGCTGAACTTGTTAGTACTTCTTGAACTACTGTCGTAGCCGCATGGTAAGACCTCGTGCACTATCACTCGTACTATTTATACAAAAATATTTCATTTACAATACATCCCGCCACCAAAATCATCAATATCTGCAATTATTAAAAATACAAAATAAGGAAAAGTTTGAGAGGGAAGATGCAAAATAATGGGGTCTGCCTTTCATACAACGTTTAATTATGGTTGACATTTTGTGAAAATTTATTAGAATTAAATAATAATATTTGGCATATTTCTTGCACACCAAAGCAACCCTTGTAACAGAGTTAGTATATTAGTGACAGTTATAAATATCTGTTTCGTGAGGTTTGGTATGAAGGCTATAAATATAGCCTAATGAGTTGTAATGAGTATGATCGGATTAGTAAGATAGTTGTTTTTGGTCATATAGAGTAATTCTCTCATTTCTTCTCTTCTTGTCTAGCTTCGCCTCTTTTCCTTTAATCATTTTCTCCGACCTTCATGTAAGTTTCATTCACTAATCTCGTTTGACGGGGCTTATTGTCTCCAATGAGTTTGGTCAAAAACGTCATAATCATAAAATGTATGTTTGACAAGACAAAGGTTATGAGCCAGTGGCGGAACTAGGATTTAAATCTGACCCGGGCACCACACAAATAATATTAATTTATGATAACTTTTTATTGCACCAGTGGCGAAACTAGGATTTAAACAAGAGAAGGAACAATAATTTACTGTAGTAGATAGTTGGCCATGAGGTTTAAATGCTGGTACGACCTGTGCCCAAACAGGGAAACGGGCCTGCTGGAATGCTATTTCTTGGGTTTACTGGCGCTTAAACTTATAAACCTATGCAAAAAAACTAAAACATATCAAGGAATATAAAGTGCATACAGTGTTGGTGGAAGAGGTGATGTAGGCTCTGTTTGGGGGGGGGGGGGGGGGGGACTTATTTTCACCGGCCAAGCGGTTACGACCGCATGAACCGGAGGTCATAACCACTTGGCCGGTGAAAATAAGTCCCCCCCAAACAGAGCCATAATCTCATATCTAAAACTCAATTTTAGTGAACTTGTGAATTTTGATCAACTACAAAATCGAACGCCGAAGCTTTTGCAAACTACAGTTGTTGATGCGAGAAAATGCCTCTGCACGCTCGAGAGTGGAGCATGTTCGATCCGGGATGCGGGGCTGAGAGAGGTTATGAGGACTGTCGAGCAGTCGGTTACTTTAACAGTTAGGAATTGACGGTTGAGGCCGAGAGAAGAGAGAAGGGAAGAATAGAGGAGCCGCTTGCTGCGGCAACAACAGAGTTCGTCCTCCGTGGCTTAAATGTCACTCCTGCGACGGACTTTCCTTTGATTATGAATCAATATTACAGCTTGAGTTGCTCCTTTACATGGAAAAATATAAAGGGTATAAAGGGAAGCTGATGGCTAGAAGGAGGTAACCAGCGCAGGCCGCAGCAGGCTGTCCTGGTTGCCAGACAGTGTGGCTTGATCACTCAAGTCGCGCAGGAAGCAAGGCAGCAAGATGCTGAACTTTGCTGAGGGAGCCAAATCTAGAGGGCTAGCTGCTCGGGCATGCCGCGGAGGCCGCTCGGTCAGGATGAGCTTGTTCGCTTGGGAGTTGGCGGACAGGAAACTGTAGCCGCAGGGTTGGCCATGCAGGTTGCCCCCTCCGGATTCTGCCCACTCTGAAGAACTATGGGGGCCAATTTATAGTCTTGGGCTGGAGACGGTCTTCGTAACGTTACCCACGACATGTCGGTGAGTTGTGCGAGTAGATAAGGAATCCGCAGAGTCCGCGCCAGCTAAGCGGACAAGATAGGAGGCCACCTTTGCAGTGCAAAAAGGATGAGCATGCCCCTTGCTGGACAGATATTGAAAGCAGGAGTCTGCGCCTGCTGCGCGGAGGGGAGTTCGCCCCGGGCGGGGCAGATATAGTGAAGGCGAGTCCACACTCATCGCACGGAGAAGAAGGTGGTCCGCACTGGTTGGGCCAGAGAACAATCCGCCTCCTATTGGGCTAATAGAGGAGCAGTCTGCCTCTGCTACGCGGACATAGAAAACTGGAAACTACATCTTTAGAATAGAGAGACGGGCAGGCCGTGCCTGCTGCTGAGAGGACACAGCGAGCTGAAGCTCACCTCTATTGAACAGAGAGATAGGTCTATGCGGACTGTGCGGATACTTGGAAAACGAGTCCGCGGTTATTGTGCGGAGAAGGCATGAGTCCACCGCCTAGCTAGGCAGTCCACACCTGTTGGAATAGAGAGAACTACTGTGCGGTTAGCCAAACTAACCGCCCGGTCTACAGGGACGGACTGTGGAAGCAGTCCGCACCCCTGCAGAACACACAACTGCTGCGCGACCTAGGCGGTCAGACCGGGGAGACCGCTCTAGCCGCGCGGCCAGAGCGGATAGAGAAGTCTATCTGCCCAACCCAAAAAAAAGGCTGAGACAGGTCTCGGCCTCCAGGGGGAACTTTGAGCAGGCCGCGACTTGCGAGCTAGCTACCTTGTGAGGGATCGTCGATTTCTGGGTTAACATAATCCCCGTATTTTTTTAAGTCCCGAAGAAAACTTCGAAAAAGTAGGAGACCCACGGAAATCGTGATCCACCCCTCGAAAGCTGGACAAAAAGTGATAGGAGAGAGCAAGTAACTGATGTCTCTCCTACTGAGAGTCTAAGAACACTTACTTTTTCTTCTACATGGAAGAAAAGTTAATGTAAGCATAAAAAGAACGTAACTTGCGAGTACCTGAAAAAGAACCTGCGAAGAGAAGAAGACTTGCGAGCATCTTCTGCTAGAGTATCAAGAGAACTCGCGAACACCTGTTAATCTCTACAACAAAGAAGTTAGAACAAGTAAAAGAGAAAAGAGGCGCGAGTACCTGAGAAGGAACTCACGAGCACCTGCTAATCTCTGCAAAAAGAAGAGTAAGAAGCATATATGAAAGGATAATAACTTGCAAGTACCTGAAAGAAACTTGCAAACATCTGTTAATCTCTGCAAGAAGAAGAGTAAGAAGCAGATATGGAAGAATAATAACTTGCAACTATCTGAGGGAAACTTGCAAACATCTGCTAATCTCCACAAGAAGAAGAGCAAGAAGTAGATATGAAAGAATAATAACTTGCAAATACCTGAGAGAAACTTGCAAACATCTGCTAATCTCTGGCAGAAGAGGAGTAAGAAGCAGATATGAAAGAATAATAACTTGCAAGTACTTGGGGGAAACTTGCAAACATCTACTGATCTCTGTAAAAAGAAGAATAAGAAGCAGATATGAAAGAAAAATGACTTCCAAGTAGCTGAATGGAACTTGCAAATATCTGCTAATCTCTGCAAGTAGATCTTGCAAGTACCTGAGGGGAACTTGCAAACATCTGTTAATCTCTATAAGAAGAAGAGTAAGAAGCATATATGAAAGAATAATAACTTGCAAGTACTTGTGGGAAACTTGCAAACATCTGTTGATCTCTGTAAAAAGAAGAGTAAGGAGTAGATATGAACGCAAGTACCTGAGGAGAATTTGTAAATAAATCTCTGCATAAATATGAAAGAATAATAAATTGCTTGCTTATAGATCTCTGCAAAAATAAGAGTAAGAAGCCTTGAAGTACCTGGGGAACTTGCAAACATCTGCTAATCTCTGCAAGAACAAGAGTAAGAAGCAGATATGTAATGCTTGCAAACATCTGCTCATCTCTGCAAGGAAGTAAGAAGTATAATTTGGTATAGCTTGCAAACATCTGCTGAAATATCTTGCAAGTACAAAACTCAAATATCTGCTATTAATATGAATAATAAAAGTACTTGAGTAAATATCAAGTAAGGAGCATATAAACTTGCAATTAACCATCTGATCCCTTCTTGCAAGTACAGCATAATGAGAGTTATCCTCGAATATGAAATCCAAGATCATCCAGAGTGAGAATTGACTTTGATTAGACTTATACACTCTGCTATTAATTGGAGTAAAATCAAGTAGAGATAAAACTATAACCATGATCTTCTTGCAGTCAGATATGATATCCTCGATATGAAATCCAGATCATCCAGATGAAATTACTTTGATTAGACTTTAACCGTATGGTTTGTCGGCCGAGGGTACCATATCCTTTGACTGAATAATTGATACCAAGAACATTTAGTAAGCACTGTCAATCGTCAACGGATAGAGCTTTATAGAAGCCGAGTATATAAAGCGATCATAAGCAAGAAGGATGGCGTTGCAAATCCTTTGGATAGGTGGAATTTAACCGGTTAACCTGAAAGAAGGCAGTTCACAAAAGAGGTCTACACCCAAAGATGATCAAAGAGGCCAGGTGCGCCCCGGGTGTTCCCCGGGGGCTAAAGCATTGCCCGCTCAAGAAAGGTCATCAAGAGTGTAGTCCTACTAACAGTGGACTAACCGCGCTCCCCCGGAAAGGCACAAAGAAGAAAAGCAAAATCCTAAGAAGGAACATGGACGCACTGCTCTCATGCCTTGGGCTACATGCTAAGCCGATCAGTTAGGCCAGGTGCACTAAGTGGTCTATAATATTGCTCGGCAGGAAAGATCATCAAAGTTGTGGGTCCCCTAAAAGCACAGCTTGAGAGTACCTTGGAGTGTTTGACTGTCACAGCATGAGATGATCAATAAGGTCGGGTATGCCACAGGTTTTCCCCTAGAGCTAACATTGCCCGCTCAAGAAAGATCATCAAAACTGTAAAAGTATCCCGAGCGAAGCACAATAGAGCTAACAAACTGGGACCTCCCTTGATGCTCGCTGTGTGTTAGATACCGGCTATGATCTGAAGCCCTGAATTCCGCATTACAGATTGGATGGCTCCCACTACACATATGCGAACACTCCCCGCTATATATGGTCATCGTGGTGTTACGCCAGAAACCAATCTATGGGGGGACGAGCAGGACCCGACGATATCTCGTTAGTTCAGCGATCCCTTTGGTAAAAAGAAAATAGAGGATGTGACACTCCAAAAAGACAAATATGTCAGTACGGGATCTCTGACGTAAAATTTATTAAAATGAATGAAAGAGAACTTAGAAATGTTCAGAACATATGTAAGAAAAATGTTCAAAATGGAGACCAAAACCGATCAGCTATGATCGCGGAGAGCTTTTGGAACTTTGTCATGTCCATCTTCATCTTAGAATAGATCTCCAAGGGTACCCACGTCATTGGCATCGATGCACTATCTAATATTGAAGTTGACACTGCTGCCGATTTGGTTCACTCCCTTTGAGCCGAAAGCAATGTCTGCTACTTCTTTGTTTTTTGAAGTATACCGATCAGAGTGGTCATCACTCTGAAATAAGTCACACAACTTGCCCTGCTTCAACATCTTCTCCACCAGTTGACGAAGTGCTCGACAGTTTTCGGTTGGATGCCCTTTCTCTTTATGAAACTCATAATAGGGATCTGAATCCTTAGATCTTTGATCTGCGGGCTGATGGGGCCTCTTATAACTTGTCTTGCCTTTCATGACTTGAATTATTTCCTGCATAACTCGGTCCACAACAGATTCTGGCAAGTCATAACCTTATTGTTGGTAAACGGAAGCTGCTTGTGGAGCCAGTGCCGGATAAGCAGGAGGAGCTGGCAATTGTTGTCTCTGGCCTTGGGAGTGATCTCGGCTTGGGAAGAGGAATTGATGATGTCTGAAATTCCTTCCTCTCCTTACTTGTGGTTGAAAATCCTTCTGAGGAGACTTTGGAGGTTGCCCGTACGAAGAAGAAGGATCTTTCTCTTTTACAAGCCTGGAGATATAGTTGGGATTATTCTTTTCACCTCGTATGTATAAGTTGGCAAGACTGATCATCTCCTGGTATGTCCTTGGCACTCAGATATTAGCTTCAAACTTAAGCAGTCCTTCCCTTAAACCGTTAATCAGAGCGACTCGGTACATTTCTGGAACGACATTTTCAATCTCAAGAATCCTTTTTTAAAACGATCAACAAAATGAGCCCAAATGTCATTTTCTTGCTGCCTGATCTCAAACAGGGCTTCAGGACCACCCTTCCTCTTTGTAGAGGTAGAAAACTTGAGCAGGAGCTCTCTTCGCAGATCAGCAAATGAAGCGATGGACTGAGGGTGGAGTCCATAGAACCACTCTCTCGCTTGTCCCTTAAAGGACGTTACGAAGAGATTGCACTTGCTAGCATCTGTAAGAGTCTTGAGGGTGACAGCTGATTCAAAAGATTGTAAGTGTGCTATCGTATCAGACTCCCTAGTGTAAGTTGGCAATCGCGGCTTTCTGAAGTTAGCTGAAGTTGCTTCTTGCTGCACACTCTCTGTAAGTGGCGATGACTCTTCTTGCTCTCCTAGAACATAAGGAAAAGAAAAAAAAACGGAGCATAAGCTGCAGTTGAAAAAGATGCGGGAGGATAAAAAGGAAAGGTTGTTGCGGGATGAGCAACTGTAGGAGCTGAAGAGTAGTGGTAAGTTCCCTGAAAGTTCAGAAATCTTGCTGGACTTCCCCGGGCACCCCCCCGTAAGAAGTTTTGACGAGCTATAAACTCGTCAATTTGAGACCGCAAAGGAGTTGCGGCCTGCCCTGGCGGGTAGGTTGCTGGACAGGTCGGCAGATAAACAGGAGGATAGACCTGCGGATAAACCGACTGACAGGCTTTCTGATTCCCCAATGCTGGTGTCGGGTTGACTGGTGGAACTGGCGCTGCTGCGGATTGCGCTTCTAATCACTGTGTGATAGCAACTAGAGTACGGTTGATTGCCTGGAACTGTTGGGTGGTTTCCCGATGTGATTGTTCCAAGGCTTCTCAGAGAGGATCTTCACTAGGACTTGAAGGAGCAAGGTTCTCAGAAGTTTGATGGTCTGACATGGCTAACCGTTAAATTTCACTATCTGTTCGAGATCTGAAAGTCGCGTGTTAACTGTTGATGCAGGAAAATGCCACTGCACGCTCGAGAGTGGAGCACGTTCGATCCGGGATGGGGGGGGGGGGGGGAAGAGAGGTGATGAGGACGGTCGAGCAGCCGATTACTTTAACGGTTAGGAATTGGCGGTTGAGGTCGAGAGAAGATAGAAGGGAAGAAGAGATGGGTCGCTTGCTGCGACAACAACAGAGTTCGCCCGCAGCGGCTTAAATGTCACTCCTGCGATGGGCTTTCCTTTGATTATGAATCAATATTATAGCTTGAGTTGCTCCTTTATATGGAAAAGTATAAATGGTACAAAGGGAAGCTGGTGGCTAGAAGATAGAGTTAACCAGCGCAGGCCACAGCGGGCTGTCCTGGTCGCCAGACCGCGCGGCTTGATCACTCAAGTTGCGTAGGTCGCAAGCAGCATGATGTTGAACTTTGCTGTGGGAGCCAAATCCAGAGGGATAGCTGCTCGGGCAGGCCGCGGAGGCCGCTCGGTCAGGATGAGCTTGTCGGCTTGGGAGCTGGCGGACAGGAAACTGTAGCTGCAGGGTTGGCCCTACAGGTTGCCCCCTCCCGATTCTGCCCCCTCTGAAGAGCTATGGGGGCCAATTTATAAGCTTGGGCTGGAGACGGTCTTGGTAACGTTACCCCCGGCATGTCGGTGAGTTGTGCGAGTAGATAGGGAATTCGCCGAGTCTGCGCCGGCTAAACGGACAAGATAGGAGGCCGCCTTTGCAGCGCAAAAAGGATGAGATGCCCCTTGTTGGATGGATATAGAAAGCAGGAGTCCGCGCCTGCTGCGCGGAGGGGAGTCCGCCCCGGGCTGGGCAGATATAGTGAAGGCGAGTCCGCACTCATCGTGCGCAGAAGAAGTATGTCCGCACTGGTTGGGCCAGAGAACAATCTGCCTCCCGCTGGACGGATAGAGGAGCAGTCCGCCTCTGCAAGGCGGACACAGAAAACTAGAAACTGCCTCTGTCGAACAAAGAGACGGGCAGGCCGTGCCTGTTGCTGGGCCGACACGGAGAGCTGATGCTCACCTCTATTAAACAGAGAGATGGGTCTATGCGGACTGGGCCGATACTTGGAAAATGAGTTCGCAGTTACCGCGCGGAGAAGGCCTGAGCCCACCGCCTAGCTAAGCAATCTGCACCTGTTGGAATAGAGAGAACTACTGCGCGGTTAGCCAAACTAACCGCACGGCATGCAGCGACGGATTGTGGAAGCAGTCCGCACCCCTGCAGAACACACAGCTGTTGTGCGAGCTAGGCGGTCAGATCGGGGAGACCGCTCTTGCCGCGCGGCTAGAGCGGATAGAGAAGTCTATCCGCCCAACCCAAAAACAAGGGCTGAGACAGGCCGCGACCTCCAGGGGGAACTTGGAGCATGCCGCGACTTGCGAGCTATCTTGAGAGGGATCGGCGATTTCTGGGTTAACAACAGTCTCCCTAATTACAGTGCCGGTGGAAGAAGTGAGGCCCGTTAGCAACCAATAATTTCCATTGAGCTTGGCAGAGTACACATGTCGACCATTTATTCGGCAATTAATTAGAAGCGCATTTCCGTAACTCCTCCACGTACCTTCCATCTCTCTAGTAATAAAGCACCGCCGGACCATAAATCCAGTACGCAGTCTTTCTTTCTTATTATACCTCCCTGGCTTTATTTTTATTTTGTCACTTTATAATATATATATATATATATGCCTCATATATATATATATATATATATATATATATATATATATATATCTTATTCCATATAAAAATATAGGTACACAATAGATCAAATAAGAGGTCCATTGGATCATGAGAGAGAGCATGAGCCCATGGGGGGAGAGAGTTGTGATTAAAAGAAAGATTGCGTGAAATTATTATGTTTTTACGACAAAATTATTATTTTTTTCATAAAATAAAAATTGTAATATATTTATGCTATATTTTTACGGTACGGAGTACTCATATGGGTATGGATATTGCGGGTTGTCCGTCTTGATGTGGGCAGTGCAACCCGCTTTGATACGGACTGCACCGATTTGCATGTGAGCGCGAGCCCGCAACGACGGATCGAGCACGGGAGAAACCCGTTCGGAGGCGGCACGCTTTGAATCTTGCCCGCCTGCTTTGATGCGGCCGAATGCCGCCTGAGAGTGCATCGAGCACGGGCGTAGCCCGTGCGAAGATGCTCGTATATATATATATATATTATATGCCCTACAACAGCTAATTATGTTAAATGAAATTAAAATTCCAAAATTGACAAAATTATTACTACAGGGTCCACGGATCTCACCGTCCGATTATTATTATTATTATTATTATTCATAATAATATGTATATACTATATACTGTAGGGAGCCGGGTATGGAATAGTACCGCAACACGCCCAATTCTTGAAATAATAATTATATACGGGCAGCACTTCTTTTTTTGAGAGCGAGTGAAATTTAAGTCGTTGATCTCGCATATTCAACGTCAGTGATCTCATCAAAAAAAAAAAAGAAAAAAAAACACAAATTTTGAAGCTCAATTGAACAGTGAGATCGCTACCCGCACTCCTTTCTCTAGGAGCGAGTAGCAGACCCAAAAATTATTTCAATTCTTGTGACATATAGCCGTGCTCCATCCACTCTCTCTTTCCTCTGTTGGATTATTTAGGCTTCCTTTGTTTCGGTGTTTCGCCGCTTCCGTTTGGAGCAAACGCCGTCGGACGGCGGGTAAACAAACGGCCGACAACGGTGTTTGCTCAGTTTGCACCTGCAGCAAAGAGGAAACGGCTCTGATCTGCTCCGTTTCGACCCCCACCTCTCCCCCTCCGATTCCAAAGTGACGTTTCGACCCACCGGATGCACCCGTCACCGCCGAACCAAATATAGCCTTAAACACTCTTTTTATATTTATTTTCCTACCTATTCCTTCAGCTAGAGAGGGAACTGAGAGACTCTATTATCAAGGGCTCCCTTTGATGTTGGTGGTGATTGACGAGGGCCCGACCTCATCTTGAACTTCATTCATTTTTATGTTCAAAAATTAAATTTTTTTGATAGCGATCATATATAACATTCATTTGACATTCATGTTTTTGTCCAAACTCATCGGAGCAAAAAAAAATGCACCAAACGGAGCCAAGAGCACTGCCAATTTTGATGGCGATGTTAAATAAAACAAATATTTTTAATTTAGATGGTTACGATCACAAACACAATTTTCCTAAAATCATCACAACTCTAAACATAGCATGTGTGCATGCATCAGGGATAAGAGAGGAGTAGCACCAATTGCAGAGAAGATGCGAGAAGCCTGTCTAAGATGGTTTGGACATGTACAAAGGAGACCATTAGAGGCACCGGTTAGTCGTTGTGATAGTCTAATCTCTAGGCATGTTAAACGAGGGAGGGGTAGACCAATAAAGACTTGGAATGAAACTGTAAGGAAAGACATGGTGTACTTAGGCATTATTGAGATTGTGACAAAAGATAGGGTACAATGACGACAAAGGATCCATATATATAGCCGACCCCACTATAGTGGGATAAAGGTTTGAATGTTGTTGTTATATGATCTCAAATTAAGATCACAATACTGATCACATGCAACACTATGAACGTGTGTACCTACCAACTTAACTCAACATTTATGCACATAAGCCGCCGACCGTCCAAAACGAAGCTCAGTAATGTCACCCGTTGATGTTTATTTTCTATTTTCAAGATCGTAGCAAAACCCGAAAAGTCCTCGTGTGATCCAAGGGTCAATGTTAACCGCTATTTTTCTACTTGATTGATGCTTAATTTTTAGATAGCATACAAAAAAAAAAACTTTAGTGTTACAATATTATTATAGTGGTTAGGGTTTAGGCATATATGTGTATATATGTACATGATTGTTTGTTGAGAGATCAACAGCAATAATGAATGTGTATGAATATAATAATTAATTTAAGATGAAGAGCTCTACTTCTTGAAGAAGTAGAAGCCAGCAAAACCAGACGGCCCTTTGTTTTTTATTCTTCATTAATATTCTCCAGCCTGGTTCTCTATGAATGAGGATTTTGCACCTCCTCCTTGCATGTGGGTTTACTCCTCCCATCTGTTCTATTCCTAATAAAGAAATTCAATAGGCACCACTTGTTAATTGTTAATTGCTCTCTCTCTCTCTCTCTCTCTCTCTCTCTCTCTCTCTCTCTCTCTCTCTCTCTCTCTCTCTCTCTCTCTCTCTCTCTCTCTCTCTCTCTCTCTGGAGGGCTCTCTCTCTCTCTCTCAAAAAAAAAAAAAAATGGAGGGGAGCCTCTAGGGGGTATATATTTTTGTGCATATATATATGTTATGAAATGTAAACTCACAGGATAGATATGTGATGGGGTCCACCCTTTAAATTTTCGAGTCAGGCCGAAAGACCAAAATAGTAGCACAGGAAGGACCACCCCGAAGGAAGGGGCTCAGCCAGACACGAACACACAAGCGCAGCATGGGAGTGCACGCGCGCGCTGGCATTGCCGCCACCGCCGTCGGCGTCCCCCTCCACCGCCGCCGGCGCCCCCGCGCTGCTGCTGGCGGACGTTTTTGTCGAAGTGCTTTGCCATGCGCCGCTTGATCTCCTCCTGGCGGATAGAGGCAAAGTCACGAAGCTCTTCAACAAAATCCAGCGAGAGCTTTTGAGCGTCTTCATTCTCCAAGCGTCATTCTTCGCTGCCGCCTCCAGCTGCTATGACTCTTGGGCTCTGAACCTCAATCTCCACTGGGATGAGTGTCTCATACCCGTGGGACAACTTGAATGGAGTTTTCCCCGTAGCCGAGTTTGGAGTTGTTCTCAGAGCCTAAAGGACTGAGGGGAGCTGCTCTGCCCAATTACCCTTCAAGTTGATGACTTTCTTCTTTATGAGGTTGATGATCAATTTGTTGGCGGCCTCCACTTGTCAGTTGCTGCGTGGATGATGCACCAAGGCGAATCGAAGATCCGTCCCTAGCTGCTTGCAGAAGTCCTCTAACTCCAAGCTGACGAACTGTGGACCATTATCGGTGACGGTGGCAAGAGGAATCCCAAACCTGCATGCAATCTCCCCCAAGATGAAATTCTTTACAATCTGAGAAGTGGACTTGGCCAGAGCTTTCGCCTTGATCCATTTGGAGAAGTAATCGATCATGACGAGTACAAACTTCCTCTGTCAGCTGGCCTGAGGGAAAGGGCCGATCAAGTCCATTTCCCAGATAGCGAAGGGCCATGGAGCAGTGGTCGAGCAAAGATGCTGAGCTGGTTGTAGTTGAAGAGGCGCGAAGAGCTGACATTGCGGACATTTTCTGAAGATGGCTTCTGCATCTTTTCGAATGGTGGGCCAGAAGTATCCATGCCTTAGAATTCTCTGTTCCAGAGTGCAAGTTCCTGAGTGACTGTCAAATTCTCCCGAATGAATCTCCTCCAGAATGCGAGGGACTTCAACCTCTGACAGGCACCGGGCCAGAGGGCCTGAGATAGTCTTACGATAGAGTTCTCCTTCCTGTAGTAAGTAATATGCAGCCTTGTAGCGAAACTTCCTCTGATCCCACTCGCTGGCACGAACCTGACTTGTTGCCAAGAAAGAAAGAAACGGATCCCTCCAGGATGCCCTCTGTTCGATCTCCATCATCTCCCCCTCTTCGATGGACGGTCGGAATAGTTCGGCACGGTCCCCCCAGCCTGGGGACCGTACTTGCCGAGGTAGTTGGCCTATGAATTCTCTTCACGGGGTATTTGTTTGACGAAGAAGGATTGAAATCCCCCGATCAGGCCTTTCACCTTGACTAAATATTTCTGCAGTACCAGATCATTTACTTTAAACTCGCCTCTGATCTGGGACGTGACTACCATCGAATCGGTGAAGGCCCTGATATCCCGAATTGCTAACTCCTTGGCAAGACGCAAGTCAGTCACCATAGCTTCGTATTCCGCCTGATTATTTGTAACGGGGAAGAGGATCTCGACTGCTTGCTCGATCCTGGTTCCCCGGGGGCTTACTAGGACTAATCTGGCTCCCACGGAATACCTGCCCGAAGCCCCATCCACAAACATCCTCCAAGAGACTGGGCTAGAAGAGCCTTCATCTCCTTCCACCTCGGCTGAGAAGTCGGCCAGGAAATCTGCCACTGCCCGCGCCTTGATCTCTACAATTTGAGAGTAAGAAATGTCGAACTCGCTAAGCTCCACCGCCCATTTTGTCAACTTGCCTAAGTGCTCCACCCCATCCAGGATACTACACAGAGGGTGATCAGAGACGACCCTGATGGAATGAGCCTGAAAATAAGGACGGAGCCTCCGAGCCGTAACCACAAGAGCAAACACTAACTTCTCCAAAACAGGATATCTCCTCTCCGCCTGTCGCAGCACTCTGCTCACATAGTAGACGGGGAGGTTCATCATGCCTTCCTCTCGGAACAACACCGAGCTAATCGCCTCTGCTCCTACTCCCAAGTATAGCAAGAGGTCTTCATTTTCCCACGGGCCTTGGAGGAGAGTAACTTAGGTTAACTGTTGCTTGAGCTTTCCGAATGCCTCCTCACACTCAGTGGTCCACTCGAACTTCTGATTTCCCCGAAGAGTCTTGAAGAATGGAGAGCACTTCTCTCCTGCCTTGGATAAAAAATGACTAAGGCCTGCTAGCCTTCCCGTCAACCTTTGAACCTTTTTGGGATCTCTCGGGGACGCCATCTCCAGAATGGCCTTTACTTTATCCAGATTAGGTTCCACCCCCTGGGAATGAGGAGGTGATCTAAGAACTTCCCTCTTCCTGCACCGAAGACGCACTTGGACGGGCAGAGTCGCATCTTATACTTCCTCAGGATATCGAAAGTCTCCACCAGATCTGTTATGTGCTCCGCAATGCTTTTGCTCTTGATAAGGAGATCGTCCACATAGACTTCCAAGTTCCGCCCCTTCTGCTCCTTGAAGATTTGATCCATCATTCTCTTGTAAATCTCCCCTGCGTTCTTGAGCCCGAAGGGCATCATTTTGTAGTTATAGCAGTCATCGCTGGTTATGAAGGAGACGTCACAGCAGTCGGGGGGATGCATCTGGATCTGGTGATACCCTGAAAAAGCATTAAGAAAATTCATCACGGCGGAATATCAGCGCATCGATTTGAGGCAAGGGGTAGTAATCCTTTGGTCAAGCTTTATTCAGCATAGAAAAATCAATACAAAGACGTCAGCCCCCTCCGGGCTTCTTCACTATTACAACATTAGAGACCCAACCTGGATACTGGATCTCTAAAATAAAACCCGCCTTGAGCAGCTTCTCCACCTCCTCCCTGATCGGTCCAGCCAACATGAAAGCGCTCTTCCTCTACTTTTGACGAACGGGAGCCACCACAGGATCTAGGTTGAGGCGATGGCAGGCAACATCGGCGTCAACCCCTGGCATCTCCGCGGCGCTCCAAGCGAAAATGTTGACATTGTCTTGCAGGCAAGCGGTCATATCTATCTTACCCTCCAGCGGCAGGGATCCTCCAACCTTCAGTAGACCAGGCTCTCCTCCTTGAGAGATCACTTCCACCTCCTCAATAGCACACAATCCCTTCTCCTTTTCCAGCAGCTCCTCCAACCTCTCTGCATTGCCCATCCAGCTGATGGTACTGACGGCTTTCAGGTAACACTCCCTGGATGCCTTGGGATCTCCCATGATCCTGATCTGGACATCCTCCCAGCAGTACTTTAAGCACTGATGATATGACGACGGAACGGCCTTAAAATAGTTGATGAGGGGCCGCCCGAAGATGGCGTTGTATCCGCTCGGTGCGTCCACTGCCCCTTCCAACGCTTTCTTCTCACCCAAGAAGCCAAAGAGGGGTTCATCTGCAGCCTGGACCCAAGACGCTTCCACTTGAAGCCCGACGAAAGTTCTCTTGAATATGACGTTCACCGAGCTACCGTTATCCGCAAGGATTCGGTCAACGGTGAAGTCTTCGATGGCAGCTTGAATTACTAGGGCGTCGTGGAATGAGTTCTCATTCCCTAGCATGTCCTCATCTGAGAAGGTGATCTCTTTTAATGGCGGCGGATTCTGCGACGTTGAGGCGACGTTCTTCCTATAGATCTGATGGAGGCTCCCCTTACGGGAAGCTTTAAGCTCGGCTCCTCCGTTGATTACCCTTGCATGCCCACCTCTTGGGCCATATATCACCTCTCCACGAACTCCCAGGTCGACACGATCTTCATTCCTTCTCCTCACCGGAGCCTGGAATGCCACTTGCCCCACCGGGGCCTCCTGCCTTTGCTGCTCCCTCTCCGCTACTCCTGCCTCCAATCTCCTCCTCGCTTCCCAGAACTCCGAGCAAGACAACGTGCCATGCCCCTCTACTCGATGGATGTCGCAGTATAGGGGAATCTCTGCCTCCTGACGCATCGCCCGTTGCTCCCTCCGACAACGCTTGTTGTCTTGACACGCGATGGTCATTGCCTCCCTTCTTCCTCCTCCTCGGCCTCCCTCCTGCCGATTGTCGTTCCTCCTCTCCTCTTGGAAATGTTGTCTCACTGGTGGCCTCCACTGGGGGCGATTCTCGGGATATTGGAATCGCCTATCTCCCCCACTTCTTACCCGGGCCTCCGCCGGCCACGTCTCATCTTGCCTTCGAGGCCTCTCCTGCCTCCTATCTTCCACCCTCCTAGGCTCTTCTCTCGTCCTCCTCCCCTCTCGCCTCCACGGTTCTTCCTTCCTCATGTCGATCTGCCTCTCTGACGTCCTCCTAGCCTTCGCCTCCGAAGGTCCTGTTTTCTCCCTTTCCATCGGATCATCTCCGTCCAGCCTTGCCAAGAAATCTTTGTTTTTCTCCTCTCCTTGAACGAAGGTGTTCACCCTCTCAATCATCTCCTCAAAAGACCTCAGGGGATTAGATCCCATCTCCATGCTAAACAGGCCTTGCTTCAACCCGAACTTCAGGGCCACCATCAAAGTGAAGCTATCCACCTCCTCGACCTCCAAGATCTCTTCCTAAAAACGGTCAATGTAATGGCCTAAGCTCTCATGCTGCCCTTGGGTAATCTTGAAGAGAGCTGTTGCCTCCTTCTTTCTCTTCTTAGATGTCGCGAACCTCGCCATGAGGCCTCGACGCAGATCGGAGAAACAGTACACGGAACCTGCTGGCAGCTGATGAAACCAGTCTCTTGCATTGCCTTTGAGGGTGATGGAGAAGAACAGGCACATGAACGCGTCAGACATGTTGCGTATGGAGACGACGTCTTCAAACCACTGAAGGTGTCTGACAGAGTCATCCCTGCTAGAGTAGTAGGTGAGAACGGGCTCTCTGAATCCTTCAGGAACGGGGGCGGCGAGGATCTCGTCACATAAGGGGCTCCTCCCTCCCTGGTGGTGGCGAGTTTCATCCCCACTGGAGACATTATACTCGATCCACTGGCGAGTATCACGGTATCTCGCCGACGACATCGGATCCCGAAAACGGACCCCTTGGTTGCCCGCCGGATGATGTCGCGACTGCATCGGTCGCTCTTCCCTTGCCCAAGCGGGCTCCTTCCCATCTCGCCTCGGCGGCGCTTCTTCATCCAGTGGTATCACACGACGAGGGGATGTCGTCGTGACATCAAGAAGATGAGAAAACCCAGCAAGGATGGTCTTCTCAATCCTCTTCGCGAACTCCTCGAACGCAGCAACCGTCACGAACTCGCCTCCTCACGCGAGATCTCCAACTCCCACCGAGTTACCGACCAACTCTCCATGCTCGCCACTATTGGTCATCTTACTAAACCACCAAACTTTCCTCCTTGGCTCTGATTCATGCTCACCGCACCAAGTGTTGAAGTCAGGAAAATTCCCAACCTCAGAATTCAAACCAATGCCGCCTAAGGTTACCGGCTCAGAGGTAAGGTCAGACGACTAGGATGTCTCGGATGAAGAACAAAGGCAAACATGACCCCAGATATTGCGGCAGGAAGGTTCCACCACGTACCTGGATGCTCGAAAGGAGCAGCCCCTTCTCAACCAAAGATGACCGAACTAGGTATGAGGGAGACTAGTTGATGACTAAGTCGCAAGGTCGCGACCTGGCCTCTAAGGAAAAAGAATTCAAAGGCTCGGCTAGTATCTTGAAATGAGAGCACGCGAGTATCCTGCCATGGATTTTTCGTGTCTCACCTCGCACCCCTTGGGTCCTATTTATAGGGAAATCCAAGGAGGGGGGGGGGGGGGGTCATATTTATACCCCACCCCTTGGCGACTTCCAGGGGAACTCGCACGGGCTGGACGAGTATCTCGCCTAGTCGCCTACCTGACGAGTATGCGAGGGGAGCTCGTCATACTCGCCCAGGCCTTCCGCGGTCTTGCGCGCTGACTTTGGCTTCTGTCTTGACTTGTTGACCTTCACTTCTGCTGACCTGTCTGTGGTAGGACCCATCCTCGGCGAATACGGGTTGTACAGATTTAAAACAACATTTTGTTTGAGACTTAATCGAGAAAGCCAAGATTTTCTTAAAGAAGATTGATAGCAAGGAGGACCCAACAAACATACTCACAAATGTGTTTTCAGCCCACAAGTTCACATATTGCAAAAGACTAATGAACGTTCGAGCTCAGAGGTGAGTTCCTTTAGATGCACTTTTGAAGAACTATGCAGGCAACCACCTTGGCGCAGACAATTTTGTGTTGATGTTTATTTTGTCATCTCATATTTGTTTTGTTTCAAATAATAGATGAGGTAAAGATTATTGGTTTGAGATGGTATTTTTATCATTTTGGATTTACCCTAATTTGTAGTAGTAATATTGTGTTGGCCTCTTTTTTTTCCACCACTGATGATACTGTATAGCTCCTTCCCGTGAACGTAAGCGTTTCTCGCCGAACTGTTAGGATCGTGACACCTCACACGCGCACGAATCGTCCGGATCGCGCCACGTCGGCGATCCGTGGGAGGAGTTAATTCCAAATCCAGGAAAGCTTGTTTTGGGAAGACTATGTTTCGAAAGCTAGTGAGGCCGATTAAATTCTGAAATCCCTATTTTAGGATTTCTCTCCTATTCAGATGGGTGAGTTATTGCTGCTTATTGTGGGTCTAATTGCTTCCTAAAATTGAATTTAACTCCTAATTAGAGAAGGCTAACTGCCATTAGGTCATTTGTCTTGCCGATGAGAGAGATCAGACCATCAACAGAGAGAAAATTTGTGAGATCCAAACTGTGAAACCAGCGGGAGGAAGAGTTGTTGGAGTTGTGTTCCGGCGGCTTCGGCTTCGTCTCAGGCAGCGGCGGCGGGTCTTGGGCCCGATGGCAGAGCAGCAACGAGACAGGCATCAGGCGCGACGGCGAAGGAGCACGGTGGTCTGGAGGGAGTTCCCGCCGAGCTTGGCGCGCGCATTTTGGTTGCTCAGGAGGAGCAACGTTCCGGGCGACAGCGCTGTCGGAAATCTGACAGCTCCAGTTTCAGTTTTTTGTTTTGCCTTTTGTTTCCTTTCTCTGTTCGACCCATTGAGGTCTATTGTAATCGGTAACTTTCTGACTTTAGTGGATCTTGTCCGGCGCGCTCTCCCCGTGGAGTAGGAGTCCCATACTCCGAACCACGTAATCTTGTGTCGTCTGTGTATGCTAGAATCTCGTTCCGTATTTTATTTTGCGCGATACTGGTTCTTGCTCATTCGTGAAATTCCGTTGCGCTACCGCGGCTTAACTCGATCCGATTTCACAACAATTGGTATCAAAGCGAGGTTCCGCGGGGGTGATCGTCTGGACGTTTCGGTTCTAGATTTGGGTCAACGGTGGGTGACGATATTGGTCCGCTCCCTATCTTCCCAGATCGGTTCCGCGAATATCATCTTGATCGCCCAGTAGCTCTGCGAGCAAGACAATGTCGGCAAAATTTGAGATTTCTAGGTACGACGGCAAGATTGATTTTGGCCTTTGGCAGAAGCGCATAAAGGTCGTTCTCGTCCAGCAAGGTCTTCACAAGGCTCTCCTCGGCAAGGAGAAGTCCGGTAAGAAGGACGACGAATGAGAGGAGCTCGATCTGAAGGCCATCAACACGATTCAGCTGTGTTTGGCCGATGAGGTGATGTACAACGTGGTGGATGCTGAGACGACGGCGGACTTGTGGAAGAAGCTCGAGGAGCTATATATGTCCAAGTCGCTGATGAATAAGCTGTATGTGAAGAAGCAGCTATACATCCTGAGAATGTCGGAGGGCTCGCAACTGCTAGATCACATGAACGTGTTCAACAAGATCGTCTCCCAGTTGTGGAGTATGGACGTTAAGGTCGAGGAGGAAGACCGAAATCTGCTCCTGTTGTCTTCATTGCCGAGGTCCTTCAATCATCTGGTCACCACTATCCTCTACGGGAAGGATACCCTGAAGATGGAAGAAGTGATGACGACGCTGCTCTCGAACGAAACGAGGAGCAAGTCTGGCCCTAGGGCTGACGAAGGCTTATTCGTAAAGAGCAAGGACACATTGAGTGGTAGATCGAGAGGGAAATGCAAGTGGGAAGACCGACCTAGGGTAAAGTCCGTAGGCAGGAACACGTATCACTACTGTAAAGAGGAAGGGCACTGGAAGGACAAGTGTCCGAAGCTGAAGATCAAGGAGCAGGCGCATGAGCCAGATTTGGTTGCGGTGGCATCTGAGGATGAGAGCGATGCCGACGCTCTTCATGCTGCACCTAGCAGTGAGACCACATGCTCCTGGATCTTGGATACAGGATGCACGTTCCATATGTGCCCGAACAGAGAGTGGTTCTCCAGCTTTAGGCAATATGAGGGTGGTCGAGTTCGGATGGGGAACGTTTCAGAGTGCGAGATATTGAGAGTCGGTAACATCAGGATTAGGATGTTTGACAGAGTGGTTAGGACCCTCACCGATGTTCGGTATGTGCCCGATTTGAGGAAGAGTTTGATTTCGTTAGGCACTCTGGAGGCCGCCGGGTATTCTTTTACCAGTAACGACGGATATTTGGAAGTCAGGAGAGACGCGCAGACAGTCTTGAGAGGAGAGCGTTTCGGGTCGCTCTATAGACTGATTGGCACCACGACTGTCAGGGGAGATGCGAGGAGAGAGGTCAAACCGTCTCTCAAGCTACAGGGCACAGTAGCATATGCATTTCATGCGATCTCCCCAGACCGCGGTTCCTTCGATAGAGCTATAGAGAGCAGGATCCGCTCTCAGCAGAAAGCTAGGAAGGACCGGCGGAGGAGCAGGGCAGGTTTCGTGGCGAGGGCGTGTGCGCAGAGAGAGGACCTTGGCGGAGGTAAAGCTTTCGTATCCGTGGGCGGAGAGTCATCTCAGGAGAGCCCAGACGCCGCAAAGGGAGCCATCTGGCTCAAGGGTCCCACCAGGGAACTCATGATCACTCGGGAGAAGGTGGAGTCGCACAGTGAGAGGTTGAGTGCGAATCGTCTTGCAAAAGACTCGGTCTATAGGGCAAGGGCGAAGCACGTCGGGGTGCGCCACCGGGAGTTGAAGGAGTTCGGCAGGGGTAGATGCAGGAAGTTGCGGGAGATATCGTGGAGGGATATTAGTACGGACTTGCGAGGAAGTCCAGTGACTGGAGTCAAGTTCAAGAACGGTCTTGACTTGACTCATTCTGATGCGCGTTGATCGCGGTCAGGCCCCAGGGAGAGGGGGCTCGTAGTCGCCGGTAGTAGAGATTTAAGCTGAAGGTGGAGTTTCGTTTGCGTGAGGCGTCAAGGTGGAGATTGTTAGGATCGTGACACCTCACACGCGCACGGATCGTCCGGATCGCGCCACGTCGGCGATCCGTGGGAGGAGTTAATTCCAAATCCAGGAAAGCTTGTTTTGGGAAGACTATGTTTAGAAAGCTACTGAGGCCGATTAAATTCTGAAATCCCCATTTTAGGAAGATCATTTGTGGTCGGGTATCTCATTCCAATATTAGGATTTCTCTCATATTCAGATGGGTGAGTTATTGCTGCTTATTGTGGGTCTAATTGCTTCCTAAAATTGGATTTAACTCGTAATTAGAGAAGGCTAACTGCCATTATAAATTGGGGGGTCATTTGTCTTGCCGATGAGAGAGATCAGACCATCAACAGAGAGAAAATTTGTGAGATCCAAACTGTGAAACCAGCGGGAGGAAGAGTTGTTGGAGTTGTGTTCCGGCGGCTTCGGCTTCGTCTCAGGCAGCGGCGGCGGGTCTTGGGCCCGGTGGCAGAGCAGCAACGAGACAGGCATCAGGCGCGGCGGCGAAGGAGCACGGTGGTCTGGAGGGAGTTCCGGCCGAGCTTGGCGCACACATTTTGGTTGCTCAGGAGGAGCAACGTTCCGGGCGACAGCGCTGTCGGAAATCCGACAGCTCCAATTTCAGTTTTTTGTTTTGCCTTTTGTTTCCTTTCTCTGTTCGACCCATTGAGGTCTATTGTAATCGGTAACTTTCTGACTTTAGTGGATCTTGTCCGGCGCGCTCTCCCCGTGGAGTAGGAGTCCCATACTCCGAACCACGTAATCTTTTGTGTCGTCTGTGTATGCTAAAATCTCGTTCCGTATTTTATTTTGCGTGATACTGGTTCTTTCATATTCGTGCAATTCCGTTGCGCTACCGCGGCTTAACTCGATCCGATTTCACAACACCGAACCACATAAATCACATTGTATTTTTTATTTATGATTTTGTAATTTTGATTTTTTCAGCATCATTTGCACAACAGCATCACATTAGAATAATTTCAAATACAAATTTCACTGTCAACCAAAGAGATATATAACATCCATGATAAGTGTGATCGCAATTAAGAGTAGGATGAAGAAGATGAAGAAATGGTGCACAAGCTCCTTTATTTATATTATATATAATAATAGAAAGACAATGGGCAATGCAGATCAGCAACTCTTCCTCGCCGGCTTCCCAGACTCTTGAGTTACAAATGGAAGCAGCAGGAGGTTGTGAACTCAATTTGCAATCAATGTCGTGTAATGAATCCAGCTGCGGAGCATTCTCTCTTAAACACCTGTAAATGAACACCAAACGAGATTTTTTTTAAACAAAAAACTAACGGCTCTTAATTTTCTGCACTATTTCTTCTTGCTATCGAGGCGAGTACTAGCACTGTACTCCCTGGCGGCACGTCAGAACGCCGGCGCCGGAGGTGATGGAGGCCACCATGGAAGAAGTCTTGGCCCCAAGGCTCGACGCCCTCGAATAACTCGCGGACGCCCCAGCACCGGAAGGGGTGAAGTAGGCTCCGTTGAGAAGAAGATCACCCTCCGACCTCCAGTTCCATCCCTGCCAAACACTCTGATCCCTGACGACCCTCTTCGTCACCTGTCATTCCATCATGAACGCGAAATTTCACATGCTGCGTGTACGTAAAGAACAAGCCCACCGATGGCGTTAATGGTGGTTACCTCTTTAGCAAATGGGTTGCCCGGAGCGAGATATCTGTTGCCCTGGCTGTTAATGGTGGGATCCGCGCTGCCGCCGATGGCGTACATCTCCCAGTGTGTATAGTCGTTGTTCACCACATGGAAATAGCCATGTCTGCACCTGAATTGAAGATAGAAAATATTGACAAATGTGTTGTCGATTAGCTAGCTCTTGCAGAGCGAGCAATTGCAGAGTGCTGAAATTAATTAATGGCTACCTTGGCATCCGCTGAATGAGACCCTCTCCGAAATGATTGAAGGCTATTGTCACCTGCATCGCCTTGTCCCTTTCGTAAGAATCGCTGTGGCCCAGGAGCATCACCTGCGAAAGCAGCAGCAGATTCATTGGGCCAAATTGCTCTGTTTTCAAGAACAGAGATCTGCGGTTCCTATGCGCAGTGCATACCTCATTGTGGTGTGTGAAGTAATTGTTGGAGATTGTAATGGCCGTGGAGCCAATTATGGCATCGATGAGGCCATCGGCGCAGTTAGAGAGGGAGCAGTGATCCACCCAAACGTGACTGGCGCCGAAGAGGGACACGCCGTCGCCGTCGGCGATGGTCCTCCAGCCGTAATGGGAAGGAGAGCTCCTCACCATGGCGTTGCCCGTTGGCTTGCAGTCATGAATATGGAGGCCGTGGATGATGATGTTGGTGACAAACTGGACGGTGATGCAGGCGCCATTGGCTATGTGGACGTTGACGCCGCGGCCGTCGATGGTCTTGAAGCTGTTCATGATGAGCTCTTGCTTGAGGGTGATGACCATGTCGCGCTTGAACACTATCCAGAGAGGCTCGTCCTGGATCACCGCATACCGGAGTGTTCCGGGCCGGGGATTCACCGCGTCGTAGTCGCCGGGATCCGTCACGGTGTAGAAGCGGCCGTCGCGGCCGCCAACGGCGTTGCGGCCGAAGCCCATGCCGCAGTCGGCGAGCCGCTTTCGGTTGCTCTGCCAATCAGGATCGCAGCGCCAGCAGTCATCAATGGGGTTGCCGGTGCCGCATGACAGGAAGCCCAGGCTCCGCCTGGCCGTGCTCGCGTTGATGGCCCTGCATCCAAAAACTCCATTAATTATGTGTGGATAAAAAAATTCATAATGCCGTCAATTAAATTAGGGGAATATCTCTCGATCGAGCAAGAACAGAGCACGTGAGAGTTAAATTCCGAGTGCAGCAAATAACTTCGAAGCATTCAATGGAGAGCCCCCCGGGGCCGTTAAGCGTTAATGTGAGTTGGTGAATTCCGGGAGAGGTGGAGGTACAGCAGGAATGACGAAGCAGGCTGGACAGAGCGAGCAGGGAGGAACAAGGCAACAACTCCACCGCCGGCCATTATTGAACGGAACTTGATATCTCCGTCCAGAACGTGACAACCAACAACAGATTAAAAAAAGGATGAGTGGAATCTAAGAAAAATAAATGTCAGAAAGTCATTTTTGGCTGAATATTAAAAAATATTCGACAAAAAATCGTAAACGGATGGGTTAAATAGTGATTCGTTAAGGATCACACCTAACAAACATCATTCGTTGGAACATAAAAGTGGATGAAGTTCTTTAGGCGGGCCTTAACGAATGACAATTTAACCCTTATGTTCATGACCGTCATCACCGTGTGCCAAATGGAGCACTGTATAATTAGAGGGAAGAGAAAGATTACGTGTGAACTTCAGCGGCCACCATCTCCGGATCATCAATCGCGCCGATCACAGATCTGCTCACAGAGCTGCAAGGGAAGAAGATATATCTCACAATAATGCTTAAAAGAGATTGAAGTCAGGGCTCTCGTGAGCACAATAATGATTAGTGTTCGGCTCCGTTTGGAGGGCTTATTTTCACCGATCAAGCGATTACGACCTGTCATTAAAGTATGAGTGGCCTAACAACATGGTTATGACCGCCGTTAATAAAAGAAAACTAGTTTTGAACTTAAAAAAGTCAATGAAGTTTTTTAGGTGAAGTCAGATATTGTGAACATGCACGCATTCACGACTGCCACCGGCACCCCAAACGGAGCCACCAATTACAGATAAAAAATGGTCATTATTAAATTGAATTGTGTGATCTTATTGGTGCATAAGAGGATGCTCTGCCTCCTAAATTTTTGCAGTAGAATATTTTTATTTGGACGATGACACTTTGGAGGGGCACGAGAAAGAGGCAGGATGAAGGCGACCCAAGATTGACACTTAGACCGTAGTGGCAAATATCATTTGACCAACAACGGGAATCTTGTTCCCAAATATGCCCTTAGGCCATAGTGGCAAATATATAATCGCGAAATAATTAATTTGGCCTTGCACCGACACAAACGTACGGAAGGAAAGATAACGGCGGGGTATCTAACGGAAATGTTTCTTCTCTTAGGGAAAGATTATTGCCGCCAGGCCCGCCATCACTTCCATTTGACCGACTAACCTTAAAGAATTAAATTTTTTATTTTATTTTAGAAAAAGGTATAATAGCCGAACCCCACTAGAGCGGTATAAAAGGCTTGAGTGTTGTTGACTTGTTGTTGTTGTATTTTAAAACAGGTATAAAATATTATTAGTGCTATTTTACTCTTAAAATAGTATTTTCTATTTTGGTTTAATTTTTTGAAGAGAAATTTAAATTAACACTCAATTTTTTTTCCACGAAGATCTATAATTTGACCAACAACGGCGCGCTATTTGACTGATATTTTATTACTTGGCTTTTTTCTTTCTTTATCATATTTCCCTCTCAAAGAAAGCGAAAGCCGAAAGGAGAGAGCGAGAGAGAGAGAGAGAGAGAGGAGTGAAGAACTAACAAAACGAACAATAACGAGAATGGCAAGACCAGATCTGAGCTTGCCAGTTATAAAATCTCGCCGGAGACGAAGAAGATAAAAAAACAGATCTGAACAGAGTGTTCTTATAGTTAGTGTAATTCTAGGCAAACCTAGCGGAGCGAGGAGATTTGCCCACTGACGTTGCAGCCACCTCCGTTAGGATTCGGCGTCCCGCTCCAATGGCCCTGCAAGAAGAGATAATGCCTCATTGAACTCGAGCAGATCCCCATTTCTCCATTTTTTTTGAAGGAAAAAAAACTACTGTAACACTCCTGTGAGCTCAAGACGAACTAGAAGTGAAAGCAAGAAATATCGAAATCTTCCAAGAACAGATCCAATTTGTCACGAGATTGCATAAATCGGTAGCGCAGTTCGTGAAAACCCGCTGAAACCCTGTGAATTCGGCACAAAACCCCCAAATCCAAACTAAACTCGAACTTTACCCTTTCACTACAGTCCTATTTGGCATCAGCTAGAGAAAAAAATCTGAGAAATTCTTGATCGACACTAACTTCTCCCGCCGTGTAATCAGAGTCGCATTCAAAGAGAGAGCGGGGGCAGGAAGAGAGGGAAAATGTACCTGGCAGTGAAGCTCCTCCCGTCGCCACCAGCCCATTCAATCCCCCCGGCCAGAAGTACAAGAAGCCCTAGAGCATAAAGCGGTGCCAACTTCAAGATCTTCGCCATTGCCGACAGAACCCTCTCTCTCTCTCTATCTCTCCTTCTCTCTCCCAGATACGAAGAGCTTCTGTGAGCACCAGAAGAGGGGAAAACAGTGAGCGCAAGCAGGGGGAGGGAGAGAAAGGCCGCACTTACGCTATCTGCAGCCTATTACCCCTCAAATTTATAGAACGTTCCATTGGGACCAAATTGTAATCATGCAATTACGTCGCTAATATGAAATCACACTTCCAATTAATTTCTGTTTTAGATAAATCACTTTTATTACTGTTTATTATTATTTTATTTAAATTGAGTATATTCCCTTTTACACACTCATCAAATCTTATTCCCTTCGCATTTATTAATTGATAGAAAATTTACCTGAAAATTGCTTCTTTATTTTCCGACAATTTCCGATTTTCATAACCCGATCCAAACTCCGAAGTATGCGCGTATGCAATTATATTAGGGGATTGTTATCTCTCCAAAGTCCTTTTGGCCACCCGCATTTAATTTTAGGTGTTTTTTCTTTCCAAAATTAGATAATCGCAAAGTAATTTTGGCTACCTGCACTTTATATTTTTTTAGGGTCTTATCATACATCATTTTTGAGAGCCTTGTTCGATTTTTCTTATGATCAAATGATAGTTTGATTATATTGCGGAAAACATGGATGTGAACTTGATGAGCACCAAATTCCTAACTTGATGGGGATATCCGAACCTTCCCTGACGTAACCACCTGAAGTGTAACTGCCGCGGCAAACACCACCATCGCTGCTGTCGCGCAAATCGTCATCGCCGACTCCGTGACAACCGTCATCGCCACACAGAAACTGCCATCGCCGCACCGTGACCGTCATCGCCGCCGCCGCGCAAGCCACCATCGTTGCTGCCTCGCCAACCGAAATCGTCGCCGCCGCACCAACTAGTACAACATATCTGTGTTGAGATAACACTTCAGGATTCTGATGCATACTTTTTTGTTAGCTGACAAATGGTCTTTCTATGATGACTTTTTACCTTAACTACTACAACTTATGTTATAGATGTTTGTATGGAGGAGAATGTTGTATCCAATGACCAGGTTCTCTCTTTCTTATTAGATGAACTTGTTGTGAAGTATTGGTACAAACAAAGATTCAAATTGTATCAATTTACGGATATCAAAAAATTGATTTGAGGATAACAAATTGATTTGCGTATATAATTTTAACAATAATGCTTTGCGGATATCAAAAATTTATGAATAGCTAAAACTGTAGCACGAACAATAGTCGCCTAACATTATTAGGGACCTCACATTTCATCACAAATATCCAAACAAGATAAAGCTTCTATAGTAGTAAATAAATTTATATAAAATATGTAAAGTTTTGTTTCAAATTTCATACAGTTTGTACAATCAAAATGGATGTTAGCTGTTTGACCAAGAGATTTTCTTGGCTTGGGGTGAACTTATTGAGGATGAGTAAGACAGGTGGCCCAAGATCGTCGAAGATCCCACCACATATCTGGGAGGTATTATATATGGCAAAAATATTAAATCAGTCCCTCAATTTTGATACCTTTTTGAAATCAGTCCTTGAACTTTCAAAAGTTTGAAATCAGTCCTTAAATTTTTAAAATCAGGGCAATTTGATCCTATAGCTGTTTCGTTTTTGATTTTCTAGTTTTCTATTACCCCAATTTTCTATTTTCATTGCTAAACCTTTTAAATTTTTATTGTTAAACCTTTTATATTTCTAATGTTAGGATCTATTGGTAAAAGGTATGATAGAGTCCTCCAGAAATAATTCGGGTTGTGGGTAGTCAAACCGTCCACCTCCTTTGATGGAGGAAGTGGGGTTGACAAAGTCAAGCCCACTAGCACCGAAATCACCGTCGTCGTTGCCGCCGCAATCGCCGCCGGCCGCCACCGCCATCGCCATCGCTGTCGTCATCGCCTCCATCGTCTTCATCACCATCACCGTTCCGTCATCGTTGCGGCAACCACCGCCATCACCATCATTGTCTTCATCATCGTCGCCGCCGTCACTGCGGTAACCGCCACCATCGACGCGGTAACCGCCGCCATCGCCATCATCATATTCATCACCGCCGCCGTCGTCGCCGGCGCCGCCGGCGCCGCGGCGACCGCCTCCATCGCCGCGACAACCGTCGTCATTGCTCTTCTCATCCATCGACGCCGCTGTCATCGTCCATCTCATCCATCGACGCCGTTGTCATCGCCCATCTCATCCAATGACGCCGCCGCCGTCGCCCTTCTCTTCCCTCACAGCCGCCGCCATCACTCCTCTCTCCCGCTGCAGCCACCGCCGTCGCTCCTCTTTCTCGGCCACCGCCGCCGTCGGTCCTCTCTCCCGCGGCCGCCGCCTACGTCGCTCCTCTCTTCCTCGGGCGCCGCCGCCGTCGCCGACTGGATTCCGACTCCGGTCTGTCTCCACCAACCGGATTCTTGATCGTCGTCAATTGTCCACCATTTTATCATGCTCCCGCCATCGTCGCCTTTCTTACAAAAAAAAATGAAATATATATTATTACAAGCTATTATTGAAAATATAAAAGATTTAACAATAAAAATATAAAAGGGTTAGCAACGGAAATAGTAAATTGGGTAATAAGAAATCAGAAAATTAAAAACGAAACAGCTTTAGGATCAAATTGCTTTGATTTTAAAAGTTCAAGGACTGATTTCAACCTTTTAAAAATTCGGGGACTAATTTCAAAAAAGTATCATAATTTAGGGACTGATTTAACAGTTTGCCTATTATATATTTTTGGAAGGAACTTGAACAGGAATAAGATAGAATTTTTAAGGTACTATTTGAAAAGGCTTTTTAGCTCCTTTTAATTTTTTGAAAAACGCAATCATACTTTAGGAATTGTTTGGATTGTCTAAGGATGAGAAAAGGGCAAAAAACTTCATTTTTTTTCTTTTTTTGAAAAGTCACTTGTCATCTATTTTTCAACTTTTTCGAAAAACATTTCCTCATATCAAAACGCTTATCTTTTAAAAATATGTCATACTTGATTTTTTTTGTCAATACGTTAATTTTTTTCCTGACATATTTTTCTTCGGGGCGCATTTTTTCGCCAAGGCGCGTTTTTTTTGCTCAGACCCTAATTTTTCGCCCTGACTGACTTTTTTCGCCCAGCCCCGGGGTTTTTCGCCCGACAGCATTTTTATCTGCACGGGTGCAGTTTTTTCGCTCGTGCACGATTTGTTTCACCCAGACGCGTTTTTTTTTGCTTTTGTCGATTTTTTCGTTCGGGCGCGCGATTTTTTCGCATCGCCGTAATTTTTTTGCACCATCTCGATTTTTTCACACGAACACTTTTTTTTTTTCGCTCGAGCATAATTTTTTTCGCACGGGCGCCTTTTTTTTCCCGGAAGCAAAATTTTCGTCTGAGCTCGAATTTTCCGCCCGAGAGCGATATTTTTCAATAGAGCTCATTTTTTCTCTCGGGCACGATTTTTTCGTCCGAACGCGATTTTTTCGCCCGGGTGCTGTTTTTTCGCCTGGTCTCGAATTTTTCATCCGGACGGGAATTTTTCGCTCATGAGCGATATTTTTTGTCAAACCGCATTTTTTTTGTCCCGGCGCATTTTTTCCGCTCGGACACGATTTTTCGCCTGTGGGCGAATTTTCGCTCAGGCGCGAATTTTTCGCATCGGCGTGATTTTTTCGCACGTTCGTCATTTTTTTGTCCGATCGCGTATTTTTTTTCCCGGACGCTATTTTTTTCGCTCGAATGCAAATTTTTTTCGCTTTCGGACGAAAATATCACGTCTGTTTGAAAAATTCGCATCCGTGCGAAAAATTCGCGTCCATGCAAAAAATTGGCGTCAGGCGAAGTATTCGCAACCGGTCGAAAAATCCGTGCACGTCCGAAAAATTCGCGGCCGCCCGAAAAATTCACGGTCTTCTGAAAAATTGGCGGCTGTCCGAAAAATTGGCGTCAGGCCGAAAATTTAGGCCCGGGCGAAAAATTGGGGCCCAACCGAAAAATTTGGGCCTGGGCTAAAATATAGCGTCCGACCGAAAAATTAGCGCCCGAGCGAAAATATCGTTCCTGGGCGAAAATATCGCTCTCGTGAAATTGCAATTGCATTAAACATAAAAAAGAAGGATACAGGGGGCGAAGAACAAGGAAACACAAAAAAACAACAGGAAAGCTAGAGCAACCACTCAGCTGCCCTCCCAGCCCCTACAATCGGAGGCGACCAGCTCAACAAAGAGGTCATCCGCCCCAACACCGGCATCGCACAAGAAGTCCCCCCCAGTCGCCGTCCGCGCACAGTGATCAGCCAGACGGTTCGCGTCCCGGCGCACATGGTGAAACCGCACCGCCGCAAAGTCAGTGAGAAACGCAAGATCCGTCTCACCCGGGTAGGTCCCAAGCCGAGCCGTCCCCCAAATTGCCTTGCTGCAGAAGTCCAGGACATTTGACGCGTCCCCCTCGATGATAATACCCTTGGCCTCAATCAGGGCCGGGGTGACCACCCGCCGGATTGCCTCAATAGCTAGTAGCTCAACGCGGCCCGGGTCCCAATGTTGTGAAGCAAAGCCCGCTGCCGTCACGATCGTACCTGCCTCAGATCGGATCACAAGACCGAGGCCCGCGGAACGGCACGGAAGAAGGGAACCATCCACGTTGACCTTGATCCACCCAGGAGGTGGGGGGCACCACGAAGCAGAGGTGAAGCGCCCAAAAGGGCGGGAGGTGCCCCAACATCCCGAGCGACGACCTTGGTCGAAGAGCGAAAGGTTTTCCACGATATTGGCCGCAATAATCAAAGGAGTGTTAACCTCCCTGTTATGAACTTTAGCATTCCGCGCCCGCCAGCATTGGTAAACCGCATAGCAGAGGAGGCGAAGGGGTTGGAGGGCCGTCTTGCCTCCTTGGCGCGCAGCACAATCAACATCTTGCCAAGACCAGCCCGTTGGGAGCCGCAGTCCCCACCGGTGCAGCTCCGCCCCAACCGCTCGAAGCCGATCGCATCCACCAACAATATGATCCCGATCCTCGGGTTCAGCACACCCCCAAGGGCAGAGCCAATCCTCCGCCAGTCCACGACGGTGAAGCCACATACGGGTGGGCAACGCATCCCACACAAGCCTCCAGCAAAAAAATCTCTCCCGGGGGTGTAATCCCAAAGCCTTCAACCAGCGCACATCCATAACTGGTGAGGACGGCTGCGTTGTGGGGTAAGCCAGGGAGGAGATGCCCCTGAAAGTAAACTGAGAGATCAGCTCCGGGGTGTCCTCGCCCCCCCCCCCCCCCCCCCCCCCCCCCCCCCGCCTGGTTGGAGTTGCAAAATAATTAAGCGCAGTTGGTTCCCGAAGACCTGTTCAAGGAGCTCAAGGTTCCACTCGTCATCAGCCTCCATGAGGTCAGCTACCATGAGACCCTCAAGCGCCGCACTATCCACAAACGTCGGCCAGAGGTTTAGTGGGGTCTCAAAAATCCAAATATCCTGCAGAGCCACAACCCGTCTCTCATTGCCAATACGCCACCGGATAATGGGGGCAAGACTACGGAGGCCATGCCGAAGGGTGGCCCACGCCGGGGAGTCAGCACGATTAGAGGAGGGGTCGCAGATACGTCCACCGTACTTACCGAGAAAGACAGCCCCAAACAAGGACTCCGGAGACGTCAACGAATCCCAGGCAAGCCGTGCCCGTAAAGGGCCTTCCCAACACCGCAAACGTCGGAGACCCAGGCCCCCCGCCTGCTCCGGTGAACAGAGGATATCCCACTTAACATAGTGCAAGCCCCTCGAGGCTGCATTCTTTTGCCACAGGAACTTGCGGGCCAGCTGCTCCACCGCCTCAATCACCGCACGTGGGAGGGACGAGTGGGTGAGGGCGTACACCGACACAAACAGGAAGGAAAAACGAAGTAGAGCAACCCGGCCCGCCAGCGATAAATGACGGTTACCCCATTGAAGGATTCTCTGATGCCACCGGGCCACTGTAGGAGCGAAGTCCACCTTCGTAAGCATCCGCATGGCAAGTTTAATTCCGAGGTAGGTGAGTTCCTCCACCTTTTGGAAGCCCAGCTGGCGCGCCCACCGTTCGCCCAGCCACCCCGGCATAGCCTTACTAGCCAGCACCATAGATTTGGACCGATTAATCCGCTGCCCAGTCCAGCTGCAGTAATCATTCAGTAACTGAGAGCCCGCCCGCATCGCATCCGAATTTGCCCGGGTGAAAAGAAGGACATCATCAGCATAAAGAAGGTGAGAGAGGTGGGGGCCCCCAGGCGATAGCGGGAAGCCCATCGTCGTGCCCGAAGCGTGGATAGCAGAGGAAAGAAGCTCAGAGCACAAAATGAAAAGGTACGGTGACAGCGGGCACCCCTGCCTGAACCCGCAGTCCCCCGCAATCCAATCAGTGCCACGGCCGTTAATCAGCAAGGAGAACAACGACGCTTGAACACACTGCAGCAACCAATTGGAGAACCGGGCGGGAAAACCGAACCGGGAGAGGACCTGCTCGAGCGTGCGCCAGCTCATCCGATCATAGGCTTGTTCCATGTCCACCTTAACAGCCAGGAAGCCTTCCTTGGAAGTGGAAATACGCAGCTTGTTAACAGCCTCCTGAGCAAGGAGGCACTGATGAGAGATGCTCCGGCCCGCGACAAACGCACCTTGCTCCGGCGAAATGAGGCGGGGCAGAACATTCTTCAACCGGGACACCAAGATTTTCGTGGCGATTTTATAAATAGTCTGGCAGAGGCTAATAGGCCGGAATTTCTCCGGTCTGTCAGCATTCGCCACCTTGGGGATAAGAACTACCACAGTCTTCTTCCAGTCCGCCGGCATGATCCCCGTGGTGAAAAAATCCTTCACCGCCCTGCATACATCAACGCCCGCAATATCCCAAAAATTTTGAAAGAAAGAGGCGGTCATACCATCCCAACCCGGCGCCCGATTAGGCTTGAGTGAATGCACCACCGCCCAAATATCAGCATCGGTGACCTCAAGCAGCAGCTCCGCCGCAAATTGAGGGAGGACCTCAGCCTTGTCCTCCAAGGACGGCCACCCATCCAAGAGGGGTGGGTCACAACGCCACTTTTGAGCAAAGTAGCGGATGAAGGACTGCTCAATCACCTCCGGATCCTCAGAGAACTCCGTTGCAGCAAGCTCAACCTGTAGGATTCGATTCTCACGTCGTCGGGACGAGGCCATGGAATGAAAGTAGGACGTGTTGGCATCACCCTCCTGAATCCAGCGCACTTTCGCTCTTTGGCGCCACCACGAATTTAAGCGGGATAGGGTCGCCGAGAGAGACTTGACCTTAGCAAGGAGGGAGGTAGCATCAGCCTCAGACCAGCCAACTCCCCGGCACTCCCTAGCTTGAAGGTCAGCCACCTCCGCGGTCAGCACAGCCTTAAGCTTTTCCAAATCAGCCAGTTTGTTCTTACTCAAGAAGAATAAAGCCTTCAGGGTTCGTGAGCATTTTTGCTGTAGCACATCAGCCGGACTCCCGGACCCGGGTCTGCACCAGTGCTTGCGGACAACCCCTCTTGCCGCTGGGTAAGAAAGCCAAGTATCCTCAAACCGGATCCAAGGGCGACGGGAGTAACTCCTAGTGTCGGTCAAGGGGAGCAGAATAGGGCAGTGATCAGAGTCAACCCGATTTAAGTGCCGCACTTGGGCCAAAGGAAGCAGCCCCCATCCCTCGGTGTTTGTCAAAACCCGATCCAATCTAATCCAGATCCGCCCCTCCCCTGGCTGATTATTGCACCACGTGAACCGAGGCCCAGCGAAGCTAATTTCCCGCAGGTCAGCTAGGGTAAAAGCCTCCTCCATCTCTGACGCACCAGTCGAGTAAACAAACTCTTTCCCTCCCATCTTCTCCTCGGCACGCAGGATACAATTAAAATCACCCCCCCCCACCCACAAAGGCAGGCGCAGTTCCGGACAGCCAACCATGCAAAGCGGTCCAGATTGCCCTACGAACATGCAAATCCTTGTTGGCGTAAATAAAGACGACAAGCACGCGGGGGAGGCCCGCGAACTCAGCCCAGCCTACCACCCATTGCGGCCCCTCCTCCAAAACCTCGAATTTGACCTCCCCCGCCTTCCAAGGAACTAAAATATCGCTCCCGGGCGAAAATTTCGCGCTCGGGCGAAAATTTCGCACCCCCACAAAAAATTCGCACCCTGGCGAAAAATTCGCGTCCGGGCGAAAAATTTGCAGCCTGTCAAAAAAATCGCGCTCGGGTGAAAAAAAAACGCGCCCGGACGAAATAAAACTCGCTCGAGCAATATAATTGCATCTTTTCTCCGAACACGCATTTTTAATAAAAAATTTACCGTAATAGAGATTTGTGAAACGGTTGTACTTCTCTTTTCTGAAAAACTTTACAAAATAAGTTCACTCAAACATTTCTCATTTTCTAATAGACATTTTTCAAAAAAACTCATTTTCCTGCCATCTATTTTCCACCACTCCTTTGTGAAAAGTTTCCCAAACCGGCCCAAAAAAAAACTTTGTCACCGCATATTGAAACTTAGCATGTTGAACCAGTCACTTCGTTTAAGGATGTTGGATGGTGTTAGAGAAAAAAATATGACAATGTTGCTGAATATGCTACCCATTCACCATATGTAAGGTGGTAGACAGGTAGAGGGATAGCTCATGTACATGTATAAGACAAAGGTCGGGAAAGATCTTGTAAGTGGGAGAAACACAACAAGAAAAACCTTGATTAGAAATGAGCAAAATTGTAGCTAATATGATCCTAGCTAAATTTAGCAAAAAATTTATTCCTTTCTAATTAGCAAGGATTTTTTAGGAACGAATTTTTTTGATGCTAATATTTTGTATTTTATATAATTATTTGATTAAATTTAAATAATATTTATATACAAAAAAATATTTTTTAATATGCACTTGTTGAGAATCGAACATCAAACCTCTCATATATAAATTCCTTACCCAACCAATCCTCCTAATTACCTAATTTGTTTATAAATGACGATAATATATATATAAATATATATATATATATATATATATATATATAATATATATATATATATAATATATATATATATATATATAATAAGTATATATCTATATTATTTATATATCCGGTTTTTTATTATACATAAAAATATATATTTATTTATTTATTTATGTTTATTTATTTATAATTTAATATATATATAGTTTATTATATATAATTTTTATATATATCGTTATTTCTATATATTATATATATTTATATATTAATGTATATTTTATATTGTTTATTTATTTATATTTTTTATATGTATATTATATATTTATTTATTTCTCGTTTGAGCAAGGCGGGGAGATCGCACGGGAGTGTGACGAGCTCGATGGGGATATCGTGCGGGAGAGTGACGATCTTGGCAGAGGAGCAGTATCATGATGAGAATGTGGATATAAATGGCTTTTTTAATTTGTTTTAAAACTTATGATATATATATATATTTTTTAAAAAGTGTGATGAAAATATTTGGAGGGAATTGAATATTTCCCTCCATAAATATTTATTCTAAAATAATTAGTATAGAAATTTTGAAAGGAAATATTTCGTTTTTATTTAGTAACAAATATTTTGCAACAAAATAATTCGTTGCTATTTTTGCAACGAATTTTTTCGTTGCTATTTTTGTAGGTAAAAACAAATATCATTTACCTAGCTAAATTTGATGCTAATTAGCAACAAAATATTTTACCTTCCTAATTTTCGTTGCTAAATGAAATTTTTCTTGTAGTGAAAGTATTAGTTTTTAGGAAATGGGAATGTTTGCTAGGGAGAAAGGTGTCTCACATAATTCTCATCAACAAGCAGTGAGATGGTCAGTTGGTCACGCGTCATTTGGTGAGAAAGACTTTGAGATGAAAGATTGAGATGAAAATTACAGCATGTCTTTGCATCTTGCAGGTGACCTGAAGAAGACGTCTCAATTAGCGACACATTTGCGGTAGGTCATCCGGGAGGAGTTGCGGGTATTGAGTTATATTCATCTTAAGTGGGCAGATTAATATGTACTTCATGCCAAATTTCAACTCTCACATGCCACAACATCTACCTCATGGGGCCTACCACATCTGTCTCATGTCATCTGTCACGCGTGTAACGGTCTCCCCAGAACACAGTTCACAATGATGCTCGTAGGGACTCCCAACATCCAACTCGAATGGGTTCAGCCTCAACCGATCTGCAGACCATGCATCACAACTATTGAGTTTTACTAGGGGTGAATATACATCAGATGTGCGCAGCAGAAACAGATCTAGAAAAACCATAACTAGATGTGGGATATTGTGAAAATCATGATACAAGAAATAGAACAACAAATACATGCGTCGGGTCGATTCACAAAGATCGGTCAAGGTGCTCCAAGAAAAGTTTCTTTGCTGTATTGGAATCCTATCTCACTTCTTTCTTGTTCGTTAAGTCCGAGAACGCAAAAAAGGATCTATGCTTTTACAGGATTTCCACACTAACAAGAGAAACGTCTCATCGTCATTGCATGAGGACAGGTTGGAAAGGGATGATTTAGTTCTTCATCTTCACGAGTTGCTAGGTTCTTTTCCAGGAGAGGGTCGTTGGCGCTAGGGCTCCGATTCGTGTGTGGGGGGGTGGCGTTAGTTCGCCGCTCTTCCAAGCTCTTTAAGAAAATTAGGGCACGGGAAGAACCGAAAAACTTCTTAACCCTAACCCTGAAATTATATCTATATATAATCTTCAGTTAACCAGATTCAGTTTTAACAAGAAATATCATAATAAGAGTCAAACTAGGTTCAGGGTTAAAGACAGAAGAAAGTCGGGTCTAGCCGATATTAATGTCGTCGATGGTTGTCCAGTCGACACTAGACTTAATCTCTTTATTAATCCAATCTATGGACTATCAACAGAGGAAAAGACCTATCCATCAAGTGAAATCTTACCTTTGGGATGTGTTGTATTTACTTAGGATTTGTGTTGATCGGGTGATCCGTAGATGCGTACTAGAAGTAAAAGTTCAAAGTATCTTAGAAAAATGTCATGCATATCCTTACGGATGACATTTTATGGGAGAAAGAACTGTTATAAAGGTATTAGAGGCTGATTTTTTACTGGCCGACATTGTTCAAGGTTGCTCATATGCTTGCAAAACGAAGTGATAGATGTCAAAGGGTAGGTAATATTAATCGAGGGGCCCGCATGCCTATGAACAATATCTTAAAGATGGAAGTATTTGACGTATGAGGAATTGACTTTATAGGGCCATTTGTAAATTCAAATGGAAATATATTTATTCTATTAGTTGTGGATTACGTTTCTAGATTGGTGAAATCTATAGCCACACAAAAAAATGATGTCAAGGTTGTGCTTAAATTTTTTAAGTCCGATATTTTTACTAGATTTGGTATGCCTAGAGCTATAATAAGTGATGGATGAGCAAATATTTGCAATTCACATCACTTTTAAGAAAATATGGAGTAACACATAAAGTCACACTTGCTTACCACCCTAAAACTAATGGGCTAGCCGAAGTTTCAAATAGAGAAATACAGTCAATTCTAGAAAAAACGATGAGTGAAACTCGTACGGATTAGTCACAAAAACTGAACAATGCATTTTTAGCATATTAGTAGACACGTCACGTCAAACACGAGCATTCAAACAAGGAGGTAAAAGTGTTGTCGATTAAGCGAGACACCCAAGGATCAAACAAGAAAACAACTCGTTGACGCCCCTGGAGATATAATTTGATCCCGCTGTAGCAAGGGCATAACACCAACAAAAGAGTGTACGCGCAACGCACATACAATCAAGTATTCTCTTGGCGTCAACATCAACACCCCCTTTTATGGCATCAACCATTCAATGGATGGAACGTCCTCATATCTCTCGCGCCCTCACGGAACCACACGCCAAGCGCAAGGCAGAGAGCAGCAACACGCTCACCCTCCTCCTTTAACCACATAACCTGACCTCCATCTTGAACGGCTCTACCTCAACTCCTGATAGAAACTGACCCCAAGTCTTGTGATGATTCCTCATACGAGCAGAACTTGGGACTTTCGGCATCTCCTAAGGAAACAAGCCCCATGATAAGAACGAACCTCGAGTCCTTCTTATTTTCAAGATAGAAGCCAGTCGCAAATCCTCCCTCAGATTCCTCCCAGGATGGACATCAAATCCTCCTGCATCATCTGATAAATAGCAGACTCTGGATCCGTCTACACTGCTAGGGCAAGGGGGCAGATGACCCCAGTAGTTGCTTTCGAGTAACAAGTCCCTGAAATTAACACTATGTAACCAATTCCATCAATATGACGAGCATGGAATGTGAGACACAAAATACTTTCAGACCACCGACGTGCAAAAGCATGATATGATGCTAAGTAGTGCTTGCCACCGCAAGGATAAAAGCCAAGCACCATTCGACAACTATCAAGATCCCCCGCCTAATGACGATTGCAGGATCTTCACCATGCAGGGTAGACACCTGAGGAAAGTCATAAGCTCAGCGCGTCACGCCAAGACACGCGCTCCCGAGCAAAGTACGAAACAAGGGCAGTGCATAAACTAAAGGTACAAAGAGCGTGCATGGCGCGGATTTAATCGAGTACCCCCCCCCCCCCCCCCCCCCAACGTCTGCACCAACCCTCGAGACATCACCTAATCAAGGGACATACACACATACATCCTTCGCACCGCACTGGACCTCTTGCCAAGTGCCAGACAGAGCAAAATGATGAGCTCGTCCTATCATGACAGACCTACCCTCGTAACCGTCATCTCAGGGTCCACTTAGTCATCTGGCACCGCTTCGCTCCAAGGCCCTAAGACTCTTTGTGATCAGCAACAGTAAAAGCTCACACTGCTCTAGCATCCTAAGCCACATAGGCCATCAACGGCTTCCGCCTTAAAAGGCTCTGCCTCAACCTATTGATAAGAACGGACACCAAGCCCTGCTATACTTCAGCACAAGAATGAACACAGAGTCCTTCCGAATCTTCTAGTAGGTACGAACCTGTTGGTCCCTCCGCAACACCAAGATAAGGGGGCAGAATATCCCTCCATGTCACGTTCAAGAATTCACCACTAACGCTAACTTTCTGTAGCAACATCGCAATCTAGCGCACAACGTCATGCTCGCACATTCTTACAAGGGGAAAGTGTGAAAAGCGACACACTTCTGCATCAATACGACACACAAAGTGCAAAGTCGAAGGACGTTCATGCAATGCACCGCAAGCACTGTGTAACGAGCAGGGACAATGCACGAGCAATCAACCCCAAGATTCACCGTTTAAGCGTCCACCACAGAATACGAGTAGCGCCAAGTAATCAGCGCACACGTACAAGAAGTATCTTATGACACACGTTAAATGAAGTAATCCAAAGTCCACAATCCCGAGACGAAATGCACATCATTACTTACTCTGTGACTGTTTGAGCGCTCAATCGTTGCACAGGCTAAAACGGCCTATTTTAGTCCAATTTATCAGGAGCGTTGAGTTGGTCGCAACACTTTTAATGTTGTGAGTTGAGTCGTTACAAAAATAATTGGGCCAAATTGAATTTAAAATTAGAGAGAATCCAGCCGGCTTGTGCACCTTCAATCTTAAATTCTTAGACTTAGTTTGGCGCGGTCTATTTACTCATGTGAGTTTGATAAAAAACGTCATTATCATAGAATGTCCTTTTTGCAAGACAAAGATCATGACCTCTATTAAAAAATAAATTAATTTGAGCATAAAATAAAGGCAATGAATTTTTTTTAGATAAGATCGGGCGTTCATGAACAAGGTACATGACCTTTGTCTTGCAAAAAGAAGCATTTTAATCTCCTACTCTCTAATCTTTGTTTCACTTTAATTTTGAGTTATTATTGCTAACACTATTGATAAAGAACATTTTACTTGTTTAGTTTGTGGATGAATAATTTATTATTATTGTACTTTGTAACACAATGAATTATTTCTTATTTACTTTATCAAGCAAAAAAAAACAGTAGATAAATCAAATTTTTTCTTTGTAGAGGTTGCAAGTGGGAGAAGAAGTCATATTTTGTTGAAATTTTTTTGTGCCCTGATGTAAGGGAGATGACCATTATGTTAATATCAGCCATTATAACTGAGACCAAGAGTCTTCAACAACCACTATTTTTTTCTTACTCAACAAAAAGAAACACTATTTTTCAAATGCATTAGATATCTTTTATGAAAAAAGTGTAATACATTTTCAAATGTATGTATTAGTCATATACATGTGTGGTATGTAGTATTTATAGTATTTTTTCTGTCTCAAGTTTTCTACAAGCGACGTCGTTCTTGAAAATCACACATCCATATTTTGCACTATAATATTTGAGAACCATCATCCATATCTTGTCATAGATCCGAGATTATACATTGTAAATAGTCAATTCATAATCATTAGCAATGTACCAAACATACCAGCTCAGTTTGACACGGTGATCGCAGTCATGAATATGAGGGTTAAATTGTCATTCGTTAACGCTCACATAAAACATTTCATCCATGTTTATGTTCAAAAAGATGATGTTTGTTAGGTAATGGTTAACGAATGACAGTTTAACTCATGCATCTACGACCGCTGCCACCGTGCCCAACGGAGCTGCAATCATCGATTCTCCCGATAGACCACAATAGGAAATAACAAGCACATTTTAATTTGCTATGCTACTAATACTTGTACTTGCTCTCCTATTTTTTATTGAACAAAGTGCCATCTTTTTCATTTTATTAACGGAAAATTGAATTTATACATATTTTCAATAGGATAATATTATACTCATCTAAAATATATCAAAAAAACACAAAAAGTGTGTCTCACTCGGCACAAAAACACTTGACTCCTGTAATTAATTTTGCAAATTTGAAAAAATAAGGAGGTAGGAAGTTTTTGTGCTGAGTGGGCCCCACTTATTTTGTGATTTTTTGATATATTTTAGATAAGTATAATATTATCCTTTCCAATAATATGAAATTCGATTATAACGGAGGATGGCGTGACAGCAGAGGCAACATCAGAAAGAATAACGGACTCATTTAATTAATTGGATTGCTAATTAATTAATTAATTAGGCTGCTATAAACAGGGGTGCACCGCACGCCATTGGCTACGCGAGTATTGCACTCCTTTGCGCAAGAGCGCGCCAGATTTTCCTGCGCAAGTCTTGCGACTCCCGCTTTTCCCGTCATAATTGACGCTGTTAAATCACCACGTCACGTGACCGTTTGTGCGCCTTTAACAAACACGTGCCGTCGCAATTGGGCTTTTATGACGTGGACGTCGATCCTTCGGTTGATATGAGCTCGAAAAATCGGAAAATAATTAGGTCGGCCGATCCGACCTAAAAGAAGATCTCTCCGCCAATGAAATGCAGGAAAAGACAGAAATTTATAGGGTCCGCCGTGCATAGCAAATCTGTGCACCGTAGGCCCCACTAATTTCTGAATTTTCATTGATTGCGCATACCCTCCTTTAGATCCCATAGGCGGACAAAAAAAATTTCCCGAAAAATCTCCAAGGCACAGTTTATCATTCCCTATGCAGTCAAATGGAGAGGAGAAAGGATCAGCATCTTCTTCATTTGTAATCATAAATGGAGATCTATTTCATAATGAATGTTAAGACTGTTTGGCATAGCTGTGGTGATCATAAAAGCAGAGGTTATTAATCTCGGATCTCACCTAAAAAATTTCATCTATTTAGGCTTTATTTGTTTGGGTGTTTCGCTGCTCCGTTTTGGGCAAACGCCGCCGAAAGGAGGGTAAACAAATGAACTTCCGGCGGCGTTTGCTCCGTTTCCACCCGCCCGCCTTGAGAAACGCCTCAAAACGCTTCGTTTGGAGCAGCCACCTCCCCCTCCTTTTGGAACACTCTGTTTCCATCCTCCGGATCGACCCGCCACCGTCGAATCAAATAAAGCCTTAATGTTCGAAACTAGTTTTCTTTTTTGAATGGCGGTCATATTATCAGTCATGCCAAACATACATTCTATAAAGATGACTTTTTTGTTCAAACTCATTGGGCAAAAAAAAACCGCGGCAAACGGAGCCCAATTCTTATATTATGTAAATGTGTATCTTTTTTTGTATGTGATTGTTAGGAGCAAAACTAACTTGAATAGGTGCAAGTCAAGTTTTAAAATAAAAAAATATTAAATAATTATTAAGTTTTATGGCGTAAAAAGATAGGGGCAAATCATTCGCGCATCAAGTTTTCGCCTCCTCGCCTCCAGTAGTTGCAGAAAAACCTAGACATTGCTCCGCCGAACTCCACGCCTCCCGCTTCCTGCTTCGTTCATCGCAGGCGAGTTTCAATTCGAAGCAGTAGGTGAGCATCCGTCTCTCGCTTGTTTCCGCACTGTTCAACTCCGACGAGTGTTGCTACCTCCAACTCGTTTCTACCTCCAAACCTGCAAACATTCAGACTCCACCATTCCAGTTTTCTAAACTTTGATTTGGTTTGTTAGTATACTGGAATGCTGAATGCTCAGTTTTCTGAAGGTATTTTGAGTCCATTTATGAATACTCGATTTTCAAGTTTTATCGGATCTAACTGAAATTCAAAGCAAATTTTCTATAGATAATATGCTCTTGCAATTGTTGGCAGGAGCAATATTTGGAGCAAAAAAAATTACTCAAAGAGAATTTTTCATGATTAATTTAAAACTTTTGTGTTATATGTTAGTATTATTAAAGCTAACAATTAGTTATTATTTTGTTAAAGAATTTTAAAATATTTGTTTGGGTTTGCGAGTATAATTTTTTGATTTGGAGGCAACAATCTCATTTTTTGCATTAAAGAAAAAATATCAAATGTTGAGAAAAATATCAATTGTGTAATAAATATTATTCATTTGGACTCGAACATACATTCTATGATAATGACGTCTTTGTCTAACCTCACCGGAGCAAATAAGCTGCGATAAGCCGCTCCAAAAGCAGCCTTAGGCTGTTTGGCATGGTGGCGGCGGTTATAAACGCATGGGTTAAACTGTCACCCGTTAAGGATCGCCTAACAAACATCATCCGTTTGAACATAAACGTGGATGAAGTTTCTTAGGAGGGCACCAATGAACGACAATTTAACCTCCAAGTTCATGACAGCAACGTACCACCATGTCATACGGGGCCTTAATCATGTTTACAAATTTATATTGGAACAATCTGAGCGGAACAATTCCTCCCCCATCAACGTACAAAACTCGATGAGCGAGCCACTCTACGTGAAGCGCACTCGAAGTATAAGCGGCTTGCTATATAATCAAATATTTGTGGACTACAACAAAATGGTCTGCATATAAAATTTGGTGTGCATATAATTAGATGAGCTGTATGTAAAATTTCATAATCTGTGTATATCACTGGACTGCATTTCGTGTTTTAATGCCGAAATAGTGCTGCCTCTATCTGGAGCACGAGCAATCTTTAGGTGTGGCACCCGTGTATGAGATACGTAGATGTGAATTTAAATAAATCAAATCAAATTTAAGCTCATCTACAACTGTTGTATTTACCTCAAAAAATATAGATTCTCAATTAACACATTTTTATAAAGACAGTTGCGCACACTGAAGAAGATACGGGTCACTGAGTCACTGACCCATGCAAGACCAAAAATGTTGCGCCCAGCGCAACTCGAGTTTTGCTCGAACGAACCCGATCATTCCGGCTCCCAATCTCCCATCCCTATGTATTTCAAGGGCCAGAATTTCTGCCAGTTATAACGCTGCTGCGAGTGCACTTTACCTCCCCAAATGGAGTAGCCATTGTTAAATAAATGCTCACGTTGATGTATTATTAGGTCTCTTAAGAAGGATCGCTTTCTTACAATGGTTTTTGCACCGCATTTAAGAGTAAGACTGAAACTTTATTATTATCATTAGATCGGGAATTTAATAAGTCTCGGGACAGCCAAACAAAAGGCAATGGAGGGATGGAAGAAATAGTTTCTGGAATGTGGGAAGGACGGAAGGTACGGGCATCTGTACTACCGGTGTTAAGGAGAGAGAAGGACGGTAACGGTGCATTCACATTTCACGCCCACGGCGAAGGAAAAGATGGTTGCACTGCCACCTATTTTAATTTGGGATATGTCATATTAGTATCAAAATCAGATCACGATACGTTAAATATAAACCACACATTTGATTGCAGCCGTTGATCGCAACAATAAATCAGGATCGTTCATATTTTGTTTTAGGTCTCCTAAACTTATATAGAGGTCTCTCAAATTTACATATTTTATAGGCACCCTAAAACACATCAGCCAGCCCAAAATTTGCAAAATGCAGGTCCGTCAACAAATTTCGGCCCGCACGGAAGCCTACGAAATCACCGACGGCCCGTTTCAGCGCCCCGCCCGCCCGCACAGCCCCTAGCAAACAACTAATTCTCTTCAGGAGGGAAACTATTATATACCCGAAAATTTCTCCACATCTGGCGGGGCAGTTGGGGGACTAATCCGCCTGGAATTACAATCGGGGGGATTAATTAAGCGGGATTAACCCGACTAAGCAGGCGTGAATTAATCCCCCCTGCTTAGGCGGGGAAATTTTAATTCCCGCCTGCCTTAGGCGGGATTAAATCCGACTAAGAGGCCATTCTATTATTTTTTATTTTAAATATATTATATAAAATATATTTAATGTATAATATATAAATATTTTTGTATTTTAAAAATATTAAATAAATTTTAATATAATCCCGCCTGCTTAGGCGGGATTAAATCCCGCCTTGGCCATTTATATTATTTTTATTTTAAATATATTATATAAATATATAAATATTTATATTTTAAAATATATACATATTTTTATATTATATAAAATATTTATTATTCAAAAAAATATTTTTTTTAAAATAGTACAATAATATTTAAACGCCGCGGGCACGGGCGCAGCCAGGTGCGGGGGCTAGCGGCAAAGCCCGCCGTCACGGGTCAGATACTTGGGCGTAGCCATAGGGACAGAGCCCGTGTCAGACACTAGTATATATAATATATATATTATATTATATATATATATATATATATATATTATATATATAAATTGTTCATGAGTGATTTAGGAATTTTAGAAAAAACCATAGAAGTTCTCTTTTCAGATTACAAATTTCTTTAGAAATTAGGAATTTTACTTGATTGTAGTTCAAGTAAATATATTTAATTATAAGTTGAGTCTAACTTGCTCTAATGGGAAAAAATTAGTACCTATTGGCGAAAGAGGCATCTGAAATGATAGCTTATATTTTAAGACTGTTTAGAGTGAAGGTTGTGTTTCCTTTCTCATCAAGTAATTTGTGGTGAAGAATCTATTTCTTTAGATGGTGAGAGTAGAATTATGGAAATAAGAGTGATAGGGATCGTATAAAAGATTGTGATTTCAAAAAAAAAAAGACAAAAATACACGCTTTTATGCGGCGGCTCATGTTTCATCTTCAAACGAAACCTAAGAGCTAAGCCAAACTGAGAAAGCAGGGGTGAAGGTGAAGACTAGGGCTTTGTTTGACGCAGCTTATTCGTTACAGTGAGTTTGGTCAAAAACTTAATTATCATAGAATGTATGTTTGACAAGATAAAAAGTTATGACAGTGATGCAGGTTAAAACTCCAAAATTATTTATGAAGCGCGGCGCCCCGGCGGTTTTATATGAGAAAAAGGCGGAAGTGAATTTATTTAAGAAAACGGGGCGCGCGTATTTATTTATTTATTTTGGATATAAAAAAGGTTTAGAAATCGAGTTTTAACGAAAGGAGGCAAGTGCACCTATCGTGAGTAGTACAGGATATTCGGGTGGAATATCGAGGTCGTATTGTTCTCGGGTCCGGTTCGATTATTTCTACTCTTCCCTGGAGGGGACTATTATTTTACCGATAATTATCTTGTCGGGATATTTATATATAATAAAATGCAGAAAATGACAGAAAGAAAATGAAAGCAATAAGAAGAAAGTTTGAAGGTGGTGCCGATGAAGAGCTTAGCTCGATGGCACCGAAAAAAACAATTGAACTAAAATAGACTTTAAATAAAAAGAGCTCCTAAATTTCTAATTAATTAAGGCGGAGACTTGGCCGTGGAGGTTCCACTAAAATGAGCTCACCTAGCTCTAGGACTATCGCTCACCTGAACGCTAAGACTATTCGACCGAACGCTAGTCCGACGAAGGATTCCTCTTAACGCCCGCATTACGCTAAGAACCCCGCTATTGGGTGGGGAACCCAATCCGGTAGAGTTGGCGCGCCTCCTCTCTCGAGGGTTAGTGCGGCGGAACTCTCTTTGCCAAGGGGTGTGATCTGTCCATACGCACGGCCTCTCGGCGAGCGTATGGAAAACGGAAATAGGGCCCACACATCGATATGTGGTCCTACGCGTCGTTAACCCCGGGCAAACCTTAAGTACTTTTAATTAATTAGAAAGATTAGACCTTTAGTTATTTTAAGCTATTTTATCTGTCCCAATGCTCTTCGATGCGAGGGCTAAGAACGATTAGCCACTCATCGGAATGGGGACGGCTTGCGAGGAAAGCAATAAATAAAGCAGGAAAGAAAGCTGAAAATGAAAGCAGTAAATGAAAGCAGTAAAGGAAAGCTGAAAATTGCAAGTCCTACCCAAACGAGTAGGACTGAAGAAAGCTGTAAATTGCGAGTCCCGGCGCAACTGCGTGGGCGGGAGAAATGAAAGCAGTAAAACGCACACACGCAAATCCTACTCAAATGAGTAGGAGAAAATAAATACGGGTCCTACTCAAACGAGTAGGACAAAATAAATGCAACGCACACACACTCTCTCTCGACATAAATGAAAACGCACACGCACTCTACAAGAAAGTAAACACACGCACTCTACTGAAAGGTAAACACACGCACACACACGACAGAATTGAAATAAAGCAAAGCGCCATTTAACTCTTAACGAGTAGGCGGAAATAAATGCGCATACATAAAAAATTGCAAAAAACTAAGTTGACGAAAAAAATTAAAACAACTGCATTTCTACCGCTAGAATGCGGTAGAAATGCATAAAAAGCTGAAAAAAAATTAAACGGGAAGAAAGTTTGCAAATAAAAATGAAAATGCAAGTGATCGAAAAATAAAAACGAATACATTTCTACCGCTAAAATGCGGTAGAAATGCGTAAAAAGAGAACGAAAAAATTAAAAGAACGAAAGTTTAAAATGAAAAACTAAGTGCGCGAAAAATTATAACGACTATATTATCATTCCTATAACTCCGTAAAAACGATTAAAAAGTGAAAATAAAGCGAAAAAAAAGAACGAAAAAGGTTTTGCGAAATAAAAAGCTAAGTTAAAAAAAAAAAAAGAAAAAAACACTTTGAAAACATTTTTACGGGTTATAACAATGAAATAAAAAGCTATAAAAATCTAAGTTAACAAAACTAAGTACATAAAATTAAAAAGTTATACTCATACACACACACACACGTATTAAAAAGAAACGAAAAAAACTAAGTTAAAACAAAAACGAATAAGATTGCATAAGGTGTGAGTTGCATAGCTACATTCCAAAGGCGATATAAGAGAAGAAAACACATATTTCATTAAATGAAAAGACGAGTTACAAAGACACGAAAATAAAACTAAGGAGGGGGGGGGGGAGAAATTATCCCTTACATAAGCCTTGGAAGCATTTCGGCAGCACAACCCTATACAAAATGGTGCCCAAAAGGGGAACAGAAATCCAGAGCAGAACACTGGAATTTATAGAAAAAAATTTCATGGGTCACGCCTTGGTCACGGGCGTGACAGGGGGCGTGACAGTACTATTTGGATGGCGGCCGGCGATTTGACGGGAAAGTGGACTTCGGGCTGGACACGTGTCGGTCTCGCAGAGGTCACGCCCTTGGTCACGGGCGTGACAGGGGGCGTGACAGGCAGGTGGATCTGGGCGCGGTGCGCGCCGAAAGTCTTCGGGCAGGTCTTGTCGGGCTAGCTGGAAAGGTCACGCCCCAGGTCACGGGCGTGACTCTGGGCGTGTCGGCTGGTGTCGACACTCGACGATCGTCGAGCTGAAAGTGTCGAGTTGAGTGAACACGGGCTTGGGTCACGCCCCGTGTCGGGTGACACGGGCGTGACCCCGGGCGTGTCAGGCTTTGGTCTTCAAAAATTGCTGATTCACGGGATTTTGACGTGTCACGCCCTGGTCACGGGCGTGACCAACATGTCACGGGCGTGACATGTCAATTTTTTGGCAGATTTTCATTTTTTCCTGCAAAATAAAATAGAACAAGTTAGTATAATATTTACAAAAATAGGAGCATTTTATTAAGCAAAAATATGTAAAAACGACAAAAAAATGAAAACATCTAAATTAATGTACACAAAAATAGGTATATTTACAATTCATCAAATACCCCCATACTTAAGCTTTTGCTATTCCAGAGCAAAAGTTGGAGATGAACTTATAAGGAATAAAAGAAATCCTAAGTTTAGCTACCGCTTGAATTAATTAAAAGTAAGATCAAAATAAACATCCGGGGTTAAAGAATTAAATCCTAATTTATGAAGTGTTATGAATAGAGGAAGAGTTTCAAAAATACTTCTAGAAAAAAAATAAAATAGAAAGCAAAAATTTATTTTTGTTAGTTTAACAAAGATGGATTGAATTTATATAAAAAACCTTTGCTTAAAAGAAGTTAAAGGAAATAATGCAATTTAAAAGTTATGCTCTCAAAAAAATTTAAATTAATTCTAGAATCATTGAAATAGGCTAAGTGGTTTGGTGGATTATGAAGAAGGCTTGAATATTGAGGTGAGGTAATTTTTTTCTCGAACCTCCAATTTTTTTCTTTTTGGATAGTTAGGAAAACGAAATCTTATTTTCCTAACTCATAATAAATTTTTTTTTTTCATAAGGATAAAATTAACCCAATGTATATTTGTAGGAGTAATGAATTTTATCCTCTTACTCATATATAATCTTTTTAATTATTGGGTGCCTATGTTTACGGAACGAAATCTTATTCCCATTGACATAGGATCTTTTAAGGGATAGGGGGGAATCATGTCAATTAAGACACGAAAAAAAATGGAAGTGGGTTTAGTTTTTCAAAAATAAAACTAGCTTTTAATCAAAAAGTTTTGAGAGCAACCTTTTTTAAAAATGAACGTTCCGATATTTCTAAAAGCATGAAGTAGAAAATAATTGAAATCCATAGATGTTATTTTCTAACATAAAAAACAAGCTTCTATTTATAAAATTAGAAGTGGTGGTGAAAAAACAAGTTCCTTATTATAAGGAAAAGACATAAAAAAGTCTTTAAATCTTAACCCCAGACACTTAAATCTATCGAACTTTAATTAATAAACGAATAGTAAGCAAAGAATAACTAAAATTCGCATATAAATTAACTCGAAACTAGATTTTTGGAAAGCAAAAAGGGTTAAGAAATGGTATATTCGAATTATTTTGTTACATAATTTATCAAAACATTTTTTTTTGAATTTTTAGAGTTTTTATCATTTTTTTTTGTGTTTTAATTATTATCTTTTTAGGATTTTTGATTTTTTATCTTTTTAGGGTTTTTGGGTTTTTCTAATTTTTTTTTTATTTTTAGTTTTTGAGGATAAATTATTTACAAGAATGAGGAGAGAAAGAAGAGTTATTTACAAAGAAGATAAGGGGGGAAAGAGAGATTTTTACAAAAAAGCAAAGTAAAAAAACTCGATTGCGGCCCCGCGAACATACTCTTATTTGAATGGTTGGTTCGATGAGTCGACCGTCGCGGGCAGGCAAGAAGCAAGTTTTTACAAAAAAGAAGAAGATGGGGGAAGAGAGATTTTTTTTGTTGTTTTGAAGTTTTATGAAATAAAAACAAGGAAAAACAATAAAAAATTTTTAGTTTTTTTTTTTAATTTTTTGATGTTTTTGTAATTTTATGCGTTTTTGTAAAGTGCAGAAATAAAGAAATACGAAAACACCCCCATACTTAAACCCAACATTGTCCCCAATGTTGCAATCTAAGTATGCGGAACAGATAATATACAAAATAAAATAAGTACAAAAAACAAAAACAGAGAGGGTAGAAGCTTCCCTAAGACAAGTCCGGGAGGCCCAAGTTGAAACCCTGCATTATTTAGAAGAAAAAGCAAAAAGATAACAGAAAAAACAAAAAAGAAAGAGAAACTCGGCCTAAAGATCGCGGGCGGTAGGGGGGCGATGTGCGTGGGGGAGTCAGAGGTAGCTAAGGCCTTAGCGACCACTACGTGATAAAAATGTGATCCTCTAGCGCGCACAAAAGTGAAAAGCGCGCCGAATCAAAATAAAATATAATAAGTTAAATTAAAATAAAATATATATTTTTTAAGTTTTTCAATTTTTTAGTTTTGTAGTTTTTTTTTTTGTTGTTTTTTTTTTCAAAAACAAGAATGAAAATAAAAAATAAAAATATTTTTTGTTAAGTTTTTTTTTTTCATTTTTTTTTTTTTGAACTTTTTAGATTTTTAGGTTTTTGTTTTTAGAGTTTTTGTTTTTTTTTTTTGTTTGTTTTTAGATTTTTTAGATTTTTTTGGTTTTTTAGGATTTATAGAAAATGACGTCATTTCAAAAAATATTTTATAAATAATAATAATATGATAAAAAAAGATATATATATATTTTCTAAGTTTTTTTTTTCTTTTTAAAGTAGTTTTTTTTTAATAGTATTATTATAAATAGATTTTTTTTTTCAAAAATAAGGTAAAATTAATAGATTTTCAGGGTTTAAAATAACGAACCTAAAATTCCCCGGCAACGGCGCCAAAAACTTGATGCAGGTTAAAACTCCAAAATTATTTATGAAGCGCGGCGCCCCGGCGGTTTTATATGAGAAAAAGGCGGAAGTGAATTTATTTAAGAAAACGGGGCGCGCGTATTTATTTATTTATTTTGGATATAAAAAAGGTTTAGAAATCGAGTTTTAACGAAAGGAGGCAAGTGCACCTATCGTGAGTAGTACAGGATATTCCGGGTGGAATATCGAGGTCGTATTGTTCTCGGGTCCGGTTCGATTATTTCTACTCTTCCCTGGAGGGGACTATTATTTTACCGATAATTATCTTGTCGGGATATTTATATATAATAAAATGCAGAAAATGACAGAAAGAAAATGAAAGCAATAAGAAGAAAGCTTGAAGGTGGTGCCGATGAAGAGCTTAGCTCGATGGCACCGAAAAAAACAATTGAACTAAAATAGACTTTAAATAAAAAGAGCTCCTAAATTTCTAATTAATTAAGGCGGAGACTTGGCCGTGGAGGTTCCACTAAAATGAGCTCACCTAGCTCTAGGACTATCGCTCACCTGAACGCTAAGACTATTCGACCGAACGCTAGTCCGACGAAGGATTCCTCTTAACGCCCGCATTACGCTAAGAACCCCGCTATTGGGTGGGGAACCCAATCCGGTAGAGTTGGCGCGCCTCCTCTCTCGAGGGTTAGTGCGGAAACTCTCTTTGCCAAGGGGTGATCTGTCCATACGCACGGCCTCTCGGCGAGCGTATGGAAAACAGAAATAGGGCCCCACACATCGATATGTGGTCCTACGCGTCGTTAACCCGGGCAAACCTTAAGTACTTTTAATTAATTAGAAAGATTAGACCTTTAGTTATTTTAAGCTATTTTATATGTCCCAATGCTCTTCGATGCCGAGGGCTAAGAACGATTAGCCACTCATCGGAATGAGGACGGCTTGCGAGGAAAGCAATAAATAAAGCAGGAAAGAAAGCTGAAAATGAAAGCAGTAAATGAAAGCAGTAAAGGAAAGCTGAAAATTGCAAGTCCTACCCAAACGAGTAGGACTGAAGAAAGCTGTAAATTGCGAGTCCCGGCGCAACTGCGTGGGCGGGAGAAATGAAAGCAGTAAAACGCACACACGCAAGTCCTACTCAAATGAGTAGGAGAAAATAAATACGGGTCCTACTCAAACGAGTAGGACAAAATAAATGCAACGCACACACACTCTCTCTCGACATAAATGAAAACGCACGCACTCTACAAGAAAGTAAACACATGCACTCTACTGAAAGGTAAACACACGCACACACACGACAGAATTGAAATAAAGCAAAGCGCCATTTAACTCTTAACGAGTAGGCGGAAATAAATGCGCATACATAAAAAATTGCAAAAAACTAAGTTGACGAAAAATTAAAACAACTGCATTTCTACCGCTAGAATGCGGTAGAAATGCATAAAAAGCTGAAATAAAAAATAAACGGGAAGAAAGTTTGCAAATAAAAATGAAAATGCAAGTGATCGAAAAATAAAAACGAATACATTTCTACCGCTAAAATGCGGTAGAAATGCGTAAAAAGAGAACGAAAAAATTAAAAGAACGAAAAGTTTAAAATGAAAAACTAAGTGCGCGAAAAATTATAACGACTATATTATCATTCCTATAACTCCGTAAAAACGATTAAAAAGTGAAAATAAAGCGAAAAGAACGAAAAAGGTTTTGCGAAATAAAAAGCTAAGTTAAAAAAAAAGGAAAAACACTTTGAAAACATTTTTACGAGTTATAACAATGAAATAAAAAGCTATAAAAATCTAAGTTAACAAAACTAAGTACATAAAATTAAAAAGTTATACTCATACACCACACACACACGTATTAAAAAGACGAAAAAAACTAAGTTAAAACAAAAACGAATAAGATTGCATAAGGTGTGAGTTGCATAGCTACATTCCAAAGGCGATATAAGAGAAGAAAACACATATTTCATTAAATGAAAAGACGAGTTACAAAGACACGAAAATAAAACTAAGGAGGGGGGGGAGAAAATTATCCCTTACATAAGCCTTGGAAGCATTTCGGCAGCACAACCCTATACAAAATGGTGCCCAAAAGGGGAACAGAAATCCAGAGCAGAACACCTGGAATTTATAGAAAAATTTTCATGGGTCACGCCCTTGGTCACGGGCGTGACAGGGGGCGTGACAGTACTATTTGGATGGCGGCCGGCGATTTGACGGGAAAGTGGACTTCGGGCTGGACACGTGTCGGTCTCGCAGAGGTCACGCCCTTGGTCACGGGCGTGACAGGGGGCGTGACAGGCAGGTGGATCTGGGCGCGGTTGCGCGCCGAAAGTCTTCGGGCAGGTCTTGTCGGGCTAGCTGGAAAGGTCACGCCCCAGGTCACGGGCGTGACTCTGGGCGTGTCGGCTGGTGTCGACACTCGACGATCGTCGAGCTGAAAGTGTCGAGTTGAGTGAACACGGGCTTGGGTCACGCCCCGTGTCGGGTGACACGGGCGTGACCCCGGGCGTGTCAGGCTTTGGTCTTCAAAAATTGCTGATTCACGGGATTTTGACGTGTCACGCCCTGGTCACGGGCGTGACCAACATGTCACGGGCGTGACATGTCAATTTTTTGGCAGATTTTCATTTTTTCCTGCAAAATAAAATAGAACAAGTTAGTATAATATTTACAAAAATAGGAGCATTTTATTAAGCAAAAATATGTAAAAACGACAAAAATAAATGAAAACATCTAAATTAATGTACACAAAAATAGGTATATTTACAATTCATCAGACAGCTACCAAGAAAATAAACTAGTTTTGAGCATAAACTGTATGAATTTTTTTAGGTGAGGTTGAGCATTCACGTATGACGGTTCATGACCACGCGTTTACAAACGGCGGTTCATGACCACCGCATGGTAAAATAATTTATTTAATTATTAATTATTTAATTATTTTCGGATTTATAATATTAAATTAAATTAATTAATTCCGAAATTATTTATTAATATGGTCAATAACTCTCAATATATGTTATGGTCAATAACTGTTAATTATAGGATAACTCCTCATTTAGAATGAATGGTTAATAATTAATCATTATGTGGGTAACTACCCACTTAAGTGAAAACTACCCACTAGTGGTAACTACCCACTAGTGGTAACTACCCATTGAGTGGATGTGATTGATGACAACACATCTATAAATACCTATGGAGGGGTATTCGGTCCCTAAGTTCAATCACTCATTCATCCTACACCATCTAGAGGGAGTGGTCGACGGCTTAGAAAATCGTTGCTCGCATCGAAGCCTTTTTCGGCGAAAGCATCAATGGCCGAAGGTTTAATCTTATTCTTCCGCATTCCGCATACTACGCAATTAAGAACGTCATTCGAGTAGATTTTAGTCTAACACCACATTCATGACTGCTAACTCCGTGCCAAACGAATCTTAGGACTACAAACAAGCCTAAAATATAAAAAGTTTGAATTATTCTCCATTTTAGCCTAGCTAGTAGATCAGGCCATCAAAGAAATTGTTCAGTCTGAATTATAATTTCATGCAACTTAAAAAAAAATCAAAATGTTAAGTTTACATGATTATTTTATGAGAGCGCTACAATGATATATAATAAATAATAAAAGTATTAAAACACAATATATCAATGATGCTTATAAATGAATAATATTAAGTAAAATCGAGAATAATTATTTGAGGATATAAAATGAGTATAATAAATTAATAATTATTAGAAAATAAAAAAAATGCGGTGAAAAAAAAGGGTATTATTATGTGGGCCAAATTGGGGCCCACTGGGCACATGGGTAGCGGCAAGCATACAGGCCAGATTTACTCTGGGATCGAAGATTGGCGGTGTCTATAATCCTTTGCGTAGCTTTGGCCCAAACGTGTGTGCGGATAGCTACGATTTCCTTTATTAGATATTTTGATCAAACTATTTTTGGTGGGTTTTTTCGAAATAAGTTCTTTCTTTATATATATTTGGATCAAACATTATCCCCCCCCCCCCCCCCCCCACACACACACAACATTGTCCCTCTCGCCGCTCGCAAATCCGTGAATGTCATATCCCGCAGGTCGCTCATTTTTAGGGTGTGCATGGGCATTTGCCTTTTAATATAGTATACATTTGACCGTGTGACTATTCACAAATATAATATATTATAATATCATATCATATACATAGAATGTTATTGCAAGTTTCAAATTGCTATTTGCAGTTCAAAAATCATTATCTAATTGCAGCCCCCTTTCAAAGCTCACTTCCGCCCTGACCCTTGGGTCCTCCACCATCCGCCCGAGGTTCCAGCTTCGCCGCCACTCCCATTGGCCTCCAACACCGCCGAATTTCGCCTCCCGAGAAGAAATCGTCGATTCCAGCAGTATCTAAGGGATGAGACGTAGGATCCTTGCAGAAACTTGCGGTCATTTCCCTTGGACATATGCTCCTTGTCCCTCTCCAAGAGGGTTTTATATGTTCCCTTGCTTTATCTCTTCAACGGATTGTGCAATCAAATAAACTTGCATGTGTGGAATGATGGTAAATTGGTAATGTCGATATGAGTCCCAATCAGAATGAGGGGGCAAGGTAAAAGACTCCTTGCATTGAAAACTTCCAACCTGAAAAGTGCATGCCAAGTGTTTGTGGTATTGCCACAGTGAACTCCGCATGGAGTAATCCTCCTAGTCTTGGGGATTTTTTCTTGGGTCCGGGTCCCGGATCGCATCCGGGACCAATGAGAAGCCAGAACTGCATCGGCCCCGCGCAAAAGTGTATGACAAAAGTCACAAATGCGTGGGCCCCACCTCCTTTCAAGCGCCTCGTTGGTCGCGGACGCCCGCTGGCGTCCGGGCCCCGAACGCAAGAATTTCCCGGTCCTGTGCCACTGCTCCCGGTGATGTTTTTGATGTGAAAAGCTCCAGGACATTTGTATGGATGGACGTTCGTTCCGTCTATATGGACGCACAGACTCTACTTCTAGACTTATGAATACACGAGAGAACAAACACATGCACCCCGACAACTGAAAGCGCTGCGGCGAAAGCGTCGGCACGATGCTCGTTGCCGGCGGACACGCCGGAGTCAAAAGCTGGGCGCTCAATTTGTTATCGTTTGGATGTGGTGAAGTTCAAGATTTTAGGCGCATTCCGAGCCACGGAATCGCAGGTACTGTGGCGGGGAGATTGTCAATTGTTTGAAAAATTACGTGGCTATATTTAGCTATTTTTTTGCAAATGATAAAAAAAATATGCAATGGGTGAGACTTGGGCTCTGTTTGACATTCCGGTCCGGCGGGAGGCCGGGGAGGAGAGAGAAAACGACCGTTCTAAACAATCGACTGACGCTCCTCCCACCAGCGGCAAAACACCGGGCCGACACCCTTTCACGCCTGACGTTCTCAGCCGGAGTGCGCCAAACAGTATTTCGCCAGGCCATTCACGCCGGAACGGAGTGGAGAAGTGTTGTCAAACAGAGCCTTGAACTCATGACTTCAAAAAAACTTTAACAAACTCACCTTCCACCACTAAACCATCTTCACTTTTACAATCTAAAAGCCTATTTTTAATAACATTAATTTACATAATCATATTCACAATGTGTGTACAATCATCTCTTCACTTCTAAAACCATCTTTTTAGATCCGCCCATGCTCCCATAGAAGTTTACATTTCATAATGTTCATACACAAAAAACCTCGCTTAATATTTATTCCGTAATGTGTGTAGTTTCAAAAGCGAGAGAGGTGCAACATGTAACATGCTAACACGTAACTATGCTAACTATGCTACTCTTAAGGTATCTTTGGCTGCGTTTGGAAGAACTTATTTTCACCGGTCATGCGGTCATGACCGCATGAAATCGGGACTTATTTAAGTCCGGATTCATGCGGTCATGACCGCTTGACCGGTGAAAATAAGTCCCCTCAAACGGAGCCTTTTAATCTCCTAAAATCGGTGAGATAGCTTCTAGAGAAGGTTGGAGAGGGAAAAAAAACAAACCTCGATGTTTTGATTCCAAAACTTGCACAAAATTCCCTAAATATTCACCCCATTCTTGCAAGGAAAGAAACTTCACATTATAACAAGAAATTTCTACCAATCTTCTCGAGATAATTATACACTATTTATTAGCCTCAGGGCCACAAATTTCTTAAAGAATTTTCTTCATGAGCTTTCAGTCTATGACGCTTCCAAGTGAATAAAACTGCAATGTATGCTATTTCCGATCAGGGCTTTGTTTGAACCCAATTTGCCCATAAAGATTATGCACTAGAGATTAGGGGTCTCTTCATTTGGACGGAATTGGAGCCCCAAAATTAGATTGGATGTCTATTTTCGTTGAATTGAACCTCCAATTTTAATTCCGGAGACCAAATTCCTTCCAACCGAAAGCTCTAAGAGGCCAAAGGGACTGGTAAAGAGACTCGTCGGACAATGAGACTCCCATTGGTGGAATAAAACACTAATCTATGGAAGCATTTTATGCTTGATGCCTTAAATTGTTTTTATTGCTTATGGGGATATTATTCCATTAGGGAACAAGACTATCCGGGGGATCTCCGTGGAGATCACGATGATCTCTGTGGAGATCAATATTAACCTCCACAGATCGCCTGGATGAACCGGGGACTCGATTTCAAAAACATCACCATACGATACTGTTATTTCGCTAAAATACAAAACACGGTCTCTGATCATTTTTTGGAAATCCGGGGTAGGCATCAGCTTGAACAGCATTGGGGACGATATATTCAAGATTCTAAAGAATTTAGCATGACAAGTTCTACCAGTTATAAGATGCAATAGACTCCTGATTGAGAATAATTTGGGAATATCATGCAAATTCCGATTAGAATAATATTCGAATCGAAATCTGACTAATATGTGTTGCCGCGATACCCCTAAAATCCGATCGTATCTTCAACGATAATGGTTTGCAAAAAAAAAACTTAGAACAAAGCTATAACGCGTCTTCAAATTGGGATTGATCGAAAAAATCTGTACTTCGATTGAATAATAGTGTTTTCAATCCCGAAAAATGATCATACTAAGAATATCATGAGTTCATGCTGCCAATTTGAGCAATAAAGCTACAATATACTACTGAATACAAAACAAGCCACTAACAAAGAAATGGGCTTCATCTTCCTCTTTTTTCTGAGGGGTATAAATAATTTAAGCCCTTCCAACTGCTACAGCTACAATTGATGGGGGAGAGAGAAGGGAAAAAATCAACAGGGACAATAACAGTTGGAAGTGAGAAAGGGGGGATGACGGTGCACCGCTCCCAAATACCATTGCTAGATAACCGGTGACCCCGCCCCCTGTGATTCCGCCACCCCCACCGTAACTATTACTACTGCCGTTACCGCCGCCCTGCTCCCCGTCCTCCCTGCCATTAATTCACTCTCATATTAACAGCTGCATCTCATTTAACATAAATGCATAAAACGTGTTAACGTGGACTGCCCCCTCTGTTAAATAGTTCACGAATTTAAAAAAAAACATATTTATGCTTTTTAAACACTCTTTTAAGCTGGAAATTGTTGGTTCAGGATCAAAGGAAACTTTTGTATATGCACTCAGAAATGTGATAGAATTGATCATGGCAGGGCGTGCTGTCATCGAGATTCAGTCTGCGTGAATCTTGATGACAATTTACACGCGCAATCATTCCAAACCATTCCAAACGCGAACAAGATCTTTTGATGCTGTTTTGCTCATTCGCATCCTCAGAGAATTTGCTGCCATTATCTGCGCAGTTGGAAGAAAAAAGAGAAATGCGCTAGAGATGGGTATATGGATACATTGTGGTGCTAATTACGCTAGAATTACAGCGTAATTATCAGCAAATCATCCATTAGCCTATGTTATTTTGACGAATTAAATTCAGTTATCATTCAAAAATGGCGTGGGTCGAGGTGTTTCGTGGTGCGATTCAAAAGTAGGGAAGTCCTTGTTTTTTAGTACCGTATCGTCTATTAAAAAGATTAGGTGAAAACCTCGTCCTTGACTCTAATGTGTGTTGAATACTGGCATAAGGGTATGGGCACAACATCTCTGCCCAATAGTTCAGGAGATATCAGATTGTTGGCCTCAAATTTAAGGGCTAATTCGTGTGAGGGAAATTGTTAGTCAAGTTTCTTCAGACGTCTATAGAAGTGGTTGAGTGTTTGATTGCAAGTGCTAGGAAATGTTCTATCTTCGAACTAAAATTTATATTGAGAAGATTCAATGGCATCCAATAGTAGGATGCAGTGATAAGCAAAATATACTTCTTAGGCGCGCTTGGAAAGGATCCGTTCTTTCTAATTAGCATGCACAAGAAGATAATAAAGCAATCAAACACAGAGAATATCAAAATTTACGTGGAAAATCCTCTCAAATTTTTGAGGGAAAAATCACTGGGCAGGGCACGATATCCACAATCTGAAATAAGAATTACAAATACAGAAATTTCTAGGTTTGCCCAACCTAGAACTCCTTGGATTCAAAAAATTGAATCCTCCCTCACAAGACAAGTCCTCCAAAGCAAAGACGATAGCATCGGGCTGTGAGAACTCTTGTTCTTCCACCTGAAGAACCAGCGAACGAGCGGCAACAGGTTTCGCGACTTGTGACTTGCGGCTCTCTAGATTTCAAGAACAAAACTGACAACACACTTAGGGTTTAAATCCACATCTCTCTTTAAATAGGGGGTCACAAACACTATTAAGACCCATGGGCAACCTTACACGGTCATTAGATTGGAGATTTGAAGATCCAACGGCCAGAAATCACGGGATTAAACAATCAAAACAGCGCAGATTTAGGCTCGGAACCCCCATCTCGTCGATATGAGCAACGGGTCTCGTCGATATTGACCTTGTCTCGTCGATATGGACCTTGTCTCGTCGATATCGAAAACCAGTCTCGTCAATATGCTTCAGCCTGTCTCGTCGACAAGGCTTCAGCCTTTCTCGCCGACAAGGTAGCAGCTTCTAGCTGACAAGTTCCTGCTTCTCATTGATATTGACTCAGTCTAGTCGACAATGAACCCTTATCCCTTTTCCGCAGATTTGACGTTTCCCATTTAATTCTTCAAGTAGCATGACGCCCCAAAATTTATCGCTAGCATCATTTTGAAGGATTCGCTTGCCCAATGATGGAATTTGGAGTGGGGGAAGATGTTTTGTTAGTGATTTTAACTTCTTAACTACTTTGATACACTTCTCGTTCCATGGAGGCGCTTATTTCTTGAGTAGATTAGTGAGAGGAGTTCTGAGTTTGGCCAGATCATGAATAAATTCTGCCATATAATTCACAATCCCCAAGAACTGTTGTACCTGTTTGAATGTTAGGTTCTCATCCGGAAAATGATCTAATTGGGTTGTTATGTGTGGTTGGAGCTGGTATTGACTATCTGATATATGCATACCCAAGAATTCAATGTCGGATGTTCCAATAATCATCTTTTTCTCAGATAACATAATATCATATAATTGGACCAGGTCATGAAATTGTGAGAGGAGGGCATGATGAGAGTCAATATCTGAAGAGAACAGTAAGACGTCATCAATATAAACCAAAGCATTTTCCATGATGGGCTGCAAAATTTTTGTCATTGCCTTCTGGAATAAAGAAGGGGCCGGTTTTAATCCGAAGGCTATAACGGTTCAATGATAGTGTCTTTCAGGAATGCAAAAACCAGTCTTTTGTCTATCATTGGGGTGAATTCCTAGCTGCCAAAAACCTGTTTTAAGATCGAACTTGGAAAAGATTTTTGCCTGTGAGAGTTTTTGAAATAAGACTTCTCTCTTTGGTAGATGAAACTTATCATCCTCTAGAAAATGGTTGAGTGGCTGGTAGTTAATTACCAGTCTCATCTTTCCTCTAGCCTGTTCTGTCCTTTTGTTCACATAAAAGGCTTCACATGCCCATTGTGATTTTGTGGGTTCGATTAACCCTTCATTTTGTAGCTGGTCGACTTCTTTTATAACAAGTGCATAATGGTCTGGATTCATACCTTTGTGACTTGCCTTTGTAGGATTAATGTCTTCATTCCTCTTAAACGGCAGGGAGACAAAGAATTGAGGATTCTTCCAAAGAGGGTGATCGCACTTTTGTAGGAATTCTGTATGTGATTCAGCACAGGAGATGCGGACAATGTTATCCTTGATGGGGCTTAGGACTTCAATTGGATAAAGATGTAGAGTTTTTGTCCATGACAGTAAATGATTTTTATATCGTAATCCTTCTTTGTTCCATGTAATTCGTTTTAGCAGGTGCATGATGTCAAACCCGATAAGCAGATCTTTGGCAGGAAGTTCTGATCCATAAACTTGATGTTTAATAACATACCCTGTGAAGAGTTGGATATTGATGGGTTTACTGATCAGAGTGATCGTGAATAGATCGTCATTTGCTGCCCGAAATGATCTGTAGCAGGAATTCCAGCATTCTTTTGGCAGGATATTGAGCTTCATGATGGAGGATGCGGCTCCAGTATCAAAAAATGTTATCACCGGAATAGGTTTATCTCATTTTCCCGTGAAAATGTGGATCTTTGCAGAAGGGGTTGGTTGACAAAGAAAATTCTCGCTGGCTGTGGTGGTATAAATATTATCAAAAAGAACGATATTTTCGTCTGATTCAACAGAGGAGTCTGATAGATCTGCACCCAGGGCGAGAATTGTGTTTGGGCCAACTTCATCTTCTATAAAAAAGAGTGACTCAATGTCGTCGTTGTCTACATCCTCAACTTGAGAGAGTTTCGCAATGAGTCATGAACTTTTCTCTTTGTCAGGACATTCCTTGGCAAAATGTCCTTTCTTTCTGCATATATAACATCTTGAAGACTTTGTGTTTCCTTTTTTTTCTGAGAAATTTTCATTTCTTCTGGTTCTTTTTAGAGAAATAATCTTTTCCTGCATCTCGTTTACGTGTAAAAGGTCTGTCCTTTTTTCTTTTGTTGCACGTACAAGATTTGTCTTTTCCACACTTGATCTGGAGGTCATGGCGTTCACAGGCCGAGCCAAGGTTTTTTACTTTGGTCCTCGATTTGCTTGAGGAACCTCTTTTGGTTGCATAACTTTTCAAGTGATAGTAACACATTCTGGTAGAGTTCTCCAATAGATGTATGACTTATAGGGATGTTTTTTACCTGGAGAAGCCGAGATGTTTCATTCCCGAGAGGTTCAGGAAGCAAATTTAGGAAAGTTTGCTTCAAATTAACGTCGTCAATCCCATTGATCGCATAAAATCTTTTTGACATCTTCTCATAATGGTCTTCTAGGTCTTTTCTTTTATACGAGCAACACCTCATGCTCAAGTATTCCTCTCTAGCTTGAGTTGTATAGTGATCCCATGCTCCTAAGAATTCATTGTGGACATGCATGATCAGGGCATCCACATTTGGGCTTTGTTTGACAATTTGTTGTCTGTATGCGCCGAGGGCAATCCACCATTGCCTCAGTCTTCCATGAAACTTTGATACAAATCTGTCTGCGACAGCAGACATTGTCACTCCAGGTTGTAACAGCTCGGCAGTGCACCAAGCATGCATTTCATAGATCTTGTCTCGCCATTTTGATGGTGGGATGTTATCAAATGAAAAGTCACTTGATGGATCATTTTGGAATTGGCTAGATTAGACTGGTCCTTGATGGGGTGCTTGGCCTGGGTCATTTGCTTCTTCATCTTCAACAGTATGGTCTTCGGTAGGTAGATCTGTCATTAAAATGTTAAGGGACATGTCCTCTGAATCTTCAGAGTATTTCTCTTGTACAGGTGGTACTTGTGGTTGTGTAGCTATTTGTTTTAATAAGGAAGAGATAGGATTGTCAACCATAAGCTGAGAAGACGGTTGAGTTGCAGGCAACTCTTGTGGTGAAGATTCTTTAGATAGATATTTTTCTGGTTTTCGTTTTGAAAACTGTGATGTTTCATAGTGCATTTGCGGGAGGAAAACTGCACTATTGAAAGGATTGAGATCAAACGGGGAGAGAGTGTATAATGGTTGAGAATATGATGGTAGTGGAGGTAAATAAGATGAGTAAGATGGGGTTTCATAATATCCTGGGGAGTGATATTGTTTTTGGGTTTGAAAGAATGCATTTGGGCTTTTAGGCCTTTTAACTCTGCCTCATTTTGGGCCAGAAGCGGTGAATTGAAAGAGACGGTACTAACCAATTGGAGTAGTTCATGATGCACCGCCGTTATCTTGTCTTGGAGTTGCATTGTGACTCTGGTAAGTGTCGAAAGTCCGAAGTTGAGCCTTTTCTCCATGGTTTGTTGGCTTGCCGCTATTTGTTTTAAGACTCTGTTTTGTGTCATGCCATTTTCAGACTGCCAATTTAACGTAGCTTCAGCAGGAGATACATGCCTTGTTGTTCCATCAAGATTTTTAGTAGTTGGATTTTTAATCTTCCAGGTATGGGAAATTCTATCTTCATCGAACTCCATAGGAGGGAAATCATCTTGATAAGAGGTTGGTTGGAACATGTTGATTTCTGGTGCTTTAGGATAAAGAACACAATAGTCAAAATTTTCAGACTGTTCTCCTAGCAATCCAACTGTTGGATCTCCCCTTTCGTATCGTTCTTTAAGCAATTGTTGTGCTGACTTCCGTTTGTTTTTTCTCCGTCTGGGATGGTCATCCGTATCAAAGTCATCTTCTTTGCATTTAGCACATGAGCAGACATCAAAATATTTATGGTCATCTTTGTCTTGAAATTGATATATAGGCAATCCATCTGACCTGAAGGAAAGGATGGGCGCATCAAGCCCGATTTCTTTTTCTTCAATCATGTTTATCTCCGAGGTGAAGATGAGATTCTTGCTAGAAGAGGGGTCTTCGCCGTTGAATACAATTTCTACCGCGCCATCTTTCTTTCTGATAAATGAGGATTTGACGGAGTGGATCGGTTGGTTATTGCTTCTTATTTTTTCATAGTGCGTGACCCAAGATTCATGGAGAAGTTTAATAAGCTCATCTTTTGGAAGTTGCTTTGGGATGTGCACGCATGAGGAGCCTGAGCGAGCATCAATTTCCAAATAAAAAGCTTCATCAGTGTCTTGAGGAAGACTTAAGTCGAAAGAATGATTTTGGACCCGATAAGCCATCTGGTAGTGCAGCGTTGCGGCATATATTCCCGCGACTTGAGGTGCTCCAATAATCTGAAGCTGGACGTTAAGGTTTTTGTAGATATGAGGATCATCAAGCCTCAAGTTGAAGTTTGGAAATAGTGTTATAAATACAGTGCCAGCATTTAAGGTAGTCTGGACAGTTGCGATGCATGCATGACTGATCTTGTGTCCAGGAGAGCTAATCTTGCTACCACCGAGAGTCCTTTCCTTGCGTGCAAAGTGAGAGCCATTCTTACAGCTCCGAAATGTATGTGGGAATAACCATGGACCTTCCATTGTCCAAGCAGCGCCTCATCCAGTCGTATAAGAAATATTTGCTCTGCTTCAGTGGCAGGAATATGTACTTGTTCAAGCCTCGAGGCCAGAACGAGTTCTTTCGCAGCGAGTGTCCTATTTGAGGTGAGAGCCTGACGGAAGGCTCGAGAAATTGGATGATGTTTTTTGGTGAAGACTTTATATGGATTTAGCAAGGGGAAGTCTGTTACGGGAATACGACTGTCTTCAGTAAGGTAGTCGACTTTATAGAGCAAATCAGAATTTGTTGAGGTGGAAGATGAACTGTAGGAATTTCGGGCGGAAGAAAAGGAAGATGAACGGGTAACGGATTGTGAACTTGCCATAGATATAAGAGGCCTTATTTCTCAGGAATCTCTTTCGGTGTTAAGGTGGCTTGCTATCATACGGAATGACACAACTGTTGCTTAATTCTCGTGAAAACCTGAGCATATACCCACAGCCGCACACCCAGCAGCTTCAAAGGCCACAACTCCGTTATTTTCACAAATAATTATGCCACTAGTTCTGGTGTAAGATTTCTGATGTGGAGGTTCCCTAAAGAAGGGCAACCACAGAGCATACTATTCTCAACCAAATGCAAGCCAGCATGAACAAATCATGCCAATACTATCATGAACAAATCATGAACACCTCTAGATCATCAAGAGAAATAAGGGGAAGTTTTTTAAGCTTCCATCCCTCTGATACCAAATTTGTACCTCTCCGTGAGTTGCAAATTTACTTATAGGGATGTTTTTTACCTGGAGAAGCCGAGATGTTTCATTCTCGAGAGGTTCGAGAAGCGAATTTAGGAAAGTTTGCTTCAAATTGACGTCGTCAATCCCATTGATCGCATAAAATCTTTTTGACATCTTCTCATAATGGTCTTCTAGGTCTTTTCTTTTTGACACCTCATGCTCAAGTATTCCTCTCTAGCTTGAGTTGTATAGTGATCACATGCTCCTAAGAATTCATTGTGGACATGCATGATCAGGGCATCCACATTTGGGCTTTGTTTGACCATTTGTTGTTTGTATGCGCCGAGGGCAATCCACCATTGCCTCAGTCTTCCATGAAACTTTGATACAAATCTGTCTGCGACAGCAGACATTGTCACTCCAGGTTGTAACAGCTCGGCAGTGCACCAAGCATGCATTTCATAGATCCTGTCTCGTCATTTTGATGGTGGGATGTTATCAAATGAAAAGTCACTTGATGGATCATTTTGGAATTGGCTAGATTGTTCTGGTCCTTGATGGGGTGCTTGGCCTGGGTCATTTGCTTCTTCATCTTCAACAGTAGAGTCTTCAGTAGGTAGATCTGCCATTAAAATGTTAAGGGACATGTCCTCTAAATCTTCAGAGTACTTCTCTTGTACAGGTGGTACTTGTGGTTGTGTAGCTATTTGTTTTAATAAGGAGGAGATATGATTGTCAACCATAAGCTGAGAAGACGGTTGAGTTGCAGACAACTCTTGTGGTGAAGATTCTTTGGATAGATATTTTTCTGGTTTTTGTTTTGAAGACTGTGATGTTTCATAGTGCATTTGCAGGAGGAAAGCTGCACTATTGAAAGGATTGGGATCAAACAGGGAGAGAGTGGATAATGGTTGAGAATATGATGCTAGTGGAGGTAAATAAGATGAGTAAGATGGGGTGTCATAATATCCTGGAGAGTGATATTGTTTTTGGGTTTGAAGAGAATGCAGTTGGGCTTTTAGGCCTTTTAACTCTGCCTCCTTTTGGGCCAGAAGCGGTGAATTGAAAGGGGCGGTACTAACCAATTGGAGTAGTTCATGATGCACCGCCATTATCTTGTCTTGGAGTTGCATTGTGACTCTGGTAAGTGTCAAAAGTCCGAAGTCGAGCCTTTTCTCCATGGTTTGTTGGCTTGCCGCTATTTGTTTTAAGACTCTGTTTTGTGTCATGGTATTTTCAGACTGCCAATTTAACGTAGCTTCGGCAGAAGATACATGCCTTTTTGTTCCATCAGGATTTTTAGTAGTTGGATTTTTAATCTTACAGGTATGGGAAATTCTATCTTCATCGAACTCCATAGGAGGGAAATCATCTTGATAAGAGCTTGGTTGGAACATGTTGATTTCTGGTGCTTTAGAATAAAGAACATAATAGTCAAATTTTTCAGACTGTTCTCCTAGCAATCCAACTGTTGGATCTCCCCTTTTGTATCGTTCTTTAAGCAATTGTTGTGTTGACTTCCGTTTGTTTTTTCTCCGTCTGGGATGGTCATCTGTATCAGAGTCATCTTCTTTGCATTTAGCACATGAGCAGACATCAAAATATTTATGGTCATCTTTGTCTTGAAATTGATATATAGGCAATCCATCTGACCTGAAGGAAAGGATGGGCGCATCAAGTCCGATTTCTTTTTCTTCAATCATGTTTATCTCTGAGGTGAAGATGGGATTCTTGCTAGAAGAGGGGTCTTCGCCGTTGAATACAATTTTTACTGCGCCATCTTTCTTTCTGACTATTTTCTAGAGGATGATAACTTTCCTCTACCAAAGAGAGAAGTCTTATTTCAAAAACTCCCACAGGCAAAAATCTTTTCCAAGTTCGATCTTAAAACAGGTTTTTGGCAGCTAGGAATTCACCCCAATGATATACAAAAGACTGGTTTCTGCATTCCTGAAAGACACTTCCATTGGACCGTTGCAGCCTTCGGATTAAAACCGGCCCCTTCTTTATTACAGAAGGCAATGACAAAAATTTTCCAGCCCATCATGGAAAATGCTTTAGTTTATATTGATGACATCTTACTGTTCTCTTCAGAGATTGACTCTCATCATGCCCTCCTCTCACAATTTCATGACCTGTTCCAATTATATGACATTATGTTATCTGAGAAAAAGATGATTATTGAAACATCCGACATTGACTTCTTGAGTATGCATATATCAGATAGTCAATACCAGCTCCAACCACACATAGCAACCCAATTAGATCATTTTCCGGATGAGAACCTAACATTCAAACAGATACAACAGTTCTTGGGGATTGTGAATTATTTGGCAGAATTTATTCATGATCTGGTCAAACTCAGAACTCCTCTCACTAATCTACTCAAGAAAGAAGCGCCTCCATGGAACGAGGAGTGTACCAAATTAGTTAAGAAGTTAAAATCACTAACAAAACACCTTCCCTCACTCCAAATTCCATCATCGGGCAAGCGAATCCTTCAAACTGATGCTAGCGATAAATTTTGGGGCATCATACTACTTGAAGATTAAATGGGAAACGTCAAATCTGCGGATTTGAAGAATTAAATGGAAAACGTCAAATCTGCGGCTGGTGAAGATGGGATTCAGCATCTTGTCGACATCACTATAGCTTCCGGTCGACATGCTTTAGTCGATATGCTCCAAACTTCAAGTCGACATGCACTGTAGCATCTAGTCGATATTCAACAAAAAAACTTCTGATCTTTTTTCAAGTCATCAAGTCAACAAGACTCGTCTTTAAGGGCTGAACGGCCTACACCTTAACAGACTCCCTCTCCAGACCATAAAGAGGAGTCCTCCCAACTGACTTCTTTAGGTGGACATCATGTTGATCAGCAATCGACACAACTCATGCTTCTCCTTCAGCAGGGTCTTCGTCATCAAGTCAGATGGATTTTCTTCTGTGTGGACTTTATCTGCCTTCAACAGCTTCTCCTCGACAACATCTTGTATCCAATTATACCTGACATCAATGTGCTTCGTCTTGGAGCGGTAGGTGGGATTCTTGTCCAAGAATATAGCGCAGTGATTGTCACTATACACAGTGAACTCATTTGGTGGAGTCCAAGTTCAAGCATGAACTTCTTCATCCATAATATCTCCTCTAATGTTTCCATCAGTGTTATAAATTTTGCCTCGGTCAGTGTTATATATTCTCTCTCCGTTGTCGACAGTGTCACACACTTTTGCAACCTTGAATGTCACGACATGGCTCCCCATGCATATGTAACAGTAAACCCCGATGTGGATCTCGTGGAGTCAACATCTCCAAACATATCCAAGTCAGAGTACCCAACTAGCTTTGGCGATCCTCCACCAAACTGTAAATATAGATTTGGGGTACGTCTAAGATATCATAGTATCTACTTCACAACATCCCACTAGACCTTCCTTGGATTTGCCAAATATCTGCTGACCATCCCCGCTACATAAGTTATATCTAACCTCGTGCAAACCATAACATACATCAAACTCCAATTGCAGATGTATAGGGGATCTGACTCATCTCATCTACATCCTTCTAAGATAAAGGTCACTGAGAGCTTGAGAGCTTGAATTGTCTACCCAACAGAATAGCAACCGGCTTTGCCTTCTCCATCATGAACCTCATCAGCACCTTCTTCATGTACTCTTCCTGAGATAGCCACAACAGACTTGCACTCGTATCCATGGTAATCTTCATCCCAAAGATGTTCACTGTCCCAAGTAATTCATCTCAAATGACTTACTAAGGTCCTTCAACTCTTCAATGTTGGTCATGTCATAATCGACAATCAACATATCATCAACATACAACAGCAGAATGATAAGAGTCTTCTCAGTTCTCTTGACGTACACACAGTGATCAGCTCTGTCCCCCTGGAATTTGCTCTTCGTTATGAAGGAGTCAACTTTCTTATACCAATGCAGGGTGCCTTCTTCAACCAATATAGACTCTTCTCAAGTCAGCAGACCGAGTTCTCCTTACCCTTGACTTTGAATCCTTCAGGTTGCTCCATGTTTAGCTCCTCTTTCAAGTATCCATATAGGAATGCCTTCTTGACATCCATCTACTCAACCTTGAGATTCATTGAGACAATCAACCCTAGAACCAGTCTGATAGAAGACATCTTCACCATAGATGAAAAGATCTCGTCAAAATTCACATCGTGCTTCTGACTGAACCCTTTGACTACCAGCCTTGCCTTATACCTAGGCCTGGAGAGATTCCCATCAGCTTTGAACTTGAAGACCCACTAGTTTTTAAGACCTTCCTTCCCTTTGGTAACAGAACCAAATCATAGGTCACATTCTTCTGAAGCGAGTCCAACTCCTCCTCCATAGCTACTTCCCATAGCTCCTTGTCTTCAGCCTTCTGAGCCTCCTCAAATGACTCAGGCTCACCACCATCAGTAGGCAAGATATATTCTTGCGATGGATACCTAGTGCTTGGCCTTCGTGCTCTGTCAGATCTCCTGAGGGGCGCCTACACAGCCGGAGGAACATCAATAGGTAAAGCTCCCTCTTCATCCAATGTTTCTTCCACACCTGGAATCTCCACAGCTTCCTCCTCAGCACGCCCTTCATCAGCACCAGCATTCTCAAGATCTTATCAGAACTCTCCACAACCGATGGATTCTTTGGCTCATCAGCCTTCTACTCACCAACAATATGATCTTCTACAAAGATCACATCCCTGCTTCTGACGATCTTCTTCTCAGAATCCCAGAGTCTATACCCAAACTATTCGTGCGGGAATCGCAGCAAGATACACTCCTGGTACTTCTCATCAAGCTCCAATCTCTCCTCATTAGGGATATGGACATGTGCTCTACATCTGAATACTTGCACGTGTCCATAAGACACTTGTCACACTTCTTTCCCGGACCAAACCCGCTCTGAAGCATCTCCATCCAATGATGCAAAAGAAGACAAATTGATCAGATTCACTGCAGTTTGCATTGCCTCTGCCCAAATCTTACCCGCTTGATCTGCTTTTCGATCATGTTCTCCAACTTTGCTCTGAACTTCATACACTTTGTCAAAATTCACTCCTTTGCTTCAGGAAGTAAGCCCATATCTTCCCGGAATGATCATCAATAATTGTGATAAAGTAAGATGCACCGCCCACCGACTTGGGATCTATAGGACCACACACATCCCTGTGTATCAGGTTCAGTAGCCCTACCTTCCTCTTTGGTTCAAATTTCGCAAATGATACTCTTCTCTGCTTGCTAGTGAAGCAGTAAACACAAGTGTCAGGTAACTCCCTTGATAGCTATGGAAGAACCTTGTTCTTTACTAGAATCTTCAGATTCTTTTCATAGATATGGCCAAGTCCGCGATGCTACAACTCCATAGAGTTGTCTTCAGCCGCATTCACACTCAGACTGCAGATTTTGGCCTTTGCTCGGTACAGACCACATCACTTCTTGCCTCGGGCCACCACCGAGGAACCCTTCACCAGTCTACAGGCACATACGCCATCAATATTAGTGAAACCTCTATCATCAATTCGACAAACAGAAATGAGGTTCATCATCAGATCAAGAAAATGTCTGTCATACTTGAGGATAACCTTCCACAAATTAGTTTTCCGGTGAACATCTCCAAAACCAACAATTTTTGACACACCGACATTCGCGAATGATGCCATGATCTCTAGCAGAATAAGAGTAAAAAGTAAACTCTATGAGGCGTGCAGTGATAGGATGCACCATCATCCATAACCCAATCTATGTCTACACACTCCTGACATGCATACCTACTGCAATGTAAACATATTGACTCATCTTCAGCAATCGAGGTCACGCCTGCACTCTCACTGGATTCTCCGGTCTCCTTCACCATCCCCTTTTGATCTCTCTATAACTTGTAGCAGTCATTCTTGAAATAGTCATTTTCTTCTTACAGTAGAAGCATTCGATCTCCTTCTTGGACTTACCTCTGGACTTGCATCTAGAGTTAGCACTTTGCTTTTCCTCCTTCATCGACCTGCCCCTTTCCTCCATGAGAAGAGCATCAGATGCAGAAGCTTCAGAGTCTCTCCTCAGTTCCTCATTTAGAAGACAGCTCGTCACCATCTTCATTGTCATAATGTCATCAGGTGTCGAATGTCAATGACACCACAAGAGTATCCCAACTCTCTGACAAGGAACTCCCACTGTTAATCGGTTATCATAAAATCCCTTAACTAAATATTAAGTATTCAGATGTCTTCCGATGGATGACACTCTTCCTGCTCGATCGATGAAGTGTGAGCTTGTTAAAGTAAGGTACATTAATCTATCTTGGTAAGGGTGCAAGTGGATAATTGTGATATCCTACTGTCGACATCGGGTCTAACTTAATTAAGTGACCTCAAAGGTTGAGTGTCTAAAGGCATAAGGTTGACAAGCACCTGATGGATGTAGATAAAGAGTTATTCACCAAACATACAAAAATTGCATGATAATGCAATTGAGAAATATTGCCTACCTAAATAACCATTCTATGAGTGATCAGTCAAAATTGACTTATGGTGTTGGTGAAATATGGATCTTGTCCACTAAAAAGTAGGTCGCATAAACTTTCTGAATTGATATTGAGGATTATCAATTTTATTAAAATAGTGAGAGTTCTTTTAATTAAAGTTTATATTAAAGCATAACATGTATTTTGAAATATAGTACTAAATTTTACTTTGCATAAATTCCTTATAGAATTTTCATGGCAAGTGATCGCACTCCACTCTGTCCCTGAGAGCTATCTTTTAGAAGGGCAAGCTGAGCGAGACAAATTTCCTAGACTGGTACAGGAAACTGAGAATTGTTCACAGGCAAGAGCGTAAGCTCTATGTTTTGTAAGAAGACCCCCCTGTGGAGCCAGCCGCCACGTTACCTCGTGCAGATAAAGATGTTTATAAGAAGTATGACAACAACTCCTTGGATGTCGAATGTTTTATGATTGCCACCATGAACTTTGAACTTCAGAAGCAACATGAGAACATATGTGCTTATAAGATAATCAAGCATCTTAAGAAAATATTTCAAGGGTAAGCTCGGCAAGAGAGGTTTGACAAATCCAGGGCGTTGTTTCATTGGAAGATGAGAGTTTGAGACCCAGTTGGGACTCACGTACTCAATATGATTTGGTATATAGAGAATCTTGAAAGACTAGGGTTTCATTTGGGTCAAGAGTTGGTTGCATATCTGATCCTACAATTGTTGTCAGACAGTTATGAACAGTTTGCCTTGAACTACAACATGAATGAGATAGACAAGACATTGCTCGAGCTCCTAGGCATGTTGAGAACTTCCGAAATCAACATGAAGAAGGTCAAGTCTGCTAGCCCCATACTGATGGTGCATAAAATGCAAGGGCAAGGTCAATGGATCGAAGAAGACTAAGGTGAGACCTAAGTCATATCTTGATCTCAATTCTTCAGCACTGAAGAAGAAAGGTGTGGCTAAGGAAGGAAAATGCCACCACTGTGGCAATGCTGGACACTGGAGGAGGAATTGTTCTCTTTACATTGAAGATCTGCAAAAGAAGAAGAGAAGTGTGACTTTTGATTCAGGTATCTTTGTTATAGAAAAAAATCTTTCTGCTTCTTCATCTTGGGTATTAGATACCGGATATGGTTCTCACATTTGTACAAATATGCAGGAACTGGAAAGGAGAACACTGCTGGGTAAAGGAGAGGTAGACCTGCGCGTTGGAAATAGAGCAATAGTTGTTATCATTGTCGTAGGAGTTTACTGTCTTTCTTTACCCACTAGGTTGTATTGGAACTGGATAATTGTTGTTATGTTCATGCTATAACTCGAAACATTATTTTTATTTCATGTTTGGACATGAAAACATTTTCTTTCATTATTAAAAACAACTATAGTTCTATATTTATGAATTATATTTACTATGGTGTAGCTCAACTGTTTAATGACTTATATATTTTGAACATAGATCATCCGATCTATAGCGACTAAAAGACTAAGAAAGAATGACTATAATCCTATGTTCCTCTGTCATTGTCGTTTGGATCATATAAACGATAAATGCATATCCAAGCTGCATAAAGATGAATTATTTGACTTATTTGATTATGAATAATTTGAGCGATGTGAGTCTCATTTATTGGGCAAGATGACTAATGTACAACCCCGTATCTAGCGAGTGGGAGTGGCAGGAGCCGGACCAGGCAAACCAAGCCTTGGGCGAGTCGGCAGGGAGGCGAGTGCCTTGAGAGCTCCCCGGCTCGTCCGGGTTGGGGTAGATCAGATGTGGAGCAAGTGAAGCAAGTGGGCTCGCGCACGTCCCTGGCCTTTGTTAAATAACAGACGAGTGGGACGATCAGAACCGCAGTCGCCCCGGGCCCTCTGAAGGCAGCGAGTGCCAGTCTCATCGGGCACTCGCCACCCCAGGCCCAGGCGAGTGGTAATTCTGGGACCACTCACCCAGTGATCTTTTTTACCATTGAAAGAACCCGCCAACCCAACAGTTCATCTCAAAACCCAGGTGTTGAGATGAAGGGTGGCGGGGTACATGAACACGGAGGAGAGAAAGCTACAGGCGATGTGAGATTAATCCCAACCACAGGACCGCATGGATATTCCGCCACACGGGGCCCACCGGGGTCAACACTCAGACCTGGAACGCGGTGGGGAGGCCATAACACAGTCCCACATACACGTGTCCTGCTGACAAATTAATCTCAACACATCCCCGCAGCAGGACAACCTCCTCTGATACCATGAAAGAACCCGTCAACCCAACAGTTCATCTCAAAACCCAGGTATTGAGATGAAGGGTGGCGGGGTACATGAACATGAAGGGAAGAAAGCTGCAGGCGATGTGAGATTAATCACAACCACAGGACCGCGGGGATATTCCGCCACAGGGGCCCACCGGGGTCAACACCCAGACCTGAAACGCGGTGGGGAAGCCATAACACGGTCCCACATACACGTGTCTTGCTGGCAAATCAATCTCAACACACCCCTGCATCAGTACAATCTCCTTTGATAGCATGAAAGAGCCCGCCAATCCAACAGTTCATCTCAAAACCCAGGTGTTGAGATGAAGGGTGGCGGGGTACATGAACACGGATGAGAGAAAGCTGCAGGCGATGTGGGATTAATCGCAACCATAGAACCGCGGGGATATTCCGCCACAGGGGCCCACCGAGGTCAACACCCAGACCTGGAACGCGGTGGGGAAGCCATAACACGGTCCCACATACACGTGTCCTGCTGGCAAATTAATCTCAACAACCATTTTACCCCCGCTGGTCTGCCAGTACCTCTTCCAAACAGCGGAGTTGCGTTGTTGGCAGACTGATTTGGGCTGCGTATATCTGTTTAGAACAGCGGAGTTGAGCTGTTGGCAGACCACTTTCAGAAATATATAAATAGACCTAAAAGGATACCTCAGAAGGTAAGCTTTCCAAGTTCTCATTCTCTAGTCTTATAGCGCTTTCTGAGGTGCTCTTAGCTCAGCACTGACTAAGGAGGGAAAACACTCTAAGATCTTTCGGGTGTGCGGTGAGACCTTCGTGCTGGAGCCTTGGGTCAGTCTCGAGTCATAAGTTCTCAATCAAGCGGCTTGCTATGAGAAGTAAGTGTGCGGTCACCCCTTTCTAGGGTCCGATCTCAACAGAACCCGAATCTCGGTTTCAACAACTAAAGCCCCTTCCACTTGTCATATTGAGCTGACTGATGATCTTTTGGGTGTTGTACATAGTGATGTATGCTGACCCATGAGTTTTATGGCTAGAAGTGGGTTCTACTATCATGTTACATTTACTGACGATTTCAGTAGATACACTTATGTGTTTCTTATTGTTGGAAAGACTCACTTAAACTAGGCCCATTTGTATAGCTTTTATTTTTCTCTCCTCTCTTTAGTCCCACATTGTGTATAGGACTTTCCTCTCTCTCTCTCTCTCATCTATATATATGTACTCATTCTTTGTATTTGTACTAAGTGGACATATATACAAGATTGGCTTTCTCCATTTCTACATGGTATCAGAGCGAGGTTCGTCTTCAGCTCCAGCATCTTCATGGCCTGCTTAGCCGCCCGCCTGCCTCGGTTGCCTCTGTTGCCACCATCTCCAATGAAGGTATCGCCTGCCTATCCTCTGGCCCGCGCTGGATCCTTGATTCTGGTGTCACTCATCATATCACCTCTGTTAGGCCGCCTCAGTAGTTGTCTTCACCTCACCCGAAGTACATTACTGTCGCTAATGGGGCCTCGGTTCCCGTCTCTGGATGTGCTGATATTTCCCCCACCTCTTCTCTCCTTCTGCGCTCAACTCTACATGTTCCAGGCTCTACTTTCAATTTACTATCTGTTGGTCGTCTTACTACTGATTCTAATTACTCCATGACATTTACTTCTTCCTCTTTTCTCATACAGGATCAGCAGACGCGGACTATCATTGGTAGAGCACGGCTACAGAATGGGCTCTATCTTCTTGACGAATCTCCCACTGTCCTCGCATCTACCTCCTCTTCGGACTGGCATCGCCGTCTGGGACATGCTCCTCTTCCAGTCCTCCGGAAGGCTCTTCCTGATGTTACTCTTCCTGCTTTTCGCTGCGACACATGTATTTTGGGCAAACAGCCCCGTTCATCGTTCCCTCATTGTACTCGGAGCTCCGCTCCTTTTATTTTGGTACACTCCGATATATGGGGTCCGTATAAATTTACTAGTATTTCTGGCTATCGGTATTTTCTTACTTTTATTGATGATTACTCTCGCATGACGTGGTTATATCTCCTTCGGGATCGCTCTGAACTTCCCCGCGTCTTCCGGGCTTTCATACTTGAGACTCGCACTCAGTTCTCTGCGCCTATTCGTACTATTTGTACTGACAATGCGCGGGAGTACACCAGTCATACCTTCGCCACTCTCTGCTCTGAGTTCGGCATTCTTCCAAACCTCGTGTCCGTACACTCCACAACAGAATGGTGTCGCCGAGCGCAAGAATCGTCACCTTCTTGATGTCGCTCGCTCCCTTTATGCTTCAAATGCAGGTTCCCAAACCATACTGTAACTACGCGCTCTCCACGGCTTGCTTTCTCATCAACCGCCTCCCGTCTTCCGTCCTCCAGTATGCTACTCCCTTCAGCCTCCTCTTTCCCACAACTCCGCCTTTTCTCGTTCCTCCACGGGTGTTTGGGTGTACCTGCTACGTTCACCACCTTGGTCCCTCCACGGACAAGTTGGCTCCTCGTGCCACCAATCATATCTTTGTGGGCTACTCGCGCACTCAAAAAGGTTATGTATGTTATTCACCTGCTACCCGCAAGGTTACTGTCTCGGCTGACGTGACTTTCCGTGAAGATATTTCATTCTTCCCTGCTCTAGATGTCGCTCTGAGTCCAGCTCCTGTCGTTCGCCCTGTCATTCCTGCTCCTCACTCCTCATCCTCTTCGCCTTCCCTACCTCCTGTCCGTCCACCACCACGGTTATCCGGGTCTATTCTCGTCGCTCTCCTCATCCCGTTGCCCCTCTGCAGTCGGCTTCGCCCTCTGGTGCTCTGCTCCTTTCTGCTCCGGCTCCCGCCTCTACCGCTCATCCGATGGCGAGTTACGTCTCTCTCCATCGCCTCTCTCCCTCTCTTCTTCACTTTGTCACCTCATTATCCTCTGTTTCGGTCACTAACTCTTTGCAGGAGGCGCTTCAACATCCTGGCTGGCGGGCTGCCATGGACGAAGAAATGACGGTCCTCTGGGCCAACCAGACCTGGGTCTTGGTTCCCTTACCTCCCGGTCAGCACCCTGTTGGGTGTAAATGGGTGTTCGTCATCAAGCATGCCCCGGATGGTACTGTTGCCCGACTGAAGGCCCGTCTTGTGGCCCGTGGCTTCACCCAACAGGAGGGCCTTGACTATGAGGAAACTTTCTCTCCGGTGGCCAAGCTCAACACTGTCCGCGTTCTTCTCTCCGTCGCGGTGCATCGTCACTGGCCCCTTCATCAGCTCGATATCAAGAACGCCTTTTTGAATGGCGACCTTCAGGAAACCGTCTACATGCGCCAACCGCCCGGGTTTGAGACCACGGGGGAGTCTCGGGTATGTCTTCTCAAAAAGTCCATTTATGGTCTCAAACAGTCCCCTCGGGCGTGGTTTGATAAGTTTAGCAAGGTGGTTCGGGACATGGGGTTCACTCGGAGTTCTGCAGATTTCTCCCTTTTTACCCGACACCGGGCCACTGACACCGTCCTTCTGTTGGTTTATGTTGATGACATCCTTCTCACTGGGGATGACTCAAAAAGGATTCAAGAGGTCAAACAACATCTGAGCACTGTTTTTCAGACTAAAGACCTGGGGAAACTTCGCTACTTCCTTGGTCTCGAGATCGACCAGCGGCCGGACGGGTTGGTGCTCTCCCAACGAAAGTACTGTCTCGATCTTCTCAAAGATGCTGGTCAGTCTGGTTGCAAGCCAGCTTGTACCCCGATGGAGGCAAATCACAAGCTGTGCGCTCATGCTTCGGATGACGATTTGCTGGTTCCGAACCCGGAATACTATCGATGCCTTGTGGAAAAGTTGATCTATCTAACAGTCACGAGGCCGGATATATCGTTTGCAGTTGGGGTTGTCAGTCGGTTCATGCATGCCCCCCGGGCTTCTCATCTCCAGGCGGTTGAACGGATTCTCCGCTACCTTAAGAGAGCTCCGGGTCAAGACTGGTTTACAAAACCTCCGACTCTGCTCCCGCATTGGTTGCCTATTCTGATGTCGACTATGCGGGTTCCCTGGACGATCGAAGGTCAACAAGTGGGTTCTGTACTTATTTTGGTGGTCATCTTATTACATGGAAAAGTAAGAAACAAGCTGTGGTAGCCCGTTCCTCTGCAGAAGCTGAATACCGATCGATGACCTCGGTTGTCTCAGAACTCACATGACTTGAAAGTCTCCTTACTGACCTGGGAGTAAAACTCCCCTCACCTGATGTTCTATTTTGTGATAGTCAAGCCGCCATACACATCGCAAAGAATCTGGTGTTTCATGAGCGCACAAAACATATAGAAGTTGACTGTCACTTTATTCGTGAGAAGGTTCAATTGAAGAAACTTGAGTTGAAGCATGTTCCAGGAACTGATCAAGTTGCCGACATCCTCACAAAGGCCTTATCAAGTACCCTGTTCTACCAGTGCTTGTCCAAGCTGGGTGCATATGACCTATACGCTCCAGCTTGCGGGGGAGTGTTGGAAAGGCCCACTTAAACTAGGCTCATTTGTATAGCTTTTATTTTTCTCTCCTTTCTTTAGTCTCACATTGTGTATATGACTTTCCTCTCTCTCTCTTTCATCTATATATATGTACTCATTCTTTGTATTTGTACAAAGTGGACATATATACAAGATTGGCTTTCTCCATTTCTACACTTATGAAGAACAAATTTGAAACTTTTGAAAAGTTCAAAGAATTTAAAAACGAAGTAGAGAATCAGTTGGGAAAAAGGATAAAAGCACTTAAATCCGATCGAGGTGGCGAATATTTAAGTCATGAGTTTCGTAATCATCTAAAAGAGTGTGGTATTTTATCACAACTCACTCCACCTGAAACACCACATTATAATGGTGTCTGAGAGAAGGAATTATACTTTGTTATACATGATACGGTCGATGATGAGTCATGTAAATTTGTCTTTTTTTTGGATTTTATTTTAGAAACAGTTGCTTTCACTTTAAATCGTCCTCCAACGAAATTGGTTCTTAAGACATCATATGAGATATGAACTGGAAAGCGTCCTGGTATGTCTTTTATGAAGACTTGAGGCTGTGAGACATACGTGCGACGTCAAATGTCTGACAAGCTCGAACTCAAGTCAGATAAATATTATCATGTGGGGTATCCTAAGGAAACCAAATTGTACTAATTTTACCTAAAGTCTGAGGGGAAAGTGTTTGTCGCAAACTGGTATCTTCTTGGAAAAAGAGTTCTTATCAAGAAAGACAACCAAGGTAGAGCTTGAAGAAGTTCAAAAATCACAAGCTCTGAATGAACCTGAATTAGAGCCTGAGCAAGGACTATAAGTTGTTGTAGCTAGAGAGCCTGCTCAGGAAACACAAATCCTACGTAGATCTTGTAGACCAAGATTTGAGTCTGAGAGATATGAATTTCTCGTGTTTCAAATAGGTAATGTGTTCTTTATGGATCATGATGATGAGTCTGCAACCTACCGAGAGGTTATGTGTGGACGGACTCCGAGAAGTAGCTTGAGGCCATGAAATCTGAAATAGACTCCATGTATACAAATTAAGTTTGGACCTTGGTGGAACCACCTGAAGGGGTACGACCCATAGCGTGCAAGTTGGTTTTCGAGAAGAAGACCGACATGCATGAGAATGTACAGACATTCAAAGGGCGATTAGTGACTTAAGATTTCAAGTAAATTTATGGTGTTAACTATGATGAGACCTTTTCCCTTATTAATATGGTAAAGTCAATCAGAATTCTATTTGTTATTGCTGCGTATTAGGACTGCGAGATCTGACAAATGAATGTCAAGACGGCTTTCCTTAATGTAAACCTACTTGAGGAAGTGTAAATGACACAACCCAACGGTTTTGTATCTCCAAATGAAGCCACTAAAATATGCAAGCTGCAGAGATCCATTTATGGATTGAAACATCTTTTTCGAAGTTGTAATCTACGTTTTGATGAGAAAATCAAAGTTTTCGTTTTTATCAATAACAAAGATGAGTTTTGTGCTTACAAGAAAATTCATGTGAGCATTGTTGTTTTCCTGATATTGTATGTAGATGACATACAACTGATCGTGAATGATATTCCGACCATGCAAGCTGTTAAGAACAGCCTAGGGGACTGTTTTTCTATGAAAGGTTGGGGCGATGCGACTTATATACTTGGTATTAAAATATATAGAAATAGATAGAAGATGTTGCTGGGATTGACTCAAAGTACATACATTGAGAAGGTGTTGAAATGGTTCAGCATGCTTGAGTCCAAGAAGAGTTTTTTGACCATATCTCATGGTGTGAGTCTCCTTAAAGATCAATGTCCTAAATCTTTGAAAGATAAGTACCGCATGAAGTTGATTCTATATGTTTCTGCAATTGGATCAATCATGTATGCGATGTTGTGTACTCGACCTAATATCTCATATGTTTTGAGCATGACAAGCAGATATCAGTCTGATTCTAGTAATAGTCACTAGACAGCAGTCACGAATATCCTAAAGTATTTGAAAAGGACTAAGGATGTATTCTTAGTGTTTGATGGCGAGGAAGAACTCATTGTAAAGGGTTACACGAATGTTAGCTTCCAAACTGATAGGGACGACTCAAAGTCTCAATCAGATTGTGTCTTTTGCCTGAATGGAGTTGTGAGTTAAAAGAGTTCCAAGCAGTAGACAGTTGTTAATTCTACAACTGAGACCGAGTATATCGCTGCTGCAAATGCGACGAAGGAGGTTGTGTGGATTAGAAAATTCATCGACGAGCTTGATGCAATTCCTAGCATTATTGATCTCATAGTTCTCTACTGTGACAAAAACGATTCTATTGCACAAGCTAAGGAATCAAGATATCACCAGCGCTCCAAGCACATACTTGGGTGGTTCCATCTTATTTGAGAGATTGTTAATTTGTGAGATGTAAACACATACAGAGTGCCGACTAAAGAAAATATTGCGGATCCGCTGACAAAGCCTTTTGCACAGAGAAAACATGTTTGTCATACTAGATCAATGAGTATTAGATACCTGAATGATCAACTCTAGTGGGAGTCTTGTGGATTATATATTTGTCGGTTGTAATTCATATGATAAATAGAGTATTATGTATTTTATTTTATATTTATGACAAGTTCTTTTGTTATGTCAATTTGATTATATATGATAAATTAATTAACGCGATAAATGTCCTTAGAATGCTTGCTTTCATAAGAATTCAAGTGCGTGACTTGAATGTAAGGTTCTATGTTCATTAGAAGCTTCACTCTTAAATGGTCTCTGGTCGTCGTATCATCTTAGAAGCTAAGAGCGATGATGAAATATTAAGACTAGTATGTGTGTTGACTGATGATCGGTTCTCACAGGTCATGATATTGTGATATCAAGTCGTCACATGAGTACTTGTTAGTGAACAAGTTGTGTTGGACAGACCCACCATGAGACTACTTTGTGGATTGTTATATGAATGTGTCACAAGTAGTTCTCAAGTGACAATGATGTTTGTGGTTCTTTGACCTGAAGTCATAGCATTCATCAAGTGAGAAAGAGCGTACTTTGATGTCATCAAAAGTCTTTCTTGAAGAAGATTGATGATAACGATGGTTATTGGGTATGTTATGAGTCATTTGGGTGTTTGTGTGTGAATATAAATGAGATTTATCCTCCTATATGACAAGAGTTACATTCATGGGCCCCTTGATGGAATGAGACTAAGAAATGCATGATCATACTTGGTTGAGTCAATATATGATATTATACTCATCCATTTCTAGACGTTCATTCTAGATCAGGAAATTGGTTTTGGATAATTATTTGGGTGACATAGTCCATGCCTCTAGTCCAATCAAGATGTAAGAGACAAAGGGACAAGACCACACTGATACATTGGTCAAAAAGGTTTGTTGAGTTATGAACTCTTATTGTATGGGTAAGAATGATGTATTATTAGTTACCGCTCATTATTTGTGAGACTTTGGTTGGTACATTATAGATCAAGTGGGAGACTGTTAGTGTTTGTATGGTGATCTGAAAGTAGTCAAGTAGTTAGTTTCACTGTCAACGTGATTGAGCATATATGGTCGCACATAAGAGTGGTTGGAGAAGTTGGAGAAAGGATTGTGTTGGCCTCACTGGATATGAGTATAGAACAACTCCTATGACATTTATGTTTCTGACGCGTTGCGTCGAGTTCGTATCGACGCACGTCAAGTGTGTATCAACGCGCATCGACTTCATATCGATGCAGCCAAGCTCGATGTGACTGCGGGCCTCTAGTCGACGCTAGTCGCGTCGAGTCGCGCATCGACTTCCTGTTGAGTAGATATCAATGTTACATCGACTTCTATTCGACGCAAGTTGCATCGAGTGTCGTCGACTTCTTATCAATGTTGCGTTGAGTTCTTATCAACTTGTGTCGACTGCAAGTCGACGCATATCGACGCAAGTCGAGTTTTGGCGAACTTTTTAGAGGGCTTATGTTTGTTTGCTATCCTTGGACATAAATAGACTTGGAAAAGGGTTATCATATAAGTGTGTGCTTCTGAAGCCGTCACTTGCCCTAGATCCCATCGTGACTTCTTTTTGTTGTCGCTTCTCTTGGAAACGAATCTAGCAATTCGTGGAGATGCAGAGAGCATCCCTTCACCAACCAAGTTCTTGTGGGACAAGATATTGAGATTCTTCACCGCTTGTGTGGATACCTGTAGAGTTACAGATCTATTTCTGTGTGGACTCAGCCGTCTGTTTCTGGACTGGATCATTGAAGCATCTTGGTTGAGTAAAGACTCGGTCACTTTCAGGTACAATGTCTTGTTGTATACTTTTATTTCTTGATTCATGGAGATCGTAAGATCCTTTATTCTTTTTGGTTGTTCTTGTATGTTTATTCCAGTGCGCACATGTGATGTGTTGTTCCACCTCTAGTATAGAAAACCCAACAAAAGAGTGACGCGTTCATTGCTTTACTGATACCAATTAGGAGGATCTGGCTCTGCTTACATTTACTCGATTGATTATGTCATAGACTTATGTTTTGTCCGTTGCAGACTTTTTTATGTTGTGGACTTGTGTTTTAAATTTGTGGACTTATGTTTTTATAATTTGCACTTAAATATTTTTATTTAGATATTTAAATTCAGTTTAAATTCAATTGAATTTAATGTTTTAAATTAAAATTTTCAATTACGTCCATTGAATTCTGAGATACAATCGAACATTGGAATTACTAATTCCAATTCATGTGCCAGAATTCTTTCATTTAGTCGAATAACAAAATTAGAATTGACTTCAATTCCAAATTCTGCTGAAAATGGAATTGAAGTCAATTTCAATTATTACATCTCAATTCCTGCGAAACGAACAGAGCCTTAGGTTTAGAAATGATATCTCTTCATACGTGCAATTAAAATTGGAATCATTATATGATGAATGAGAGATTTAAAGAATTATTGAGGCGATGCCCCTACCACGACTTGTTCTCGTGACTACAAATTCAAACTTTTTATAATGATCTCAACAATAGAACCAAACAAATGATAGATGTCTCCGCGGGTGGTGCCCCGAACAACAAGACACATGAAACTACCCAAGAATTGATAGAAGATAAGACGGTAATTAACTATCAATGGGCCACCGCGAGAGACAAGCTGGGTAAGCAAGTGGGTGAGTATAACGTCGATGATGTGACGTTCTTAGCGATTCAGGTCAAAAATTTGACTAAGAAGATTGAGTCTTTCTCTCCCACCGCAGCAAGTCCTTGTTATTCCACAAGAGCGCACTGAAGTATACACACAATGGCCCCTTCTCTTCAAGCTACAATCTGGGTTGGCGAAACCATCCTATTTTTTCTTGGAGCAATCAAAATAATGCTCAAAGGACACCAAACACTATTACATCGGGTAATGCACGAGACATTAGGAAGCCTAACCTCCTTGAAGACAGCATGGGACATTTTGTGGCAAATGCCGAGAAAAGATTCCAAGAGCTTGAAGGATCTATCAGCAATCAAGAGAGTTCCATCCAAAATCCAGAACAACAAATTGGACAAATCATAAAGAACATTTCAGAGAGACCACTAAGAGCTTTACCCGATAATACCAAAGTAAAGCCAAAGGAGCACGTGAATGTTATTTATCTTCATAGTAGAAGCGTCTTCCCCGGGAATGATAAGAGTCTAGAGGACAAACCTAAAACTGAGCAAGTTGCACAGGAAGTTGCAAAAATACCATCCACAAATACTACCAAAAATAAAAAATAAGCATCCCCCTATGAAAAGTTGGAATCCTCCCCGTCAAGATAGTCAGACAAGCAATCGGACTCGCAGCTGCTTTCTGCCCAGCTACTCGCCAATGACTCTAGAGTATCATCCATAGTGTAAGGAAAGAGTCGTACAAGTCATGTCTGCGAACTCTGGCTTCAGCATCCCCTTCTTTTGGAGCTCCTTGATGGTCCCATCCCCATCCAGACGCGAGGTCCTTATCATTCCTGCAATATACTTTGAATTCTCCATATCAAAGTGGTTCGCCATCTTCTCCATTTTAGAGAGCACTTTCTGCAACAAAAGAGTATTTGCGTGCCAGAAAGAGAAAATTTCAATAAGGACAATCTAGGAGAACCATGAAAATTTCATACCTTTTAGTTTCGCAGAGCCTTATTCTCCATCTTTACAATGTAAATTTTGTTCTACAAATGGAAGATTTGGGCGGCAGTGCGATTGATGTATTCCAAATTCTAGTTATAATTTTAAATTTTAAAATTTGTGGTTGGATTTTAAAATAACGCGGCGTAAGCACAATTTTCACAAGAATTTTCAAACGTAGACCTACCTAGGGTTCGTACTCGCATGTAGGTGGGCTAACGTTTGTACTCAATCAGCTTTGAAATAATATCATCCACACGTAGAGAGAAAAAACAATGTAGAAATTAATGACAAACGAGATTAATGACAACCTAGACAAGCAAGCTCTGACTTTTAGATCAAATACAATTTAAGCATAATAATATACTAGTAAATCTCAAGCGAGACGGGCAAAGAGGTATACCATAAACTGCAGCAAGAGGCGGCCACATGGATTTGGAAGGCAAAACGTGGGAGGAATCTGGCTGCAACAGTAATAGAAACGGGCTCTGGGAAGGCCTTCAGGAAATGCATAGGAAATGTGCGGCTTGCCGTACGACAACAGGGAGCTCGGCACCGTTAGAGGTTGCTGGAGGAGGGTGCGCCGGAGGTGGTCGGACCATCGGGAAACTCCTTTAACGTCGTTTAAGAAAACAGCGGCCCTGGAGGTGCGAGTCGACGGGTTGGGCAGCAAGGTTTGGTGAATTGGTCGTGTCCCCAAGCGTTAGACTGCGGAGGATGGGTCGCCGTAGCCTTGGAAGGAGTCTGGCGGCGGTGGCGATGGCTGGTGAGGGGAGGGAAGATGGCGTCGGGTCGTGCAAAATGTTGGGTTGACAATTTGACTCGGTCAAATTGTCAAAGTTTTTTATGATTAAAGTTTTTGATTAAGTTTTTTTTTAAATGATGGAGAGTTAATGATGTAATTAATAGGGGTAGTTGGAGAGGTTTTGATTTGCCTATATAAAGGCCCCTCCTTGTACTTATTTTGATTGATGAAAAATAGAGAGAGAGTTCCCAAATTTGGTTCTTGTCTTAGAGAGAGAGAGAGAGAAGCGCTGCAGCGCAGGAGGCTTGCCGAGCGGGTAGGGAGCTAGCCGGGCGAGTTGGTGTACTCGCGGTTTGCGAGATCTCACGGATTGGTCTCGCGAGGCGGTGCTCGCGGCTTGTACTCGCGGGAGGAGCGCGGCTTGTGCTAGTGGTTTGAGCATTGAGCTCGCCTGCGTCAGCTCGCAGGAGTGGTGCAGCTCGCGAGAAGCGAGAGCTCGCGAGAAAGGGGAAGCTCGCAGCTTGTGCTCGCTGGACTGACCTCGCCGAGCGGACTACTCGCCTGAAGGAGTAAGCTCGCGCGGTTTGTGGCGGATTCGAGTGGTGAACTCGCGCGGGTTGGTTGGTTGTCTCGCAGGGGGGGAGACCGCGTGGTTAGGCGGTTTGTGTGGCGGTCTCGCATTTTGGACTTGTATTTTAGTGGTGTGGATTTAGTTTGTGGAATTGTGGCCAAGTAGGGGAGAGCCTATACACGTTTCCAACAAGTGGTATCAGAGCGAGGTTCGAGACCCTCGGAAGATTTGAAGTAGGGGAGAGATGGAGTTTGGAGGTGTCGTGCCGGGGCAAGTCCCCAAGTTGACGAAGACCAACTATGGGAACTGGAGCATCCAGATGAGGGTATTACTAGCCTCCAAGGAGTTGTGGGAGGTAGTAGAGGATGGTGTGGAGGTGCTAACTGCCGAAGCAGAAGCCGCGTTAACAAACGCACAGAGGACAGCATTGAGAGAAGCTAAGAAGAGGGACAAGAAGGCGTTGTTCATTTTGTATCAAGGTGTAGATGAAGCTACGTTCGAAAAGATCTCGGACGCCGAGACTTCGAAGGAGGCATGGGAGATCTTGCAGCGCTCCATGCAGGGAGTAGACAAGGCCAAGAAAGTTAAGTTGCAATCCCTCCGAGGCCAGTATGAGATGATAAGGATGCAAGGGTCGGAGAAGGTTGGCGACTATGTGACCCGTCTACGGACGCTCACAAATGAGATGAAGAGAAATGAGGAGACCATAGACGAGGTTAGCTTCATGGAGAAGCTCCTACGCTCTATGACAAAAAAGTTCCGACACGTGGTGGTGTCCATCGAAGAATCGAAGGACCTCACGGTGATGACGGCGGATGAATTGATAGGCTCACTGCAAGCCCATGAGTACAGAATGGCGCAAGATGATGAAGAAGTGAGTGGCTTGGGAAAAGCACTCCAGACTCAGCTGAACTTCGGAGAGAGCTCTGTAAGAGGTGGTGGTCAGCGTGGCCGTGGCTACCAAGGAAGAGGTAGAGGAGGAAGAGGTGGTAGAGACCAAGGGAGAAGTCAATCACACCAGAAGGAGTTCGAGCAGAACCAAGGTTGGAACGCCGGAGGTAGAGGAAGAGGTCAAGGCAGAGGCCAAGGCAGAGGAAGAAAAGATCAAGGCAGAGGCCAAGGAAGAGGAGGTAGAGGAGACATGTCCCAGACTCAATGCTACAACTGTGGCAAGTTTGGGCACATGAGCTATGATTGTTGGGCTCCTCGGAAGGGAGGGGAGGCCAACCACTATGCGGAGACGAGCAACACGGGAGGTGACCCGATGATGTTCCTTACGGTCCAAGGTGCTGGAGGCGGAAGGAATGGAGTGTGGTACTTAGACACCGGAGCCAGCAACCACATGTGCGGAGAGAGGGAGCTGTTCACGAGCCTTGAGCCAAATGGTGGTGAGGTGAGTTTCGGCGACGCCTCAAAGATTGCAGTGGAAGGAAGAGGAGTTGTGGCGGTCGTGTTGAGTGGGAAGGAGGTTCTCATCAACGACGTCTTTTATGTGCCGGGCTTGAGGAGTAACATCCTAAGTCTTGTGTAGCTGGTGGAGAAGGGCTACCGGGTCTTGTTGCGGGATGGCACCCTGGCCATGAAGGACGGTCATGGGAAAGAAGTAGTAAGTAAAGATGACGGCGAACCGTCTCTTCACTTTGAGCATGGATGTAAAGGAGACGGCATGTCTCGCGAGGAATGAAGAAGAGGAAGAAGCTTGGCTGTGGCACCACCGGATGGGGCATCTGGGGTTCACAGGCCTGAAGTTGTTGTCTGGATCAAAGATGGTGGAAGGACTGCCTATGATCACACCTCCTCATAGGGTCTGTGAGGCATGCACCAAGGGAAAGCAGAGAAGGGAGACATTTGAGGGTGGCAAGTCCCGAAGGGCGACGAGGCCATTGGAGTTGGTTCACTCGGACATCGCTGGTCCATTTGAAACAACTTCAATCGGTGGAAGCAAGTACTACATCACATTCACCGACGACTTCAGTAGAAAGTGTTGGGTGTATTTTCTGAAGGAGAAGGCTGAGGCGCTGGAGAAGTTCAAGGAGTTCCGGGCGATGGCTAAGAAGGAGAGTAGTCAACCGCTGAAAGTACTTAGAACGGATAGAGGAGGGGAGTACACCTCTAGGCTGTTCGACGAGTACTGTAGGCAATGGGGAATCTCTCATCAACTAACGGCGGCTTACTCGCCTCAGCAGAATGGCGTGGCAGAAAGGAAGAATCTCACAATCATGAACATGGCACGGAGCATGGTAAAGGGTAAGGGACTACCGAAGAAGTTCTGGGCGGAAGCAGTACAGATGACTGTGTACGTGCTGAATCGGTGCCCTACCAAGAGTGTGAAGTTCAAGACACCGTTTGAGGCTTGGAGTTGTTGGAAACCAAGTGTGAAGCACCTAAGGGTCTTCGGGTGTGTGGCTTATGCCCACGTCCCGGACCAAAGGAGGAAGAAGCTGGACGATCGAAGCGAAAAGTGTATTTTTGTGGGTTACGCTCCTGCGAGCAAGGCTTACAAGTTATACAATCCTGAGACGGAGAAAGCCATCATCTCACGAGATGTGGTATTTGAAGAAGGAAGCTGCTGGAGCTGGGATGAGGCGGTGAAGAACATCAAGGGGATGTTTTTCGAGGATGATGAAGAAGGTGGAGGAGAGGCGGAAGCGGAGATGGGTGGAGTGGAGCCACCATCACCACCAAGCGGAAGTTCAGGGGGAGCTCTCACCCCTTACTCTAGTGGTGCGAGCACGAGTGGAAGCAGCCCTGGAGGAACAAGTACCAGTGGGAGCAAGGACTACCGTCCTCAGCCCAGGATGCGGAGGCTGGATGAGATATATGAGGAGACGGCACCGGTACTTAATAATTTTTCTTTGTATTGTCTGTTAGCAGATGTCGAGCCATGCTCCTACGATGAAGCTGCCAAGGAGAAGAGTTGGAGGAAGGCGATGGATGCGGAGATCGCTTCCATAAAGAAGAACGAGACCTGGAAGTTGGTCGACCCTCCTGCAGGCCAAAAACCCCTCGGGGTGAAGTGGGTGTACAAAGTGAAGAAGAACAAGGATGGCGGAGTGGAGAAGCACAAGGCCAGGCTAGTGGTGAAGGGCTATCGACAAGTCCAAGGCGTGAACTATGATGAAGTGTTTGCCCCCGTAGCGCGTGTTGACACCATCCGGTTGATCATAGCGCTAGCTGCTCACCATGGTTGGAGGATCATGCAGATGGACGTGGTCTCTGCTTATTTGAACGGCTACCTGGAAGAAGATGTGTACATCGAGCAGCCTCCAGGGTACGTTGTGAAGGGGCAGGAGAGAAAAGTCTGCAAGTTAGATAAAGCACTCTACGTACTGAAGCAAGGGGCAAGAGCGTGGAACGGAAGGATAGATGCTTACTTGCAAAAGCATGGCTATCAGAAGAGCCCGCATGAGCACGCCCTCTACACCAAGGTGGACCAGGAGGGCAACATGATGATTGTGTGCCTCTACGTGGACGACATGATTTTCACGGGAAACAATGCTGCTATGTATGAGGAGTTCCGGGGCATGATGAAGAAGGAATTTGAGATGACAGACTTGAGAGAGTTGAGCTACTTCCTGTGAGTGGAAGTGAAGCAGGGAGAAGATGGGATCTTCATATCCCAGAAGAAGTACGCAGAGAAGATCTTGAAGAAGTTCAGGATGGAGGATAGCAAGCCTATCTCCACTCCTGCTGACCCAGGGTTGAAGCTGAAGAAAGATTCTAAGGAAGGAGCGGTGGATTCTACCATATTCAAGAGTTTTGTGGGCAGTCTACGCTACCTTACCTTCACCCGACCGGACATCATGTATGCGGTCGGAGTGGTGAGCAGGCATATGGAGGAGCCAAAGGAAGACCACTTCACGGCAGCGAAGAGGATCCTGAGGTACATCAACGGGACCAGAGGCCATGGGCTGAAATATGCTACTGGAGAAGAGCTGACACTGGTAGGATACTCGGATAGTGACTACGGCGGGGACGTGAACGATCGGAAGAGCACTTCCGGATATGCCTTCAACATGGGAACGGGGGTGTTCTCTTGGAGCTCGAAGAAGCAGGCAACGATAGCTCTATCGTCCTGCGAGGCTGAGTATATTGCAGCAGCAGCTGGCACCTGCCAAGCCATCTGGCTAAGGAATCTGTTGGAGAGTTTGCAGCATGGAGTGGATGGGCCAACGACTATGATGGTGGACAACATGTCGGCCATCCAGCTCGCGAAGAATCCCGTGCTACATGGACGTAGCAAACATATCGAGACAAGGTATCATTTCCTAAGGGAGCAGGTAGAGTTGAAGACAGTGGAAGTGAAGTATTGCCCGACCGGAGAGCAAGTCGCGGACATCTTCACCAAGGCGTTGAAGGTGGACACGTTCCTGAAGCTCAAAGGCAAACTCGGCATGTGCTGCCAAGTTTGAGAGGGAGTTTGTTGGGTTGACAATTTGACTCGGTCAAATTGTCAAAGTTTTTTATGATTAAAGTTTTTGATTAAGTTTTTTTTTAAATGATGGAGAGTTAATGATGTAATTAATAGGGGTAGTTGGAGAGGTTTTGATTTGCTTATATAAAGGCCCCTCCTTGTACTTATTTTGATTGATGAAAAATAGAGAGAGAAGTTCCCAAATTTGGTTCTTGTCTTAGAGAGAGAGAGAGAGAAGCGCTGCAGCGCAGGAGGCTTGTCGAGCGGGTAGGGAGCTAGCCGGGCGAGTTGGTGTACTCGCGGTTTGCGAGATCTCACGGATTGGTCTCGCGAGGCAGTGCTCGCGGCTTGTACTCGCGGGAGGAGCGCGACTTATGCTAGTGGTTAGAGCATTGAGCTCGCCTGCGTCAGCTCGCAGGAGTGGTGCAGCTCGCGAGAAGCGAGAGCTCGCGAGAAAGGGGAAGCTCGCAGCTTGTGCTCGCTGGACTGACCTCGCCGAGCGGACTACTCGCCTGAAGGAGTAAGCTCGCGCGGTTTGTGGCGGATTCGAGTGGTGAACTCGCGCGGGTTGGTTGGTTGTCTCGCAGGGGGGGAGACCGCGCGGTTAGGCGGTTTGTGTGGCGGTCTCGCATTTTGGACTTGTATTTTAGTGGTGTGGATTTAGTTTGTGGAATTGTGGCCAAGTAGGGGAGAGCCTATACACGTTTCCAACACAGAAGAGGTAGCAGGCAGCGTTGGCTGGGAGTTACGAAAAGAACAAAAGATTTAAACCATTCTTCTTGAATTCTCCCCCAGCTGTCGTGTCAAAGTAAGGGCCTATTGTTTTATAATAAGACATTAATTGTCATGGACAGGCGGTTCAATTTTCCCGTCGCCTCGGAAATTTTTTGGTAAGCTTAGCGTTCCCTCCTCTAGGAACGCCTTTAAATAAGTTTTACGTGAGCCCGGTTTATTTTCACTTTCCCGCTGCTCGGAAGAAATAGGGCTCTTTTTTTCCTTTCAGTGAACTCTTTCTGTCGGAAAACTTTTTTTTCCGACCAAGTTTTTCACTCTCCACCGGAATGGCGGAATATACTTCTGCCCGCCACCTCCACTCCGGTCTTCGTCGTCCCTTCCGACATCAAATTTGCACATTTTCTTTGAGGTGTCAGAGCTTAAGCGAGTTTCTTGCTGTCAGGTTTTGTCCTTTGCGAATATGAAAATACAGTTGTATATTAAACCTGAAATACAGTTGTATATTACAGTATATACAAATACAGTTATATATTATACCTGAAATACAGTTGTACATTACACTATATGCAAATACAGTCGTACATTATACTCAAAAACAGTTGTAATCACTTGAAATACAGTTGCAACTGTAATCACTTGAAATACAGTTCTGAAAAATAGTTCAACATATGCAAAGAGATGAGGTCGTCGTTCGCGCCTTCCTGTTGTTGGAAAAATAGTCGTACATGGTTCTTCTCAAGCCAGCCGTCGGCGAGAAAATGTGCCTGAAAATCTGCCGGAGATCGCGAGTGCGCAGAGAGGAGTTGTTTGATGACGACACCTACATTAACATGTAAGACTCGCCGTAGTTCGTCTCGCAAGAAATCTGCCGGAAATCTGCTAGAGTTCGCCTCAACTAGGCCGGAGATTGCGTCACTTCGGCCACCTAGGTTAAGGAAGAAGAGGGAAACGTGAAAAAATAAATGGGCCCGCATTTTTGAAAGTGTTATTTAACCGCGCTCCTACCACAGGGAACGCTACACACATACAAAAATTTTCCTTCAAAGAGGGAGTGGGCCGGTGGCTTTTTAAAAAAACACTAGAACATGAATAGTCTAGGGAATTTAATAAATAGGTTTAATGGCGACTCTTAAATTTTAGGCTAACTCCCAAATGCCCTTAATGAGTCTATTTGAGGCAACTCCTATAAAGAATTCTAAAATTATAAGTAATTACGAAACTAATTTGAGAATTATATATTTTGTGAATATAATAATAGCTTAATTGTTATGACACCTCACTTGTTTGCCTAAATCAACACTACTCCTAATTTAACAGACCTTTTCATTTAAGTCTAATTGGTCGGTCACACCAATAAGCCAGATGAACGTGCGCGATAACAAAATACTAAAAATGAGCACGGAAAATAAAAAACATGCACAATATAGACGTGCGCTACACAATTGCGTCAGATAAACGTAAAAGTAAAGAAGCAACATCAGGTTGCATCAATTCCCCCAGAGTTGAGAGCGAGAATATGATAAAACCCTCCGCTGAAACATCCAAACGTCAAGTTGAAAACGTACTTTGCCACCGCCCCATTGCCGTAGAAAGTGGAACAAAGGAAGGTCCCGTCGTTGTTGTGCATAAATTGATGATACACCTACTTTCGTGAAAGACGCGGGAAACCAACCTTCATTGGAAAAAGACAATTCCCGATGGTAAAATCAGTCATGGAGTTGTAATTTTCCAAAGTTGCTCGTAAACCATTAGTCATAATATCATGCAAAATAAGTAAATGACCAGTAAAAAATAGAGCAACAAATTAGACAGCATCAGAAAGTGGGGAAGAGGGTGGAATGAAACAACAAGGTGAGAAACCAAACAGGAAGTAAGCAAGAGCAATATGTGGAATCATTAAACCATACAACATCATACACACCCCTGCTAGACACCTTCGTATGTATACTAAGCCAAGAGCAATCATCTCAATTTAACACTCGCGAGAATCCAACTAGCACATCAAATTTTAAAACCATTCACAAATTTACCTTTTAAAACTAAATAAAGGAATCCTTTAAAACGCGTGTTCTTAGTAGGAAGAAAAAGTCTAGGGACTGGGTCAATTCTCCTACTACGACTTAGCCTAGAAAGTTTGAAATTAAGTTCACTCATAACCATAGGGTAGTGCGGTGAACTAAAAATGTGATCAACAAAAACAAAATCTATATAAGGTGAACCAAAATGGGATCACCAAAAGTGTGAGCACGACAGGTCTTGATGAACAAAGCGATGTTAGAAGTTGGGTGCCCAGGCATCCGAATGACCGAGGAAGAAGACGCAAAGTTAACGAAATGGGTCTGACGCAATCGCCCAGCACCCAAGATAACGACCAAGGGGGAGAGAACCCAGGCCGCGTCGCATGAGGGTCAGCTCGCACGGAACTCGGCGGCCCGGGTGCGAGTCGGGTCGGCGTGTCTCTTCTAGCGAGCAAGCAGCACGGAGGATCTAGACTAAGGAGGCGGGTCGCCACTCGCGGGTCGATTAACTAAGCCCTCTATGCTCCCTAAGCTAAGTCCTTGGGGGCGCGCGATCTCGCTAACAAGACGTGGAATGAGGAACTACGAACGAAAGAATTAGAACAAACCGCGAGTATGAAAAAGAAGAAAATCCACATTGCACAGAAGCATTACAAGCAGCAGTAACATCAATATACACGCGAGAGGCGAGTAGAGAACAGTTCGTTGATGAACAAAAATACATGATCGGGACTCAGCCCGCATTTACATTGTAACAAAAGCACACATAAGAAGCGAGGCGCGAGAATTCGGCGAGGCGAGCTCTCGGGAGACAAGCCCTAGAGAGGCTGATAGGACTTGTCTCCCGGCTTAGGTACCGGCTAGAACAGCGTTGGTACCACGTCGCTCGCAGAAAGGCCCACGGCCTCGCTCTTGATAAGATCGGTCCGTCGTAGAGTCTGGAGGGTATACTTTGACGTGCAGGCAGCGTTCTTCTGCATCATTTCCTCCAGCTCGTACTTGGTATAATGCACAAGCTGGCAGCCGCTGCTGGAGGGCGGCGGGAGAGCCGCTGCGACCTCCAGCTCTCGCACCCGCGCCTGTAGCGCTTCTTTTTCTTTCTCCAAGACGGCGACGGCAGCATCGGCGGCGTCCGCCATCTCTCTCTGACGCTCTGCCTCCTCCTGGGCGAGGCGGAGAGCCTCCTCCTTCTCGTCCACCAGCCTCTTGAGCGAGGGGGCGTTCTTCTCCATTTGGATGCACCGCCGGCCGACCATGTGGGCCAGCTCCAGGCTGCGGAGCTGAGCTCGCGCACTCTAGTGGATCAGCACCCGCGTGGCCTCCTCGTCGTAGATGACGGCGTCCTCCCGCGAGTGGAGGCCGAACGAGAAGTTATAGGCCTCCCCGCTGATGGTTTCTTGCTCCAGCCAACTCGACAGCAGGGTGGAGATAAACGCCCGGTTCGACTCCTTGTCCCACAGCAAGAGGGGGACGCCAAGCTCATTTAGGCACTTCACGTTGTAGCCGAAGTTGTCGTGCCCTCTCGGCACCGGCTTCACGACGGGCCGCGTCTCTTCTTGCGGCCCGGAGGTGCCAACCGACTCGCTAGGGGCGCCGCTAGCCGAAGCTGTCGCGGGGGCGGGGTCCTTGGTCGGCTGGGCCGCCGGGGCCTTGCCTTTTCTTTGGGCGGCGGTAGGCGCATCGCCCGTGTCCTTTGCCTTTTTGGGCGGCGGCGGTGGAGGTTGTTCGCGGCTGGGCCGCTTCTGGGCGGCAGATGTCGGGGCCTCGCGGTGTGCGGCGGCTGCGGCTTCGGCGCGGGCGAGCTCGCTGGAAGCGAGCCGCGCTCTCTCGTAAGGAGGATGCAGGGGGATTTCCCGCTCGCCTGCAAGAGGAAAGTTAAAGCAGAAACTATTATCGAAGCAGAAAGGAGAAGCGCGGGTAGCTTACCTCCATCGAGCGGGACGTGGGCGAGGTTGTCCAGATTCCGGCGCAGGAAGGCGACCTCAAAGTTCTTCCCGGCGAAGAACCCACACAGCTCCGCTCCATGGCTCCCCAAGCTAGGGGGCGGTAGCTCGCCTCGCTGAGCTGTACCGGCGAGAAGGGGACGTTGCTGAAGTCCCCCTTGACGAACACGAATATCTTGAGCCAATTATGGTTCTTATTGACGGTCTCCAGCACCTTGACGTGGCCGCTGGAGAAATAGGTGATCCCGTCCTTGTTCGCACGGAAAGAGAACAGCTTGCGGAAGACCGCGAGGCTGAACTCAACCCGCTCTTCCCGCAAGAAGCAGGCGAATCCGACCATGACAGCTATGGAATTCGGGGTCATCTAACCTGGGACGACCCCGAAGTATTTCAATATCTGGTGAACCTCCGGCCATAGTGGAAGCCGAAGGCCCGCCTCGAAGTGCGTCAAGGGGATGGTGAGCTCCCCTCCAGAGAGGTCGTTTATCTTTTCCCCCTCTCCAGGTCGCCTCGCCACGAAAACAGGCGAAACGTAGTCGCCTATGGCGTCGAAGAATTCGCCTCAGAAATGGCGGTGGGGGGAAAGTCGTGCTCAGAAAAGGTCCAAGCGCATTCACCCCGCCCATCCGCATCGCCACTGCCACCGCCCATCTCGCAGAGAGCTTGCTAAGCGGGGTGAGGAAGTTCTTGCCGGAAGCGAGCAAGTCGAGGATCGCAGGAAGCAAGAGAGAAGGGGAAATCTTAAATGCGGTGGGTGAGAAAGCGCCGGCAGAGCCTATTTATAGAAAGAAAAAGGGCGGGAAAATGTTCCGCCGACGGGAAAAATGCGGATAGCAAAATACGCCGCGACGCTTCGACTTCCGCGCCCACCACGGATTTATACCAGCTCGTCGGAGTTCCACAAAGACTATTCGCGAGCGAGCTGCAACTCGGGCCCGCCCGAGAGGCGGGCGGGCTGCGGCTCACACCCGCCTGAAACAGTAGGCGAGTCGCGCGGAATCACAACGTGCGAGCTCACGGATCGCTCCTGTCGAGGTTAGACAGGCGCGAGCCGATTCAGCGATCTCGCGCCCGCTTAAGGAAGCGGTGGGCGAGCAAGAGGGCTTCATCCGCATTCCCCACCCCCCACCCCAAAGAACTAAACGACAACACAATAAAAGCAACAGAGAACGAGCATTAAGCCCATTGGCGAGCGAGAGAAGTCTCAGATTATTACATACATTAAAAAATGTTCTTAGATAACCCTCCTAAATGAGATGGTCTAGGATGCGGTCTTGGCCCGGCGATCGGTAGCAAGGAAGGGGTGGGTGGCTCAATATCGGATCCATTTCCACCTACCCCGCCCTCGAGTCCCAGATTGTGGGGGGGGGGGGGGGGGAACACGGGGATAGTGATACCCGCGAACCGCCACCAACTCCTGCTGGGCCAGGCCGACTTGCTCCGTGGTGTGCCTGAGTCACTCCTCGGCCCGCGTTATGTGCACCCCGGGAGAAGTAACCCCATCCCCGTCAGTTGGGCGCCTCGCTCCCTCCAGGACTGCAAGCTGCTCCTCCATTTTGGCCTTGTCCTTGTCAACCCTGTTGAAGACCTCCTGCAGTAGTAGTGTGTGCTTCTGGAACAGCCGCGTCACCTGTGTCTTCATCCTCCTCGCGTCCGCCGGAACGCCCAGATACTCGGAAATGTGATCTGTATCAGGGGGAGGCGAATATCCCTCGCTCATCTCGGCATCAGAGGAAGAAATCATGTTATAACCTGCGAAGGGGTCGGTCAGAAAGAGCGGGCGGTAACACACAGGCTCGAGTATGAGCTCACCGGGAGTCGGCACGTCGCCCGCACCAGCTGGTGGCTGAGAAGAGCCCAGTCGGCCCTGGAAGAGTCCTCCCTCAAGAACCGCGAAGGATTTTCCCAACCCAGGGTGAATTGGCGACCGGGAAGTCTCCGGAGGGGGGGGTGCCCTAGGCCCGAGGGGTTGGCGACCCGCTCGGTTGACAGCGGGAGGGAATGATCCCCTTCCCCTCCACCGCCTCCATCCTCATGAGGCGGCACCTGCGGAAAGAGAAGTCAGAAGCAAAGCGACGAATCAGGACGGAGGTGCGCATACCTCATGGGCCACCTCGGCGCCCGCGACCGAGCTGGAGCCCGGGAGACTGTTTGTCGGAGATCGCCTGACGATTTTCCCTTTTACAGGCCTGAAGAGGGGTCGGGGCGATCCGCGCGCCAGCCATGGAGCGGCCTCGAGAGCCTCCTCCCTAGTCTTTTCCCTCGCGGACGCAAGGCGAGCTCGCATCTCCTGGGACACAGGCATCGTTTAGCTACGGCTCACAGAAAAAGCTCAAAGAAGGCGGGATTTTTCCAAAGGCACGATGGTATATTTATAGTGTGAAGGTGGGGCCCACCAAAAGATTCCTTCCAGCTCAGCAAATCACTCACCGAACACGTGGGTTGGATGATTCTTTTTGAGCTAGGTCAAGCTCAAAAAGAGCGGGGATTGTGTACAACCCCGTGTTCAACGAGTGGGTCCATCAGGCAAGACGAGCGGACCAAGGTGATCTGCTCGCGCCAGAACATCATACCAGCGAGCTCTGAATGGTTAGCCCGCTCCCGCCAAAGCTAAGCGTGCGAGCTGGCTGACCCTTCCCGCGTCCGCTGGAGTTCGTCGAGCTGAGGCGGGGCTTCGCCGAACTGAGCTCAGGTGGAGATCGACGATCATCGAACGAAGCTCAGCGTTCGTCGAACGGAGCTCGGCGTTCTTCGAGCTGAACACCGGGAATTGGAATCCGAATTCGTCGAACCAAGATCGGCGAGCTCCTCTGGAACTTCTGTTGTGACAGTCTCATACCGGCCAGCCCGCTCTACTTTAGGCGACCGGGCCGCCAGCCCGCCTCAGAGCCAAGATCAGCGGGCTGCGGCGGCCTTACTCGCGCTCGCCCAAGGAGGGAAGGCGAGCTGCGGGAGCCAAGTCGCATCCGCCCCAGCGAGGTGGAGAGTCGTGGCGAGCTAGCCTCCAGATCTTTGGGACCTGCCCAGTGGGGCCCATAGGCAAAATTACCTGGGTACCCTTGCCAGGGGTGTGAATAGCTTGATAGAACAACGGAGTTACGCTGTTGGCAGACCCAGTTGGGCTGCACAAAGCTGTTCAAAACAGCAGAGGTTGGCTATTTGCAAGGCCGTCTTCAAAAAACTATAAATAAGACCCAAGGGGCACCTCAGAGGGCACGCTTATCAGTATTCAAATCTTCTTGCGCTTTCTGAGGTAGCCTTACCTCGGCCTTTGGCTAAGGAGGGGAAGCACTCTAAGATCTTCCGAGTGTGTGGTGGGATCTCCACGCCGAGCCCTTGGGTCAGTTTCCATTTCTTTTTGCTGTTTGGCTTGCAGGAGAGAAGTAGGTGCGCGATCACCATTCCCTAAGGGTGAATGTAACACCTGTATATCCACGTGGCAAGATGTTATGGGATCTTGTAACGGCTCAGACCCTTACATTGGTGCTCTCGTTGAGATCTCCCGCCACCACCGCCGCTTCATCCTCCGCCGCCTCGCCGCCCCTGCCGGAACAGTCATTCTTGCTCACCACCTTCTTGCTCTCCGGGAACCTCTAGAAACGCCGCCCGCCATCAGCAATCAAGAAAGCAACCTCACGGCCTCCACCGCAGCGCCGCCTCCGCCACCGCAGCGCCGCCTCCGCCACCGCAGCGCCGCCTCCGCCACCGCAGCGCCGCCTCCGCCACCGCAGCGCCGCCTCCGCCACCGCAGCGCCGCCTCCGCCACCGCTGCGCCGCCTCCGCCACCGCTGCGCCGCCTCCGCCACCGCTGCGCCGCCTCCGCCACCGCTGCGCCGCCTCCGCCACCGCTGCGCCGCCTCCGCCACCGCTGCGCCGCCTCCGCCACCGCTGCGCCGCCTCCGCCTCGTTTCAAACCTCTGCTCTCGAACACCTTTTGAGAGATCTGCATCCTCCGGCCACGGCGAAGTATCTCTGATTTCTTGCTCCTTGCCACGACGAAGTATCCACCGATCCAGCACCACATCAAGAAACATCAGAAGCAGGACAGAGCAGCGAAGCCGGACTCCGGCCATCCTTCTCCCTCTCCAGCGGTCGGTCACAAACCGCACTCCGGCGACCTCGATCATGACGTTGAGGCTTCCTTAATCGCCACCATTGTTTGGACGTCAGGCATCTCTACTTCCACTTCCCCCCTCCTGTTTTTAGATCTCGAACCATTTCCATTATAAGAAGCAATCCGGGCACTGTTGGAAGGCAGCCGCTTAAAAGGTCCATCAAGAACGTCACGGGCGAGCAAGAAGGGACCAGCTTCTTCAAGGGCACGAGATCGTTGAGATCGAACTCCTTCCAGATCTTGTCGGCGACTCCGACAGGATTGTTTCGTTCAAGAACAACGAACCCGCCGGGAACAAGCCAGGAACGCCACTGCCGACCTGTCTTACATTTGGGGCGCTCATTGACCCTCCGCCACTATGGCCCGCAACGATTCACTACCGCCCAACACCCGCTTGAAGGAACTCGCATTCGAACAACGGGAGTTATGGAAGACAATGGAGAACAGGCAAGCAGAACAATCGCAGAATTTTTCAAGATTGGAAGCCGAAATGTTAAAGCTCAATCTGGCTCTTCAACAATCCACCGAACAAGTGACGCAAGAAATGTGTTTATTACGCCAAGATATGGGATCGTTATTCAAAGCATCAACATCCGGCAACAATTACAATAATTGTCAAAGGGAAGCACATAGCATTCCATTTGCCACAAGAGGATCATATTATGATATCCCTGGACAAATGCACTATGAACAACAAATGGGTCCAGGACAATCTTCTACTGCACCATGGACTGCACATTGGGTTGCACATCCACAAATCTTTGGAATGCGGCCAACAAACATTCTTGGACAACCATCTTCTTTTGGTGTTGCGTGGTCGCATGCCGTCGTTGCTCCAAGCTCATATAGCACGGCCACCCCTAGTTTTTATGGCGCCGCCCCCCCCGAGTTTTTACGGCGCCTCCACTCCAAGTTCATACGGCGCTGCCGTTGCTCAAGGTTACAACAACGCCGCCAGCGCTCAAGGTTCATACGGCGCCATCGTGACTCCAAGCTCTTATGGCGTCACCGTCGTTCCTAGCTCATACGGTGCCACCGGCGCTCCGAGTGCATGTGCCGCCACCGTCGCACTACCTAATGCGATCCTACTACAGAAACAAAGCACTTCTATTGGAGACGCTCATTCAAAACAGATTAAAGAGGACATGCACGAAATCATTGATGTCATTGATACTCGACAGTGGAAACAGCAAGTTGCGGTAAATTTACAAATGTTGGATGACTTGATTGCTTGCATTGAGGAAGAGGAACAAGAAGCCATCAAAGCAAACGATCTTCTTGATGCACCAATTACGGTGAACTTGGTTTCATCACCAATGGAGGTGTTGTCATTTGCGCCTGTTGTTCTTGATAATTTTGACAACCTGGCTTTGCCGTCATTGGAGGAGTTGATGCAACATCATCCCAACTCTAACATCATCATGGGCTCTCTTGCTCACGTTACTCAAATTGGACGACCACATGATGACACGTTTGTCCGCAGCCATGTATCAACTTGGACAATTCATGTCTTCGATCCAGGAGGATGCACCGTTTCGATACATTCTGCACAAGTGGAGCCGCCAATAAACAAATTTCAGGACGCAGGCTTGATTCTCATATACATTCCGCGCGTCATTTGGGTCTTTGATCCTGGTGGAATCAAACGACGTGGTCGTCGTTTAAACGGGGAGGGCAGGAATGTAACACCTGTATATCCACGTGGCAAGATGTTATGGGATCTTGTAATAAGTATGCCTCTATAAATAGGCATTCCTGTAATAGCTTAGGGGGAATGAATAATAATGCCCTTTTCTGTTTCCTTTAGTAGTTTAGAATAGGAGTAGTTCTAGAAACTAGTACGGAAGGCCCAGCCTTCTTCCCCTTCGACGCCGGCGACCATCGCCGGCGATCTTGTAACGGCTCAGACCGTTACAGTGAACTCCACAAGAGACCGAGTTTTCGGTTTCAACATCGACGGCGTGTGTGTGTGCAGTGAGCCTCGACGGAGGTTTCTCTCCGGTGGTGGCGTTGTTCTCCGGTAGCGGCGTTGTTCTCCGGTGGTGGTGCGGTTGAACGTCGGACTTCGACGCTGAAGGTTTCAGTGAATCTTGTGCGTCCGCGAAGCGGATTGCAGTCCAGATCTCAGATTCTCGCCGCGGATCGTACGTATTCAGTGCATCCTCGGCGTATTCACCGTACGGTCATTTTTCTCATATTTCCTTGTATTTGAATTTATATTTTCATTATATAAATTTTGTGACTATTTTGTGTTCTTGTAACCTGCAATATTTTATAGTTGTGACTGTGTTTTGTACCGTATTTTACAACATTGACAAATACCAGTCATTGTCCTCTTCCTTGAGCATGTCAAGTACTCTTCTGGCGAGTTTTGTGAATACCTCCAGGTTGTCGAGCTGAATGGTCAGCAAATAACCATCTTAAATATTTTTGATCTCAACGAATTATGAGTTATGCACCATGACAATGCGTACAACTTTACATGCCATGTAGAGAGAAAACTATGTTTGAAAGAGCGGTGGGTAAGCAACATGATTGTACAAAATGTAGTGCGGCGCTTAGAGCAACTCCAACGGATCGTCATTCTCTAAAAATGCCCCCAGAATTGCCTCCAACCGTTCGCCATTGCCCTCTGTAAAAATGGAGTTCTCTCTCCCCCTCTAAATTTAGAGGCGGGAGAGAGAAAATAGAGGGGCGACAAAAAAAAATGGTGATTGTTAACCGCAACCCGTAATTGGCTAGTCGCACCCCAAAATCTCCAAATGTTTCGCGCCTTTTCGAAATACGCCTTGTACGTGCAATTTCAGGAAAAGTGTTCAACACCAAAGTTGTAGATATCGACGAGATCTACAACTTTTGTGTTGAACACGTTTCCTGAAATTGCACGTACAAGGCGTATTTTGAAAAGTCGCAAAATCTGGACATATTTCCAAAGTACGCCTTGTACATGCATTTTTAGGAAACGTGATCAACACGAAAGTTGTAGATCTCGTCGATATCTACAACTTTCGTGTTGAACACTTTTCCTGATATTGCATGTACAAGGCGTATTTCAAAAAGGCGCGAAAAATTGGATAATTTTGGGGTGCGACAAGTAAAATTGCGGGTTGCGGTTAACAATCACCAAAAAAATTAATGTATTTTTATTATTATTATTGTTTAAATGAGACATTTATAAAACTAATTCATTTCAATGTATTGCTCATAATCGTCAATATATTTTTTCAAATATGATATGTAATATATCAAAAAATTTGTTTTTTTGAGACCTGCAAAATGAGACTAACATTAAATACTTCCTAATTAGTATTGATCATGTAAATATGAACAAAATACGTTTTACTGATTAAAGGCGCGAATAGAAAAAAATACATGAAAATTAAAATGCATAAAATAAATATACATACATATATATAATTTAAATATAATAAAAATAATAAATTATAATTATATATATATAATTTAAATATATACATACATATACACATATCATATTGAAGAGAATGATTTAGGGATTAAAATCTTCAGGGTTCAAATGACACCCTTCATCTATTATAGCACTAGATGATATTATACATTAAGGATGAAAATACCCTCTAACACTCCCCCTCAAGCTGGTGCATAGAGGTCTTTCATGCCAAGCTTGGATACAAATTTTTCAAACATAGGTCTACAGAGAGCTTTTGTTAGGACATCCGCTGTCTGCTGAGAAGTAGGAACAAATGGAGTGCAAATCACTCCAGATATGAGTTTTTCTCTAATGAAATGTCGATCTATCTCAATGTGTTTGGTCCTATCATGCTGGACCGGATCAGCTGCAATACTGATGGCAGATTTGTTATCACAGTATAGAATCATGGGATTCTCTATGGGGATTTTGAGATCAGTCAGAATAATCCTCAGCCACAAAAGCTCACATATCCCCAACGTCATCGCCCGGTATTCTGCCTCGGCACTCGAGCGAGACACAACTGACTGCTTCTTGCTCCTCCATGTGACTAGGTTGCCTCCAAGAAACATACAATAACCAGATGTAGATCTCCTGTCCGATATTGATCCAGCATAGTCTGCATCCGTCCATGCTTCTACTCTGAGGTGACCGGTTTTCGAATATAGAAGTCCTTTGCCAGGGCATCTCTTCAGGTAGTGAAGTACACGTATTGCCGCATCCCAATGTGGCTTCCTTGGGAGTGCATGAACTGACTAAGAACACCAACAACATATGCAATATCCGATCGAGTCATGGAGAGGTAGATCAGTTTCCCCACAAGTTGCTGATACTGTGAAGCATCAGTAGAAGATAGTAACTCCCCCTCAGTGTCAGTCAGGCGGTGGGATACTTCGATGGGAGTATCCACAGGTCTAGAATCAGCCAGACCCGTCTGCTGGAGAAGGTCCAGAATATACTTGCACTGAGAGATATAGATGTCACGAGACGGGCGAGCCACCTCGATGCTCAGGAAGTAGCGAAGATGACCCAAATCGGTCACCTCAAATTGGTCATTGAGAAAGGACTTGACCTCAGAGATCCCATCAACATCATCACCTGCAAGCACAATGTCGTCAACATAGACAATCAGGGCAACCATCTTGCCAACACGGTGGCGCAAGAATAGAGTATGATCAGCATGACTTTGTTGGAAATCGAAGCGAAGCATGGCCTTAGTGAAGCGATCGGCCCACGCCCGAGGCGACTGCTTGAGACCATAGAGGGAGCGGCGCAAACGACACACAAGCCGCTGATCAGCAGAGGAGTGAAAACCCGGTGGAGGTACCATATAAACCTCCTCATTAAGGGTGTCATGAAGGAACGCATTCTTCACGTCCAGTTGAAAGAGTGGCCAATCACGGAGAGCTGCTAGCGAGAGAATGACCCGAATGGTGTTCATCTTGGCAACCGGGGCAAATGTTTCCTGGTAGTCCACCCCTTGTGTCTGAGCATAGCCCTTGGCCACCAGGCGAGCCTTATAGCGGGCAACAGAGCCGTTAGGATGATACTTGACGGTATAAACCCATTTGCAGCCAACCGCCCGTCGAGATGGAGGAAGAGGAACCATGTCCCAAGTGTGATTTTTGGTAAGGGCATCAATTTCTTCCTGCATGGCAGCTCGCCACTCAGAAGAGTCAAGTGCCTCTGCAACACTATTAGAAACCACCACAGCAGAAATAGAGGCAACAAAAGCACGATAGGGGAATGATAAAGCAGACTAGGTAACATAATCAGTCATAGGATAAGGACAATGACGATTCCCTTTGCGAAGAGCAATAGGGAGATCGAGATCATCCAGAGGAGTACCTGGTGGGGAGGATTGGATCGGCGCCACGACGTCGGGAGGGTCTGCTCGAGGTACCTGTACTGGCAAACGACGAGAGTAGCTAAGGTGAACTGGCAAGCGGGGAGGAGGACCATCGTCTCTCGCCGACGATGGCGGAGCAGCAGGTGGGGAAAGAGGCACATGAAGAGGGAGAGGAAGAGGAGGTCTATCCTCATGAAGCAAGGTAGAGGACTTAGAAAAGTAGGGGACGGATTCCCAGAATGTGACATCACGAGAGATGAAGACACGTTTGGAAGGAGGATGATAGCACTTGTAGCCCTTCTGAAGTGGTGAATAACCAAGAAAAACACACTTGGTGGCCCGGGGATCGAGCTTGGAACGACCCGGAGGAGGAAGCTGAACAAAGCATGTGCAGTCAAACACGCGAAGAGGAAGGTCAAACAGAGGGCGGGTCGGGAGGAGAACCTCATGCGGGGCAGCAAAAGCCAGGACGCGAGATGGGGTCCGGTTGATGACATGAGCAGCAGCAAGGACAGCGTCAGCCCAATAGGAAGCAGGGATAAACATGTCAATGCTCATGGCGCGGGCTAAGTCCAGCAAGTGTCGGTTCTTGCGTTCGGAGACCCCATTTTGTTGGGGGGTATAGGTATTGGAGAATTGGTGAAGAATGTCATGAGTGTCACAGTAGGAGGAGATACCAGTGTTGTCAAACTCCTTGCCTTTGTCAGTGCGAAAATTTTTAACTTTAGTGTGAAACTGAGTATCAACCATCGTCAAGAAGCTATGAAAACATGTAAGGACCTCGGATTTAGATCGGAGAAGATATACCCAAGTGGCCCGACTATAGTCATCAATAAAGAGAAGGAAGAACCGGTACCCTTGGATGGAAGTGACAGGAGCGGGTCCCCAAACATCAGAGTGAACGAGGTCAAATGGGGCAATGGCTCTAGGCGTAGTGGACAGAGAATAAGATGCACGAGTATGTTTTGCTAATTCACAAGGTTCACACTTAAGGGATTCATCAGAAATACCATGAAATAAAGAAGGAAACATAAGTTTGATATATGAAAAAGAGACATGGCCTAAGCGAGCATGCCATAACATCAAATTCGCAAAAGCCACAAAACGAGAATGTAAAGCAGATACATGGAAGGTAGGGGTAGGTAGAGATGCAGCAGGAGCATGCAGAGCATCAAGCACGTACAGACCTCGAGCTTCATGGCCACTCGCAATCGTACGCTGGGTCGCCAGATCCTGAAAAACACAAGAGGACGGAGTAAACGTCACGCTACAATTCAGCGATTTTGTCAAGGCACTAACTGAAAGTAAATTATTAGAAAAATTAGGAACATGAAGAACATCAGCTAAAGGAAGGGAAGGAGTGGCGTGAACACATCCTTTTCCAGCAATAGGAGTAAGAGACCCATCAGCAAGGCGAACCTTACGCTGACCGGAGCAAACATAATAGGATCGGAAGTGGGACGACATACCAGTCATGTGATCTGAGGCGCCAGAATCGATGATCCAGGAGGGAGCTGCGGTGGTTGCACTATTAGCAAGAGCATATGTACCTGACTCTGCAAGGGAAGAGCTGCTAGTGTGGGAGAGATCGAGCTGGGAGACATACTGACGGAAGCGATCGATCTCATCTGCAGACAGGGAAGGTGGCTGAGAAGAAGCACCATCTGCAACATGGGCTTGGCTGGGACGACCACGAGAAGCCTGCTGACCGGGACGGCCATGTAGAGAGTAGCACTCGGCCTTGAGATGTCCAAACTTGCCACAGTAGTCACGCCGTCCTGGTTTACGACCGTGTGGGGGTCCAGAGCCTGAAGAGCGGCGATCCGAAGGGCGACTCCCGGAGGAAGGACGGTGACCCATAACAGAGGCAGGAGCCGGGAACTGAGCAGCCATCGCAGCACGCTCCGACGGAAGAGGGAGCAGTGGGGTCATCACCATCCGACGGCTCTCGTCGGCAAGGGTAAACTGATAGGCCTCCTCAAGGCTCGGGAAAGGATCCCGACTAAGAATGTGAGAACGAGCAAAATCAAACGCGGGGGAGAGGCCGGCAAGAAACTGAAACACTCGGGTTTTAGCCACCCGATGATTGTAGCGCTCGGCATCAGTCGTAGTGTCTCATGCCTCAAGCAAATCATAGTAGTTGACCTCCTCCCAGATGACACGAAGTTTGGAGATGTACTCCGAGAGAGGGGAATCCCCTTGCTTGAGCTGGGATATTTGTAATCCAAGTTGGAAGATCCGAGCATTGTTCTCCCTTTGAGAGTAAGTACGGGCCACTGAGTCTCAAATCTCTTTTGCCGAACTCATAAACATGTACCCTTGAGCGATGGAGGGGATCATGGAGTTGATGAGCCAAGACATGACCATAGCGTTCTCTCCAAACCACTGAGGGTAAGACACATCTGTTTCTGCCGGGGCTTTGGTCGCACCGGTGAGGTATCCAATCTTGAAGCGACCCCCAATGTACATCTTGATACTCTGGGCCCAAAAGAGGTAATTCGTGTCATCGAGCTTCACGGTGGTAATCTGAGATACAACTGTGTCCACTAATGGATGACCCATCGATACGGAGGAGTCCATTCCACCAATGCTCGTCTCCACGCCAGAGGAGGAAACCGAAGAAGACGACATGGATCCCACTCGTGAGAATGATGAGAACTACCGTGCCGAAAGAGGAGAGAAGGCAGAAAAAAAAAGAAGGAAGGCCTGTTTAAACACCCATAATCACGGACCCGGGGTCGGCTACCAGAAACAGACCAGCAGGGTCGAACTCAGCGGCACGGCACTGTCGGAATCGCCGGAGAAGAAGAAGAAGCTGAGCAGAGCTGAAGCCAGGAGAGAAGCAGAGCAGCGGCGTCGGCGAGCAGCGGAGTCGTGGCTCTCGATGTCGCAGAAGAGGTGGCTCGCCCGATGTCGCAGGCGGAAGCAGGAGGAGGCGTCGGGGTCGATGAAGAAAGCCGGATGCGGAGGCGGATCGGCGATGGCGGAGGCGGAAGCGGAGGCGGATCGGCGATGGCAGATGCGGAAGCGGAGGCTGATCGTGCGCGATCGGAACTGGAAGAGGCGGCGCGGGTTTGGAAGCGGCGGACTCTCAAACCCTAACCGGCTCTGATACAATGAAGAGAATGATTTAGGGATTAAAATCTTCAGGGTTCAAATGACACCCTTCATCTATTATAGCTCTAGATGATATTATACACTAAGGACGAAAATACCCTCTAACACATAAATAAAAAATATATAAAATACATATTTACATTATGTTCTCTAAATATAAAGAACATGGTTGAAGTTGCTCTAATCATGTTCTCTGTATTTAAAGAACATGGTACAATGGGGATCTCTAAATATAGAGATCCTCATTGAAGTTGCTCTTAGGAAAGTGCATCCACGAGCGCTATTCTTCCATAACAGTGTTTGCGGTTATAATGCCAACACAATCATGCAAGTGTGGTCAAGCTGTATCACTAGTGAATGCCCAAACCCTGAAATTGGAATGTGAGCCAAGCTGTATCACAGAAGTTCCCACTCGTAGGTAAACCATTACCAGTGCATTTACCATCACAGCTTCACTCCGCCGCCGCTCAAACGTCCAAGTTATCCCAAAAACCAGAACCTAGGTAGAAGGAAAATAGTGAGAGACAATAGAGGGCAGGGGTGGTAAGATAACCTTGAAGCGCCGAGAACGCCAGCATTAACAGTGAGTTGCTCGACCAGAGCAGCGGACTTGGGTGAGACGCTGGAAGCCTTAGAGTAGATCGCCTCCAAGCCTTCTCCTGATGGAACGAAGAAAGCCCCGTTAACCATGATATCCCCCTCTGTCCTCCAATTCCAGCCGCCCCAATTCTCATCAACGGTGTCCACTCTCTTAGTCACCTGCAGCCATTAATCCACGAGGTTTAAGATAATCCCCTAACGAATTTCTAAATCACAGAAACCAACTTCATTTACCTCCTTTGCATTTGGATCCGAAGGAGCAATGTATCGGTTCCCCTGGCTGTTGATGGTGGGATTACCACTGCCGCCAATGGCATACATTTCCCACTCCGTGAAATCGTTGTTGACGATATGGAAATATCCAAGGCGACAGCGCGGCATCCGCTGGATGAGTTTATCCCCAAAAAGATTGAAAGCGATGGTGACCTGCATGCCGGAGTCCGGCAGGTAGTCGTCGCTGTGGCCTAGGAGCATCACTTCATTGTGTCGGGAAAAGTAGTTGTTGGAGATGGTGATGCCGGTGGATCCCATAATGGCGTCGATGAGGCCATCTGCGCAGTTGGAGAGGGAGCAATGATCGATCCAGATCTTTCTACCGCCGAAGATGGAGATTCCATCGCCGTCGGATCGGGTACGGAAGCCAGTGTGAGTGGGGGAAGAGCGCACATTGGCGTTGCCGGCAGAGACGCAGTCGTGGATGTGGATGTTGTGGATGATGATGTTAGATACGTACTGGAGGGTGATGCAAGCACCGCCGGAGATATGGACGTTGGCTCCCCGTCCGTCGAGGGTCTTGAAGCTGTTGACGAGGAGCTCTTCGGAGAGGCGGATGGTCATGTCGGCAGCAAAGACAATCCAGAGGGGATCATCCTGGATGGCGGCGTGGCGAAGGGTTCCCTGGGTAGGGTTCACGGCATCGTTGTCGGAGGAGTCGGTGATGACGTAGATCCGGCCGCCCTTACCGCCGTAGGCATCGCGGCCGAAACCGATAGCACAGTCAGCGAGGCGCTGGCGATCGTCGCGCCAAGCGGTGCTAGAGCAGCGCCAGCAGTCATCGATTGGGTTGCCGGTGAGGCATTGTTGCTGTGCGGAGAGGGCTCGTCGGCGGGAGAGCTCAACCTGTTGAAGGACGTTACGGGCGACCGATTCGGGATCGGGGTGGGAGGAGTTTGTGATGGGGAGGGGGTGAGCGAGTGAGAGAATGAGAACGCCGGTGAGGAGGACAAAGAAGCGGCGGAGCATTTTGCGTCGGCGGCAGCGGGCTTCGAGTGTGAAGACGATTGGGGCGGAAAAGAGGAAGACTGGTGGGGTTTTAAGATAGGGAAATGATGCTCAATTATTTTCGTATTTGGGGTTTTAGCTGTGTTTATAGAATCTATTTTCATGTGAAGAAGCCGACGAGAAATATGGCAATTTTTTAGCGCATTTTTTATAAGCAATTTTATATGTAAATTGGTTTTGATTTCGTGAAAACTGTTCTTTCAAAAAATCTGTCAGAACATTTAGGTGCAGACCGGCTTTTACGGGTACACAAGTATTTATGATTTTTTAGTTTGACTTGCACTTAACCTGCTTTGCACGTAGCCGAACTTGATTTGCACATAACAACACCTTTTTTTATTGCTGCTTGAGGCTTCAATTGAGGCTCCATTTTTGCCGGGTGTTTGGAGCAAACTTTTCCGCTGGTAAATAAACGGTCTCTGACGGCATTTGCTTCGTCTAGACCTGCCATGTTGTGAAGAACGGAGCAAAAAGCTTCGTCATCTGCAGCAGCAGCAGCTCCCCTAATTTAGTTAAAATACTTAAAATGATAAAATCCTTATTTTTATGATCTTCGAACACTATATTCTAACTAAAATTTAAGATCCTTAAAATTAAATTTTACATAATTATGTGGTAATTATTTTAGTCCTAAAAGTAGCAGAAGTTAAAGGCTCAGCTGCACTAACCAAAACTTGACAAAGAAAAGGGGGTCGAGCGGCTCACCACTAGAGCAAAAAAGCAGGAGAGCATTTGGGCCTCGTTTGGCACGGCGTTTTCTCCCTCCGTTTTTGGCAAAGGCCGCCACATGGCGTGTAAATATATGGCCGGTGACGGTGTTTGTTGTGTCTGCTCCCGTCATACCGTAAAAAATGGAGCAAAAAACTTTGTTTTGATCCATTGCCTGCCCACTCTAGTTCGAATGGCCGCCCCGTCTCCTTCCACCGCTCCAAACGTGTGGGAGAATCGAGTTGATGGTTGAATCATGTCAAATTTGACTCTGAATTAGAATCAAATTTAAATAGTACTTGTTGTAATTCGAATACATGTTCAATGGAGTTCAGAGTAAGAGTAGGTAGCTTGTGTTACTTAACCCACCGTCAGACACGTGATGCCTGGATATCCTGAGCCTCGATCAGACCCTCATTGAAGACGATTGCATTGCCCACACTCAGATTCGTGAGCTGCAGCGAGGAGGTCCCGCCACCCAATTGGAAGTTCTCTTCTCAACCTCTCCTCCCAAAACCAAAAACTGAGCTCGACACTTTGGACGACACGAAGAAGAAACTCAAAATGGGCGAGTTCTGTGAGGGTGGGTCTGCCTCTCTGATGTGGTAATTGGTCCTATTTATAGGCATAATATCTCGAGAATAAATTGGTCTTTATTGGACTATGGATAGTTGTTTCCTCCTTAACAAAAATATTATCCACAAACCCAAGTGGTTTGTAGATAATCTTCTCAACCCTAAGAAAAACACAATTCCACGACCCCGGTGGGGTGTGAGAACCATCCCCACTTCAAGGAGATTTCTGGTGACTGACCCAGGCAAGTTCTGTTGAAAATGGTGAAGTGTAAGTGGGTGATTGGGCGACCAAAGTGGGTGATTGGGCGACCTGTCCACGCGATGTATGCGGACAGGACTGGTGGTTAGCTAGGTCGGCAGAGCTGTTACAGTCGGCTTGTTCCTTGGCGGCCTGGGCGGTCTGTTCGCGCAGTCTGTGCGGACAGAGATGGAGGCCAGCCAGGCCGGCTTATGCTCGGCAGGCAGTCTATTCCCAGAAGGTAACCGAGCGGATAGCTTCTGTATCGGCGGAGTCCGGCAAGGTGCGGACTGGACCGGAACTCAGCAGACCGGCATGACAGATGCCTTGGTCTTGCTCTGGTGGCACGGCAGGTGGTAGTCGCGGAGTTCGCCGGTTAGAGCGGACTGGACCGGAGCTCGGCAGACCGGCATGACAGTTGCCTTAGTCTTGCTCTGGTGGCGCGGCAGGTGGTAGCCGCAGAGTTCGCCGGTTAGAGGGGACTGGACCGGTGCTCGGCATACCGGCATGGCAGTTGCCTAGGACTTACTCTGGTGGAGCGGCAGGTGGTAGCCGCGGATCGGCATGGCAGATGCATTGGTCTAACTCTGATGGTGCGGATGGCGGAAGCCACGAAGTTCACCGGTTAGAGTGGACAGGTGATGGAGTTCGCCGAGGCGGGCGGACTGGTACCTGTGTCCGACAGTAAGTGTGTACTGGCCTTTATGGCCGGTGGTGTAACGCCCCCACTCGTCACATGGCCTATAACGGTGGGTCCGGCCGGGGCCCCACGCCATGCGTCACAGACAAGTGACGGAATTACTTGTGGTGATCAAATTCAATACGTGTCCTTAACCCAATTCATTCTAGCGCAGCATTAATTAAGTTACATGAACTCAACTCCAGGAATGTCCACTAATACATAAATTCCGCATTTATATATATCCAAAATCAGGAATGTATACAACCCACACACACATGGCCTTAAGGCCTTACAGGTTTCTCGTTTTACACATATACAAGTTTGTACATCGGCACGCAGGCCGGCCACACATGAAATCCAACCACGACGCACTTGGCCTTCAAGGGCCCTAGCAACAAGCTTTCCATCCACGCATTTCATTTCAAGCCGCAGCACCTGCAAGTAGACATCCACCAAAGAGCGGCAAACAAAGTAACGGTCAGCTACAACTGACCAATTATAACGACCCTACCCCATGCCCGGGGTAGCGGTTCCTTCCCTGTATGCATTTGCAAGTACAATAGCTACCAATCACAAGCACACATATCAAATCACAAACGTCGATCGCAGCCAGACGCTTCGTGCACTCAGGACACCTTACGGTGTACCGGAAACCCGTGGTAACACCACCAATCCCACGGTAATTAACTTGTTGGCTGGCCGGCCCTAGTCACCCCAACACGCATGCTGGTTGCATCCCGCCCAAACCAAGCAGAGGTACGTACCGCATGACAAACGTGAGCATTCATCCAACAGATCGACCCGCTTTTATTTCGGTGTAGCAAGTCGGGCTATCGCACGCTCCCGAACACTGCCACCAATCGATCTCTCCATCATGCCCAGGTACAGGTTAGCCTTGCCCATGCTCACATCGTCACTAACGCACCGTGACGCGGGTCGGACTTCCCTTCCTGGGTAGCCGCAGCTTCCCGCTCTCGCATAGCAAACCACAAGGAGCTTCGTAAAGCATCCAAGATCATATTCATGGCTAGCCCACACATGAGCATACCATCCACACATAACATTCAATCATCCAATACACAAAGCACATAGCATATTTGCAAATCCACGGAGTCTTCTCCGGTTTACCCATGATCATCACCAATCCAGACTAACGGTCCAGATGGGCTTCACACAGCATGCTTATGCCGTACTCCACAATTCCGGCTCTAGATGCAGACTCAACGACGGAATCACTTCGCGAATCCACCTTTTGGTGGAGGATTCCACACATATGCAAAAGAAAGGACTTCGATGTCCAAGAAGGAGATCGTTACCCTTGAAGATCGCTTCAGCGTCATGAAGTAGCCGGACGGAAATCACCGCCTCGGCTTTGCCTTCACGAATCCGCTCTCGGATCTTCATTCCGCACTCTGCAGCTCCTCCAGCAGCTTGTTTCTCTTCCTCCTTCCTTCCCTTGCACTCCCTTCTTCTTGCTCTCTCTTGAAATGAGAAGAAGGAGAAGATAATGAAGAGGAAGGGTTAAATCCCCCTTTTCCCCGGCTTTATCAACACATGGAGAAAGCCTATCCATTGGATCCGGAAAGAGGGAATCAAACGGCTCAGAATCGTCCAGAAAAACATGAACACGGCCTGACACGCCCTGTGACACGCCCGTGTCACAGGCCGTGTCACCTAAAGCGGCAGGCAACCGACTACAGCCAACCAGTACACGGCCATGGGACACGCCCGTGTCACGGGCCGTGTCCCCTGGCACGCCCTCAGACACGCCCGTGTCTGAGGCCGTGTGCATCAGGCTGTACAACCTCAAAACCACCTGAGACTCACGCGGCCCTGGGACACGCCCGTGTTCTAGGCCGTGTGCACCTGGACACACCCGTGTCCCGCAAACATGCCCTGGCTGAAAACGTCGAGCTGAGTTCGTCGACCACATTAACACGCCATGTGACACGCCCGTGTCACAGGCCGTGTCCGCACTCGACACTAGACACTCGACACTCGACACTCGACAATCGTCGAGCAAAATTCGTCGATCGCACGACTCGACACAACCCAGACAGGACACGCCCTGGGACACGTCCGTATCCCAGGCCGTGTCACTCATGCCTGAACCCAAATTAGCCCAAATTAATTGTAGGGTGTTACAATCCTCCTCTCCTTCAAATAATTTCGTCCTCGAAATTTGGCTCACACCAATCAGGCACAACAAAAGTGTTCACCCAACACAACATTCGTACGATAGCACAAGTCAACCAAATAACAACATAGTCATATATCCAGCATTTCACCCGCCCTTTCACGTGTATCATGTCTCATATATCACATATGTCACAAATATATTTACATAACATGCACATACACACAGAGACGACGGGCCACACTTATTTCCGCTCATCCGTATTATTTTGCAAGTAGCGTTTAAACTCCTCGGTAAATGCCAAATTGAAAACCCGATGTTGAATTTCACCAAGTGCACTTTGCAGCTTATTATGCAATCGAGGCTGCGTCCGAGATGTAGATGATTCGGCCACTGCTTTACCCTTATCTTCATAAGACGCACCCGTAGTTTTCTCACTTCGAGGAGGGCCACTTCAACAGTTAGAGGCTATATGCCCCTGTTTTTCGCATTTAAAACAGGTACGTGTCTCCACACGCCTTTGTCCATATGTTGCTTCTGATGCAACATTCGACGATGTTTGTTCCACAGACTTGAATCTCTTCTTCTCTCGTTTCGGAAAATCCAATTGTTCCAACTGCGGAACTTTGAATTCTGGCTTCTCCATCGCCAGTCTCCTCGTTTCTTGCACTCATTTCATATCCTTCTCCAATGCACGGGCTGTATCTACCAACGCTTGGAAGCCTTGGCTCACCGAACTCGGAAGTGCCAACCTTAACTCATCTCGAAGGTCCTCATAAAATCGATTCGTCTTTCGGGCTTCCTCGGTGAAAGTAGATCCCGCATACCGCCCCAGTCTAATAAATTCATGCAGGTATGTATCAATATCCCGCTCACCCTGCACAATACGTAAAAATTCATTTTTCATAGCAATCCGCTGGGACACTGACACGTACTTGGCTAAAAACAAACGGGAGAATTCTTCCATGGAAACCTCCGCTAACCCGGGATCGGCCAAGTAATGCGCCTCCATCTCATCCCACCATAATCTTGCGTCTCCTTCCAACAGAAAAGTGGCTAACGTCACTTTCTGCTCCTCCGCTGTCCTGATGACAGTCATGGTCCTTTTCACTCGAGTCAACCAATCTTCCGCCTGCGTTGGGGAAATCGTCCCGCCAAACGTAGGTGGATGAAATTCCATAAAACTTTTTAACTGCTTATCCACAGGCTCTTGTCGAACACCAAGCTGCACAGGTACCACTGCAGGCCTTGCCGGTTATGTCTGCAATACTGCGAGCACTGTTTCCGTCACCATCCGAATGGTATCCGCCAAAGGAGGCGTAGATGCTTCAACCGGTGCGACACTCTCATCAGACCGCTGGGGTTCAGACGGCCCAGCTCCACTCCTCGCCACCTAGCAATGTTCAGAACACCATTAATAATTCAAATCATAACGGTACTGATACATTGACTACACACTCACGCACGTCATGTGCATGAAATACATTCCTAGTGGACATTCGTGAGTTCAATTCTGTTCTCTCCTCCCAAATAATCTCAACCTGGCTCTGATACCACTTTGTAACGCCCCCACTCGTCACATGCCCTATAACGGTGGGTCCGGCCGGGGCCCCACGCCATAGGTCACAGACAAGTGACGGAATTACTTGTGGTGATCAAATTCGATACGTGTCCTTAACCCAATTCATTCTAGCGCAGCATTAATTAAGTTACATGAACTCAACTCCAGGAATGTCCACTAATACATAAATTCCACATTTATATATACAAAACCAGGAATGTATACAACCCACACACACATGGCCTTAAGGCCTTACAGGTTTCTCATTTTACACATATACAAGTTCGTACATCGGCACGCAGGTCGGGCACACATGAAATCCCACCACGACGCACTTGGCCTTCAAGGGCCCTAGCAACAAGCTTTCTATCCACACATTTCATTTCAAGCCGCAGCACCTGCAAGTAGACATCCACCGAAGAGCGACAAACAAAGTAACGGTCAGCTGCAACTGACCAATTATAATGACCCTACTGTACAACCCCGTGTCCGACGAGCAAGACCACCAGGAGGCGAGCAGATCAGGCTAAGAGCAGCAGACGAGCTCGACAGCGGCAGGGGCGAGGCTGAGCTCGGCAAACGTCGACTAGAGATCGATGATCGGCGACCCTAGAGCTCGGCGTTCGCCAGGCGAGCCACAGCTCGCGTCCTCACAGTGGAGCTCGGCAGCGGTAGGCGAGTAGTACATGCCAAGGTGGCCAGAGCTCCCAGCTCGCATGGGTGTCAGAGGTACTTTTTACTGTTTTACCCCTGCTGGTCTGCCCATAGCCCTTCAAAACAGCGGAGTTTGGCTGTTGGCAGACCCAGCCGAGGGTTTTCTGGTAATTTCAGGTCAGTTATTTTGGTTATAGGCAGTCCGGATTTCAAAAGCTATAAATAGGACCAAAGGGGTACCCCAAAAAGCAAGTTCTTCCTGTGCTCTTCTCCCTAAAATCTTCAAGTGCTTTCTGAGGGTACCTTAGCTCGGCCTCAGGCTAAGGAGGGGAAGCGCTCTCAGATCTTCCTGGTTTGTGGTGGGACCTCCCTGCCGAGCCCTTAGGTCTGTTTCTCCTTGTTTTGTTGTTTTTCTTGCAGGAGCGAAGTAGGCGCGAGACCACCCCTTTCCCCAAGAGCGAGCTCCACAGGAAGCCGGGTTCTGGTTTCAACATTTTGGTGCGGTGAGCGTGGACGGTGGTCAGCGCAGAAAAGCGCCCGCGAGCTCAATGACGGGACAAGGATCCGACAGGCCGAGCTCGTCGCACCCCCCCCCCCCCCCCCCCGCCTCTCGCGATGGTGGGAATGTTTGAAGATTTCAGAAACGAGGTGCTGACCCTGGTCAAGTTCGCACTCGGCACGCGGGCCGAGTGCTCGACTCCGGCGATCCAGATCGCGGCAGCCCCCTCCTTGGGCGAGGACGCTCCCGGCAGGCGAGCTGGGAAGGAAGTGGCCGAGGAAGGCCGAGGGTGCGAGCTCCCCGGGCGCGAGCTGTAACACCCCCTATCCGTCGCATAGCATATAGCAGTAGGTCCGGCCGGGGCCCGACGCCATATACCACAGACAGACCGGGTGGTTACTTATGGAAACCATCCAACCAATCTCAACGTCCTACACAGAGCATTCTAGCTGAAGCAGTTTATAAAAGTTGTAAACAAGAACCCAGCATAGGAGCATGAATATCCACTAATACCAAAAGGAATGTTATACAAAAATACCCAAAACCGGCCTTAAGGCCTTACAAAGTGTTTCACTTGAAAATTACATGTTTTACAAACCACGGCACGCAGGCCGGTCACACATGAATAAAACAGTAAACACTTCTACTTGGGCCTTCGAGGGCCAGCTTCGCAAAAAGGGCTTTAGCCCGCTATTGACCGCTTGGTCCAGTAGCACCTGCAAACAACAAACCACCGCACGGTGGCAAAACAAGGCAACGGTCAGCAATGCTGACCAAATTATAACGATCCCGCCCCCAACTCGGGGCGGCGATGCTCCTTCCCTACATTTCATTAGCATAAGCGAGCAATTTATATAACCACAGCCATTTCATCATAGGCGTTGGCTCGCACGGCCACACGCCCCGTGCACTCAGGGCACATTCTCGGTGAACCGGTCGATGTCATGTCAATTAAAGCCATTAACATTTCGGACTCACCACCGCCACTTAGACGGCCAAACCTATGAGCAATTTGTCTTCTTGGCATGGGTCACGTCAATTAAAGCCATAGACCGCCGAAGACTCACATCTATGCCAACGGCGAGTGCCACGTAACATTAGGTCTCTCTAACCCGAACGACATAGAGCGGGTACGGTTCCATCTAACCCGTGCTCACATCGCAACGACAATTTAAGCCATTTGCGCGGGTCAAACTTTCACCGAGTCCCATTCTACCGCAAGTCACATAACTCAGTTATGTTCGAGTTGGCTCTCAGGCCACCAAGTTGGCAAGATCTCGTATCCGCCCAGTTTTCCGGGTGCACCTTTGGGTTAGTCCCCAAGGCTCCCTACTGCAATCTACCGCGTAGAAAACCCGAAAACAACCAATAGCACGGAGTCTTCTCCGGCCTTATGCAATGCAACATCACCGATCCAGACTAACATGTCCGGGTAGGCTTCACACATCATGCCTATGTCCGTTCTCGCATACGGACTCTAAACAACGGGGACTTCACATATCTACCCGAAGGAATGCCTCCAACTCTCCGCAAACTCGTGAGAGCGGGCTTCCTATGCAAAGAAAGAGAGCGACTCATGCTCAAGATGAGGATCGTTACCCTTGAGTTCCTCTTTGGCGCCATTGAAAAGTATCCGGATGAAAATCACCGCACTTGCGTTGCCTCCGTGGATCCGGAGTCGGCTTGCGATTCGGAGCTCCGAAGCTCCTCCAATGGCGAATCTAGCTCCTTCTTCTTCCCTTAGCTCTCCTTTCTCTCCAAGGATTTAGAAAGAGAACATGTGAAGAAAAGTAAGGGTTTTCTAAGTCAAAACCCGGGTATATCCCTTCAGGAACAACCCCCAGCCGTTGGATCTTCAGTCAAAGAAATGAACGGCTTCGATTCGGGGCTGAAATGCCCAATCTGGACCGAACACGGTCCGGCACATGCCCGTGTCCAGGGCCGTGTGCCTCATTCGCCGTCAAAATCGAATCACCTGGAACCTCACACGGGTATCGAACACGCCCGTGTTCGAGCTGACACGCCCGTGTTCCAACTGACACGGCCGTGTAGCCGACCGTGTACCCCATGATTTTTCCCCGTTTTCAACCCGAGCACTGCACGGGTTCTAGGACACGCCCGTGTCCTTGCCCGTGTCACCTTGACACGCCTGGGCTCCAGGCCGTGTACATGGTCTCGACACTTCGCGGCTAAGTGTCGACACGGGTCGACACGCCCTGCGACACGCCCGTGTCGCAGGCCGTGTGCCATGTCTCGACACATTGTCGACACCAAAGTGTCGACTTCGCGGGACGAGTGTCGACACGGGTTGACATGCCCTGCGACACGCCTGTGTCGCAGGCCGTGTGCCATGTCTCGACACAACGTCAAAGCTCAGTGTCGACTTCGCGGCTAAGTGTCGACACGGGTCGACACGCCCGTGTCGTAGGCCGTGTACCCAGTCTCGACACAATGTCGAGACCAAAGTGTCGACTTCACGCCTTAGTGTCGACACAGGCTTGACACGCCCTGGGACACGCCCGTGTCCCAGGCCGTGTGCCTGCAGCCAGAACTCAAACTGGCACAAAACATCCCCCTTTGCTCCTTTAAGTTTCGGGGCGTTACACGAGCTCTTCCCCGGCTCGGCAGGCCGAGGTTGCTTCGGCGAGCTGGGCACACGAGACTCGCCAGCTCGCCCAGTGGGGGGAGAGAGCCCTTTCAGCGAGCTGGTCTCTTCAGCTCCAGTTCCAGATGGGTTCAGGGAGCCCGAGATGTCCTATTACACTGGGAAGGGAGACCCGGTCCAGCACGTCCAATGGTTCGAGGACGTGGTCTCCATCCGTCAGATGTCGGACGGATTCAAGTGTCGGCTCTTCGCCATCACACTCCGGGAAAAGGCGAGAGAGTGGTTCCACCAGCTACCGGCCAGCTCCATCTACTGCTTCGAGGACCTGCGCCGAGGATTCATGCTGAGATTCACCACCTCGAAGAAGAGAAAGAAGGAGTCCGAGTCTTTGTTTCACATTAAGCAGGGGGTGAACGAGACGTTGGGGAGCTACGTGGACCGATTTCAGGAGGAGGTTACTCAGGTCCAGGAGATGCCGGGCCATAGTCTGATGATGGCCTTTACCCTGGGCCTGCAGCAGGGTTTCTTCCGAATGGAGCTGAAAAGAGTTCCTCCCCTCTCCTATGAGGAGTTGATGGAAAGGGCGGCAAGAGAGGTTGACGGGGAGGTGTCAAACCCGGAGTTTGCAAGGAAGTTGACCAGGTGGGCCACAGAGGAAGAGAGGGAGTCAAAGGGAGGAAGAGGACAGGAGGAGAGAAGAGGGGAGTCCAGGCAGAGAGAGCAGAGGCAGCTCCAAGGGCCGCAGCAGCCTGGGTGGGGGCGTCAGGAGCCCGACCGTCGGTTGGGCTGGAGGCTTGAGTGGCAAGGGCAGGGGCCACAGAGAGGGAACTTCGGAAGGGGTCACTTTCAGGGGAGGCAAGACCAATTCCACCCCCCGGGCTGGAGGCAGGGCCAGAGGCCCCGGCTCCCCGATCAAGAAGAGGCCATGACCATAGCCTTGGGGGCCAGGAGAGGAGTGTGGAGGAGGAGGAGAAGAGAGGTCAAGGTAGAGCTGTCATATTGCGACTTCCATCAGGAAGAGGGGCATGCAACAGCCACCTGTCCGGAGTTCCTCGAGATGAGGGGGAATAGGGAGCAGCAGCAGCAGCAAGGGAGACAGGAAGTGAGGATTGAGGAGGTCCTGCCTCGGGCGGAGGAGGATCGGTGCGAAGACCGGGTGGATGTGGGGACCTGAGGGGGGATTGGGGTGATCCACGGGGGAGTAGGGATCGAGGCCTCCCGCAAGGCCAGTCTCCACACCATGTACCGGTGGAGCGTCGCCTCTACATCCCAAACCCCACCACCGGAGGAGAGGATCACCTTCTCCAGGAGTGATATGCCAGACCACGAGGATCCGTTCTGCGATGTGCTGGTCATCAAGGCGGCCGTCGAGAACTTCACCGTCTCTCGGATCCTCGTGGACAACGGGAGTTCCGTCAACGTCGTCTTCAAAAAGGCGTTCGATGCGATAAAGGTGGAGGCAAGAAGGGTGCTGGCCTCGGATGGCCCCCTGTTCGGGTTTTCAGGAGAGAGGAAGGAAGTAGAAGGAGGAGTTGGACTCCATGTCACCCTGGGGGGGCAGTCCCGAAACTGCAAGTTCGTCATTGTGGACGCCCCCAGCAGCTACATCGCCATCTTTGGGAGGCCCCTAATCAGCGCCTTCCGCTGCGTCCCCTCATCTTTTCATCAATGCTTGAAGTTCAACGCCGAGGGAGTCCAAGTCAGGGTTAGGGGAGACCCGAAGGTGGCATGGGAGTGTTATATGTAACGCCCCGAATTTTGTGTGCGAGTCGGTCGCGGAAAAAGAGTTTTTGGTGCCTGTAGGGGTACACGGCCTAGGACACGGGCGTGTCCAAGGCCGTGTCTGGCTGGTGATTTTTTGGTCGTTTCCAACCCGAGAAGGACACGGCCAGGAACACGGCCGGATGACACGGGCGTGTCATACGACACGGGCGTGTGCCAACCCGTGTCCCTACCCGTGTCCTGATGGGTCGTGTCCGTTGCCGTGGCGGTTATGCGTGACACGCCCACGAACACGGGCGTGTCGAGGAACCCGACACGGGCATGTCAGGTCAGACACGGGCGTGTCTTGGCCCGTGTGCGTTTCTCAGTTCGACGATCGTGCCTGGATCGAGGCACACGGCCTTGGACACGGCCGTGTGCCAAGCCGTGTGCGGCCCAGGTCTGGGGAATTTTGTGCAGATCCGAGCCGTTCATTTTCTTTAATTAGGATCCGATGGCCCAGATTAAATCCTGCTCTGTTAAGGCCGGGAATAGGGAGTTATTCCCTCATTTTCTCTCCAAAGTTCTCCCCTTCCAAAGTGAGAGAGGAGAGGAAGAAGAAGGAGGTTTCCGGCTGCCGGTGGAGCATCGGAGCACCGTTTCGAAATCGGAGAGCGGATCCGTGGAGGGAAGGTCATTGTGAAGAGTTCTAACCGCGTAGTTTTTCCATGGCGCCAAAACGGACTACAAGGGTAACAATTCTCAACTCGAGCGCTTGAAGCTCTTTCTTTCTGCATAGGGAATCCCGCTCCCGCGAGTATACGGTGAGTGCGTGGTGTTCCTTGGGGTTGACGGGAATAGTCCCCCTTGTGTTGCATGTAGAGCCCGGAATCGTAAGTACGGGCATAGGCATTGTGTGTGAAGCCTACCCGGACGTGTTTTGTCTGGATCGGTGATGTTGCATTTGATGTGGTTTTGCCGGAGAAGACTCCGTGCTTTGGATTTTTCGGGTTTCCACGCGGTAGATTGCAGCAGGGATCCTTGAAGGTTAGCTTCAAGGCGCACCCGGAAAATTGAGCGGAAACGTGTTCTGCTAACTTGGCGGTCTGGGAACCGGCCTTGATCATAACTGGGTTATGAGATTGTTTTGGAAAATTTGGGATCCGAGAGAAGCTTGGCCCGCGCAAAGTTCCTTAAATTGGACATGCGGCGTGAGCAACGGGCAAGTGGAATTGGACCTAGGCTATGTGGTTCGGTGCGAGAGACCCGAAGACGGGGACTGACCGTTGGCATAGTCGGAGCCTTAGACGGTGGTCAGAAAGGCTAAATGCTCACATGTTGTTGTCATCCTGGGGGTGGTGGTGAATGCACTGATGGGTCAGGGTTCACCATGAATGTGCCCTGAGTGCACGGGGTGCTTGGCCGTGCGAGCCTACACCTGTGGCGAATTATAATTGCGCTATATATATATTGTTGGGCTAATGTTATGCAGGGAAAGAGCACCGCCGTCCCGAGTAAGGGGCGGAGTCGTTATATTTTGGTCGGCTTTTAGCTGACCGTTGCTTTATTTGCCACCGTGCGGTGGTATGTGCTTGCAGGTGCTGCGGAGCCGAGCGCCAAATAGCGGGCTGGAGCCCATGTTGCTGTGCTGGCCCTAGAAGGCCGTAGAATAGTTTTATTTATATATTTCATGTATGGCCGGCCTGCGAGCCGATGTATGTAAAACACTATTTATGAAGTGAACATTTGTAAGGCCATAAGGCCATGTACCCGTTTCTGTGTATTTGGGGTTTCATTCCTATTGTTGTAGCTGTGGACATTCATATTGATGAATTTAATTTTGGGTTCTTTCAACTTTAAAATCTTCCGCTAGAATGCTCTGTGTTTAGGACGAGTAGTATTAATTGGTTGGTTTGATTATTCAGTTAGTAACCCTTCCGACTGTCTGTGGTATATGGCGTCGGGTTCCAGCTGGACCTTCTGTTATATGTCATGCGACGGATGGGGGTGTTACAATTTGGTATCAGACTTCTGGTGACGGTCAAGCTTAAATGAATTCGTGGGCGAATTCTTTTAAGGGGTGGTGAGCACATGTGTGCGTCATCGTTATAACATTAAAAAGAACCCATGAATGTCCACTTAGGAATGAAAATACACTTGTTTTGTGGAACCTGAGTGTTCCAATGATTGCTTTTAGCAATTTGTTTGTCGTCTAATCGTGTGTCTTTGCTATTATAGGCAGCTAGGAGCGGTGCTGGTCAGTCAGAGCGTCCGCAATCAGCGGAAAGTAGTGCACCAAGGGACGTGCCTGCTACACCTCCTTCAGCGGAAACCATCAGGATGGTGGCTGAAGCCGTGTTCGCAATGAGAAATGCCCAACCTGCAGGGCAAATGCATCGCGCACCTCCTGCGAATGAGCAAGAACCGGTTAGGGCGGCAGAGCCGAGAGTGGTGGAACGCGCAGCAGTTGAGTTAGTAGAGCCGAGGAGAACTACGGAGCGGCAGCTAAAGCACGTGATGGGCTTTAATCCTCCGAGGTTTAATGGTGTTGGAACGCCAACTCAAGCTGAGGACTGGCTCTCTTCCATAAAGAGGGTGTTGACAGCCACAATGACTGAGGAGTGGCAGAAGACCACCATAGCGACTTTTCTTTTGGAAGGTGAGGCGAGGCTGTGGTGGGACGAGTTGGAGTTTCATCTTCTAGTGGGAAGGCAACTTGCGAATGTGCTGATGGAAGAATTTTCAAGATTGTTCCTAGCCAGATTTGTACCTTCTGCTCAGAAGTTGGAGATGGAGAATCAATTTCTTGGGTTGACTCAGGGATCCAGAAGCGTGGACGAATATCTGCATGAGTTCACACGGTTGGGTCGTTATGCTGGTGCTATGTTTTCAGAAGAAGAGAGGAAGACCAACCGATTCTATGAGGGTCTTCGTGGCGATTTACAGTTACTCCTTGCTGGGCCTAAGGCACAGGGCTTCCTAGCCTTGGTCAATTCGGCCCGATCGTTGGAAAAGGTTGCGAAGAAAGTTCAAGAGAAGAGGGACCCAGGAGAAAGGAAGACCGAGTTCAAGGTGCCAAGTAACAAGACAGGTTTCCGCAGATGGAACAAGAAGCGGAGGACTTCAAATTCAGCCCCTTCGGCTGATGCATCGGGGGCAACTACAAGTCGAGTCCCCGGAGCTTGTTACAACTGCGGGAAGACGGGGCATTTTGCTCGGGAGTGTTGGAGCGGACGTTCAAAGTCCGAGAGAAGACCTGGAGCGACTTATGAGGAGAAAGGGAAGGCGGTGGAGTCAACTGCATCCCATCATGCTCTAGCCCAGCCTAGAGTCTACAATCTTGGTCTGCATGAGGCCATTAAGCAAGCAGACGTGGTGACAGGTATGAGTTAAATTACAGTGGTTTAACTTTTATAGTTATTACCTGTGTATTTGTTAGCTTATGTTTGTTAGTGCTAGGCTTTGTGTTAATCTTTGGGTTTCCGGCGAGAGCCCTTTTTGATACGGGAGCATCACATTCCTTCTTGTCTGAAAAGTTTATATCGCGCATCGGAGTTCCGTTCTCGATGGCAGAAAACAAGTTGGATGTGTTGTTGCCTAATGGGTGCTCAATGCATGCGGATAGGATCTGTGTTGTAAAGATTCGGATTGGAGACCGGGAGTTTGATTTGCGGGCGTTGGTTCTACCATTAGTGGAGTTCGATGTAATCTTCGGTATGGATTGGCTCTCGGAGCAGAGTGCATGCATTGATTGCAACCGTAAAGAAGTCAAGTTGGGTCTGGACACTGATCGGGAGAATACTTTTGCGGGCATGAAGGGGTCAGGGAAAGTTCTGATGTCGGCCCTTCAGATGTTCAAGGCAGTTCGGTCTGGGGCAGAACTATATGTCACTCTAGTGCAGACTTCGACGCCTAAGCCTAGTTTGGACAGCATCCCAGTTGTGTCCGAGTATCCTGATGTGTTTCCAGATGATCTCCCAGGAGCCCCTCCTCAGCGGGAGATAGACTTTACTATAGAGCTGGTACCGGGTGCCAAACCGGTGTCACGCTCCCCCTATCAGATAGCCCCAAGAGAAATGGCAGAGTTGAAGGTGCAACTGCAGGAGTTGCTAGAGCAAGGTTATGTGCGTCCAAGTTCGTCGCCTTGGAGCGCACCAGTTCTCTTTGTTAAGAAGAAAGATGGGAGCTTGCGGCTTTGTATCGATTATCGGGAATTGAACAAACTTACGGAGAAGAACAAATATCCAATCCCGAGGATTGATGATCTATTTGATCAGTTGGTTGGGTCAACTGTATATTCGAAGTTAGATTTGAAGTCTGGTTACTATCAGTTGAGGATAAGGGAGAGCGACATTCCAAAGACAGCATTCAGTACGCGGTTTGGGCATTTCGAGTTCACAGTCATGCCGTTTGGGTTGACGAATGCTTCATCCGTGTTTATGGATCTGATGAATAGGACGTTCAGAGAATACCTAGATCAGTTCGTGATAGTATTTATCGATGATATCCTGGTGTATTCTCGGTGCGAGGAGGATCACTACAAACATTTACACATGGTGTTGGAGACATTGAGGAAAAGTCAGTTATATGCAAAGTTCTCCAAGTGTGAATTCTGGTTATCCTCGATAGCGTTCCTTGGTCATGTTGTCAGTGGAGAAGGAATAGCTGTGGATCCGGCGAAGATAGTGGCGATACGGGAGTGGCCTACTTTGACTACAGTGGTAGAGGTCCGGAGTTTTCTGGGGCTTGCTGGCTACTACAGGCGCTTCGTAGAGAACTTCTCGCGGATAGCACTACCACTCACGACGTTGACAAGAAAGGATCAGAAGTTTGTGTGGTCTCCGGAGTGCGAACAGGCTTTTGTAGAGTTGAAGAGGCGGTGAACCACGGCGCCTATTTTATGTTCGCCAAGTGGAACTGAAGGGTTCGAGATTTTTAGTGATGCTTCGGGCAGTGGTTTGGGCTGTGTTCTGCTGCAGCATGGGAGAGTGATAGCTTATGGTTCATGACAATTGAAGGTTCACAAGAGGAATTATCCGTTCCACGACTTAGAGTTAGCGGCCGTGATTTTTGCTCTAAAACTTTGGAGGCACTATCTGTACGGTGTGAAGGTGGATATTTACACCGATCATAAGAGTTTGAAGTACCTATTGGACCAAAAGGATCTGAACATGAGGCAGAGGAGGTGGATGAAGTTCTTAGGGGACTACACCTTCAAGATACACTATGTGCCTGGGAAGGGAAATGCAGTGGCGGATGCGTTGAGTCGTAAGATTCCCGCACAAGCCAATTGGTTATCAGTACATGATGAGAGATTGGTCCAAGAGTTGGAGGCATTGGAGATATCTTGCGTTGACAAGCAGTCTAGTGCCGAGGCGAAACTGTTTTGGACAGAGGTGCAGTGTGACCTAGCGGATAGAGTTCGGAGGGCTTTGGTTCAGGATAGCAGCATGAAGCAAATCTTGGATGAATCTTTGGATGAGTCAAATTCCCAGTTTGTGGTTGAAGATGGGTTGCTAAGGAAGGACGGTCGTCTATGCGTTCATAGTGCGGATAATATTCGGGAGGAGTTAATGTATGAGGCTCATCATACCAAGTACTCAATCCACCCGGGAAGCACGAAAATGTATAGAGACATGAAGAAATTATTCTGGTGGCCGGGTTTGAAGAAGGATGTGGCACTTTATGTGGCCAAGTGTCGTACTTGTGCATTGGTGAAGGCGGAATGCCAGAAGCCCGGAGGTTTCTTGAAATCACTTCCTATCCCAGAATGGAAGTTTGACGATATATCTATGGATTTTGTGCACGGTTTGCCGAAGTCGCAGAAGGGAAATGACGCCATTTGGGTGGTCGTAGATAGATTGACAAAGGTGTCGCACTTTATCCCAATGAGAAAGGAAGATCCAGTAGAAAAGTTAGCCAAACTCTACGTGGATAATACTGTACGATTGCATGGTGTGCCTCGCAGTATTGTTAGTGATCGTGATGGACGCTTCACGTCAAATGACTGGAGGTTGGTGCATGGTCTGTTGGGTACTAAGCTAAAGTTCAGCACAGCCTTTCACCCGCAGACAGATGGCCAAACCGAGAGAGTCAACAGAACTATGGAGGACATGCTTCGCATGTACGTCCTAGATTTCGGGAAGCATTGGGAGGATCACCTGTACATGGTGGAGTTTGCGTACAACAATAGTTTTCAGGCAAGCATTGGAATGGCGCCTTTCGAAGCTTTGTATGGGAGGAAGTGCCGTACGCCGTTGTCTTGGTTGGAGGCAGACGAATCAAAGTTGTATAAACGTCAAGCGGTGGAAGATGCCACTTCAATGATACGGACAATTCAAGAAAGGCTGAAGATTGCTCAGGATAGACAGTCAAAGTACTACAATGCCAAACATAGAAATGTGGAGTTCAACGTTGGCGACATGGTATATTTAAAAATCAAGCCGTTCAAGGGTGTATCGCGGGTTCGGCGCTTGAAGAAGCTGAGTCCGAGATACCTTGGACCATTTGAAATCCTGGAGCGTGTTGGCGAGGCGGCGTATAGATTAAAGCTGTCGACGGAGTTGAGTGGGCTGCATGACGTATTCCACGTATCGGTGTTGCGTAAGGCAGTTCAAGAGGCTTCGCAAATCATTGCAGACAATCAGGTACCGGTTGATTATGAGTTAACAACAAGGGTCAGACCAGTACGAATTGAAGATGTTGCAGTCAAACGACTCCGCAACAAGGAGGTCAGAATGGTTAAAGTCCGTTGGGATAATTGCGGACGTGAGGAGCTTTCTTGGGAGCGAGAGCAAGCTATGTTGGAGGAATACCCCGAGTTATTCCACTCAGGTATCATTTAGCTTTTGTGTACCTTTGCTTAATTTCGGGACGAAATTCCTTAAGTGGGGGAGATTTGTAACGCCCCGAATTTTGTGTGCGAGTCGGTCGCGGAAAAAGAGTTTTTGGTGCCTGTAGGGGTACACGGCCTAGGACACGGGCGTGTCCAAGGCCGTGTCTGGCTGGTGATTTTTTGGTCGTTTCCAACCCGAGAAGGACACGTCCAGGAACACGGCCGGATGACACGGGCGTGTCATACGACAGGGGCGTGTGCCAACCCGTGTCCCTACCCGTGTCCTGATGGGTCGTGTCCGTTGCCGTGGCGGTTATGCGTGACACGCCCACGAACACAGGCGTGTCGAGCAACCCGACACGGGCGTGTCAGGTCAGACACGGGCGTGTCTTGGCCCGTGTGCGTTTCTCAGTTCGACGATCGTGCCTGGATCGAGGCACACGGCCTTGGACACGGCCGTGTGCCAAGCCGTGTGCGGCCCAGGTCTGGGGAATTTTGTGCAGATCCGAGCCGTTCATTTTCTTTAATTAGGATCCGATGGCCCAGATTAAATCCTGCTCTGTTAAGGCCGGGAATAAAGAGTTATTCCCTCATTTTCTCTCCAAAGTTCTCCCCTTCCAAAGTGAGAGAGGAGAGGAAGAAGAAGGAGGTTTCCGGCCGCCGGCGGAGCATCGGAGCACCGTTTCGAAATCGGAGAGCGGATCCGTGGAGGGAAGGTCATTGCGAAGAGTTCTAACCGCGTAGTTTTTCCATGGCGCCAAAACGGACTACAAGGGTAACGATTCTCAACTCGAGCGCTTGAAGCTCTTTCTTTCTGCATAGGGAATCCCGCTCCCGCGAGTATGCGGTGAGTGCGTGGTGTTCCTTGGGGTTGACGGGAATAGTCCCCCTTGTGTTGCATGTAGAGCCCGGAATCGTAAGTACGTGCATAGGCATTGTGTGTGAAGCCTACCCGGATGTGTTTTGTCTGGATCGGTGATGTTGCATTTGATGTGGTTTTGCCGGAGAAGACTCCGTGCTTTGGATTTTTTGGGTTTCCACGCGGTAGATTGCAGCAGGGATCCTTGAAGGTTAGCTTCAAGGCGCACCCGGAAAATTGAGCGGAAACGTGTTCTGCTAACTTGGCGGTCTGGGAACCGGCCTTGATCATAACTGGGTTATGAGATTGTTTTGGAAAATTTGGGATCCGAGAGAAGCTTGGCCCGCGCAAAGTTTCTTAAATTGGACATGCGGCATGAGCAACGAGCAAGTGGAATTGGACCTAGGCTATGTGGTTCGGTGCGAGAGACCCGAAGACGGGGACTGGCCGTTGGCATAGTCGGAGCCTTAGACGGTGGTCAGAAAGGCTAAATGCTCACATGTTGTTGCCATCCTGGTGGTGGTGGTGAATGCACTGATGGGTCAGGGTTCACCATGAATGTGCCCTGAGTGCACGGGGTGCTTGGCCGTGCGAGCCTACGCCTGTGGCGAATTATAATTGCGCTATATATATATTGTTGGGCTAATGTTATGCAGGGAAAGAGCACCGCCGTCCCGAGTAAGGGGCGGGGTCGTTATATTTTGGTCGGCTTTTAGCTGACCGTTGCTTTATTTGCCACCGTGCGGTGGTATGTGCTTGCAGGTGCTGCAGAGCCGAGCGCCAAATAGCGGGCTGGAGCCCATGTTGCTGTGCTGGCCCTAGAAGGCCGTAGAATAGTTTTATTTATATATTTCATGTATGGCCGGCCTGCGAGCCGATGTATGTAAAACACTATTTATGAAGTGAACATTTGTAAGGCCATAAGGCCATGTACCCGTTTCTGTGTATTTGGGGTTTCATTCCTATTGTTGTAGCTGTGGACATTCATATTGATGGATTTAATTTTGGGTTCTTTCAACTTTAAAATCTTCCGCTAGAATGCTCTGTGTTTAGGACGAGTAGTATTAATTGGTTGGTTTGATTATTCAGTTAGTAACCCTTCCGACTGTCTGTGGTATATGGCGTCGGGTTCCAGCTGGACCTTCTGTTATATGCCATGCGACGGATGTGGGTGTTACATTATGTCACTGCGGTGAATACCATCTCCTGGCAGGAGGGAGCCGAGGAGATGGGGCGAAGGATGGAGGAGGTCGAGCAGGAAGCAGGAAGGGAGGAGCTGGGAGAGAAGGGCTGCACAGAGGAGGCGGCATGAGGAGATCTGGAGGAGGTGACCGAGGTGAGGACCGAGGGGGAGGGGACGGAGGTAGAGGTCCCCGTTCCGGAGGAAGGGGATGTCGAGGGATGGGGGGAGCAATCCAGGCTGGAGGCAGCAGAGGAGGTGGTGGAGCTGGAAGTGCTCACCCGAGGAGGAAGGATGGAGAAGATCCGTGTCAGCGGGGGGCTGACCCCAGAGGACCAAGGCAGGATGCTGGAGTGCATCCAGAAGAATGTGGACATCTTCGCCTGGAACGCCGCGGAGATGCCGGGGGTTGACGCAGATGTGGCTTGCCACCGCCTCAACCTGGACCCGGGTACACGCCCCGTTCAGCAGAAAAAGAGGTCCACTGCGGACAAGCTGGCGAAGCCCATCCGGGAGGAGGTGGCGAAACTCCTCCAGGCCGGCTTCGTGTCTGAGATTCAGTACCCCGGCTGGGTCTCCAACGTGGTTATGGTTAAAAAAGGGGATGACCGATGGAGGATGTGTATCGACTTTTCCTTACTTAATAAAGCTTGTCCTAAGGATTGTTATCCCTTGCCTCGGATCGACGCGCTGGTTCACTCAGCCGTCGGTTTTTCTGTAATGAGTTTTTTGGATGCTTTTTCAGGTTACCATCAGATCAGGATGCACCCCCCAGACATCAAGGATGTCTCGTTCATCACAGGGGATGGATGCTACTGCTACAAGATGATGCCCTTTGGGCTGAAGAATGTTGGGGCTACCTACCAGAGAATGATGGACAGGGTCTTCAAGGAGCAAAGGGGAAGGAATTTGGAGGTGTATGTAGATGACCTCATGATCAAGAGCCAGGATGTGGACTCCCACCTCTGGGACTTGGAGGAGACCTTCACCACCCTGCGCAAATACAAGATGTGATTGAACCCTCTAAAATGTGTCTTTGGGGCCAGCAGTGGGAAGTTCTTGGGGCACCTCCTCACCCCCGCGGGGGTCGAGCCAAATCCAGATAAGGTCCGGGCAATCTTGGAATTGGGATCCACGCGGAACGCAAAGGAGGTCCAACGGCTGACAGGGAAGCTGGCAGGGCTGAGTCGCTTCCTTTCATGGGCAGGAGAAAAGTGCTCCCTCTTCTTCAAAATGCTAAGGGGAGGTCAGAGGTTTGAATGGACCAAGGGGTGTGAAGAGGCATTCCAGGCCCTCAAGGTGCAGTTGACACAAACCCCGCTACTCCAAGGGCCGAAGGAGGGGGAGGACCTGTTCTTATATCTGGGGGTCGGGACGGAGGACTTGAGCTCGGTCCTAGTTCGTGAAGAGGGGAAGAGGCAGCTCCCAGTTTATTACGTGAGCCGGGTCCTAAAGAAGGCCGAGCTCAGGTATCCGATTTTAGAAAAGCTGGCCTTCGCACTGATCATCTCAGCTCGGAGGCTGCGACCTTACTTCCAGGCACACTCAATCCGAGTGGTGACTGACTACCCCCTCCGCAACATCTTCGAGAGGGTGGAGCATTCAGGCAGGCTGGCTAAGTGGTCGGTGGAGATGAGCGAGTTCGACGTCTCATTCGTTCCGCGGCTCTCGATCAAAGCCCAGGCGATGGCCGACTTTCTTGCTGACTATGTGGTTGAAGTGGCGGAGGAAGAGCTCACTCGCCCGGCCCCTTGGAAGGTGAGGGTGGATGGAGCCTCGGGAAGGCATTCCTTAGGGGTAGGGGTGATCCTAGAAAGCCCTCAAGGGACCCGAATCGAGCAGACTGTGGTGGTACACTTTCCCATTACCAACAACCAGGCCGAGTACGAGGCCGTGATAGCAGGGCTTCGCCTGGCCAGGGAGCTTGGAGTGTCGGATGTGGAGGTCCTCATAGACTCCCTAGTAGTAGCCTCCCAAATCAACGGGGAGTTCGAGGCAAGGGAGACCACCCTGCGATCATACTTGGCCAAAGTAAAGGGGATCATTGGCACTTTTCAAACTTTCACCATCCGACATGTGCCCAGGGAAGAGAATTAGCAGGCCGATCATTTGGCTAAGCATGGTCCCTAGGTGGGGGGCATCATCACCGACCTGTTCCGCCCCTCCATCGAAGAAGGAGAGCTCATGGAAATCGATCAACAAGCTTCATGGATGGATCCAGTGGTGGTTTTTCTCTCCACAGGAGAGTATCCGGAGGGGGTAAATAAGAAGAAGCTGAGACATAAGTCAGCATACTACCTTCTCCAGGACGGGCAGCTATACAGGAAGACCCTCTCAGGGATGCTAGCCCGCTGCGTAACCGAGGGAGAAGCGCGAAGGATCTTGGAGAAAGTCCACTCCGGGGAATGTGGGAGTCACTCCGGGAGTCGGACCCTGGAAGGGAGGATAGTCAGGCAAGGTTATTTCTGGCCCACCCTAGGCCGAGACGCTGCAGAGTTCGCAAGAAGATGTCACAAGTGCCAGCTATTTGCCACTCTCCAGCTGCAGCCGGCCCAGCGGCTCCGAAGTATCACGACCCTATGGCCCTTCGCGATTTGGGGAATGGATTTGGTTGGGCCGTTCCCCCAAGCCAGCGGCCAGAGAAGGTTCCTCCTAGTGATGATTGACTACTTCTCAAAATGGATGGAGGTGAAGGCGTTGGCCAAGGTGACCTCCCAGGTGATCAGGAATTTTGTTTGGGGGGAGATCATCTGTCGCCATGGTCTACCACAGGCCATCGTCACGGACAACGGGCCCCAGTTCACCAGTGCCGAGTTCACCAGCTTCTGCGAACAGCTTGGGATCGATCTCAGGTTTGCCTCGGTCCATCACCCCAGTAGTAACGGGCAGGTGGAGGCCGCGAACAAGATCATCGTCAACCTCCTCAAAAAGAAGGTGGAGAACCTGAAAGGGAGCTGGGTGGAGCAGCTTCCCGCGGTTCTTTGGGCCCTGAGGACCACCCCCAACACAGCTACAGGAGAGACCCCCTTCAAACTCTCCCACGGGTGCGAGGCAGTGCTCCCCATTGAATTCGAAGTCCAAACACCGCGAGTCGTGGAAGCAAGAGAAGGCCGTGAGGAATGGCAAGCAGAGAATGAGGAGGAACTAAGGCTCTCCCTTGACATGGTGGAAGAAGTAAGAGACCTTTCCGCCATCCGACAGGAGGAGGTAAAGAGAAGAATGACCAAGTATTTTGACAAGCATGTCAGGGTCAAGCAGTTCGTGGAAGGGGACTTGGTACTGAAGAAAGCAGATACGGCAGGGAGGTCGGCCTCCGTGGGAAAGCTCAATCCTAGCTGGGAGGGACCATTCATTGTAAAGGTAGCCTTGGGGTCAGGGGGCTATCGACTCCAAAATGTAAAAGGCGAGACCCTGAGTCTCACCTGGAGCGGTGACGACCTCAAACGATTTTCCCCTGAAACATGTAAGCAACACTTTGATTATAATAAATCCCTTCAAGCTCTTTGATATTGTTGTAACTAGCCTGCATGGTGGAATGTGATGCATTTTGGACCCCGAGCAGATCCCGCTGTCAGGGCTCCCACCTAGCTGGCAGGGCTGGAAGTCACTCGGTGTCATCCTTGGCCTCGAGTAGATCCCGCTGTCAGGCTCTCACTTAGCTGGCAGGGCTGGAAGTCACTCGATGGTGGTAGTAGCGGACCCCGAGCAGATCCCGCTGTCAGGCTCTCACCTAACTGGCAGGGCTAGAAGTCACTCGGTGTCATCCTTGGCCTCGAGCAGATCCCGCTGTCAGGCTCTCACTTAGCTGGCAGGGCTGGAAGTCACTCGATGGTGGTAGTAGCGGATCCCGAGCAGATCCCGCTGTCTGGCTCTCACCTAGCTGGCAGGGCTGGAAGTCAGTCGGTGTCATCCTTGGCCTCGAGCAGATCCCGCTGTCAGGCTCTCACTTAGCTGGTAGGGCTGGAAGTCACTCGATGGTGGTAGAAGCGGACCCCGAGCAGATCCCGCTGTCAGGCTCTCACCTAGCTGGCAGGGTTGGAAGTCACTCGGTGTCATCCTTGGCCTCGAGCAGATCCCGATGTCAGGCTCTCACTTAGCTGGCAGGGCTGGAAGTCACTCGATGGTGGTAGAAGCGGACCCCGAGCAGATCCCGCTGTCAGGCTCTCACCTAGCTGGCAGGGTTGGAAGTCACTCGGTGTCATCCTTGGCCTCGCGCAAATCCCACTATCAGGCTCTCACTTAGCTGGCAGGGCTGGTAGTCACTCGATGGTGGTAGAAGCGGACCCCGAGCAGATCCCGCTGTCAGGCTCTCACCTAGATGGCAGGGCTGGAAGTCACTCGGTGTCATCCTGGGCCTCGAGCAGATCCCGCTGTCAGGTTCTCACTTAGCTAGCAGGGCTGGAAGTCACTCGATGGTGGTAGTAGCGGACCCCGAGCAGATCCCGTTGTCAGGCTCTCACCTAGCTGACAGGACTGGAAGTCACTCGGTGTCATCCTTGGCCTCGAGCAGATCCCGCTGTCAGGCTCTCACTTAGCTAGCAGGGCTGGAAGTCACTCGATGGTGGTAGTAGCGGACCCCGAGCAGATCCCGCTGTCAGGCTCTCACCTAGCTGACAGGGCTGGAAGTCACTCGGTGTCACCCTTGGCCTCAAGCGAATCCCGCTGTCAGGCTCTCACCTAGCTAGCAGGGTCGGAGGTCACTCGATGGTGCCGGCCTTGAAGTCGTCAGGTGCAGGTCAAAGTCTGTGACAGGGAGCAAAGGGGGAGGGTTCTGTCAGGGCGAGCTCGGGCTCGGCGAACCCAGCTTGGCATAATCAAGAAGGCAAGCCGGGCTAGAGGGCTATACTTGGGGCTAGTTCGAGCTCGTCACTGCCGGCTCGGCATCGGCGAGTAGGCCGCAAGTCCAAGCCTCGCAAAAAGAAGAGAAGCCAGACCGGGACACCTCGCCCCCCTTGGCCCATTACACTTCAAAAAAATTTCTCTTTGACGGGCCCAACCTGGGTGGCTCGCGTGCGAGTAATAGTGGCGTGGTATGGGTGGAGAGCAACTCGCCCCGAAATCGTTTGGGGGTCGGCAAACACTCTACTTGCGTCTCGCTCGCATGCACGCTCTCGTAATCACTCTACTCGCGGAACCCGTCTGTGCGAGGTCGCGGGAGGAAGCACTCGCATGCAGTCAGAGCACGACAAACATAGTAAAGAAAGGAAATGACACCGGTAAGAGCAAAAAACTTTCATTAATTATTTACAAAGTTACAGAAAGCTCGCCTCGGCGAGTAATAAAAAAAAGAGGGAAAAAAGAAAATATAAGGCTGTCAGGTGGCCTCGCCCCCTCCGCCGAACTGGTCCTCGCCGTCGCCCGAATGATCCTGGAAGCTCTTCCCGAACATTGCGTCCAGGATATCTTCCTTCTCGCTGGGCGGCGTCGCCGGAAACAGACTCGGCATCAGGTCCCGAGCAGAGATCTCCCCGCACCCTTCCACCAGCACCCCGGAGTCCTTCATCATCGCGAGGGTGCACTCGGCGGTCTGGATTGAGTTAATCCGCAGTCTCTCGACGAGGTCGGCCTCGCCGAAGATGCGCGGCCTCTTGTAGGGGAGTGTGGGATCGATGTCGTGCGACGGGAAGAAGATCACCGCCTGGCGACGCACCTCGCCGAGAAGGTGCTGGTTCTCCCCCTTCAGCTTCGCGTTCGCGCCCTCCAGCTCGCCAAGGCGTGCGCGCAGTCGGCCGATATCCTCCCCTTGCTCGGCATTGCGATCCTGGAGCTCCCCAGCAGCGTCGACATCCGCGGCCAGTTGCGCACGCAGCCGGCTGACCTCCTCCCCCAGCTCAGTATTGCGAGCCTGGAGCTCGCCTGCCGCCTTGGCATCCTAGAGAAAAGCTCGTTTAGCAGCAGCACAAAGCTTTCTAAGTAAAAGAGAGCGGTGCGTAACACTTACCAACCCGCCAGCAGTCTGGGCGAGAAGACCATCCGTGATGTCGAGCCGCCTCGCCTGATCGGCGACCTGCTCCTTGGCGAGGTCGCGAGCCTGCTCGGCCTTTTCGAGCTAGTGGCTGAGGGCGAAGCTGCGGCGTGCCAGCATGTGGTGCAGCTCCAGAGTCCGCAGGTGGGACTGCATACCCTCATGGCCGAGCTGCCGGAGGGTCGTCCTCTTGTAGGCCTCGGCATCCTCCCGGCCATAAAGGACGAAACCGAGGGCGTAGGCGTGACCGGTGTCGGGCTCGCAGTCGTGCCAGGACGGGTGCAGAGTGGAGACGGAGACTGGATGAGCGAGCTCGTCCCACTGCAGCATGGGCTCGCCCGCGGAATCCTTCCAGCGCGCGCCGAAGTTGAAGAGGCGGTGCTGCTTCGGCGGCGCGCGCTCGCGGGTAGCCCTCTTCGCCGAAGGAGGAGGGGAGATCGCAGCCGAGGAAGAAGGGCCCTTGCTACCCTTGCGGCCCTTGCTGGTCGTCTCCTTCAGCGGGCTCTCCGGTGACGCGTCGGAAGGAGTCTCCGATGAGCTGATGTACTTGGGGCTGGACTGATGTTGTTGTTGTTGTTGCCCCCGCGGAGCCAGCAGGGCTCTCCGCATCTTTTTCATCTGACGGTGGCCGGATGACGGGTTTGACCCCGCGTCCTCAGATCGCCTCTTGCTGGAAGAGGGCTGCGAGAGGGCCGCCTCATCTCGGCAGGCCAGAGCTGCTGCCCTCTCGCGAGCAAGAGGGTCAGTACCGAGCCCCGGGTCCGCGAACGGCGGGTTCGTGGGGATTATTCGCTCCCCTGCAGAAAAATACTTGGAAAGGTTAGGAATTCAGATATGATGATGTGCCGAGTTCGGCGAGTAGGCGAGCTCGGCAAGATGAGGAGAGCATACCTTTGCCGGGCAGAACCGTGGGGAGCGCGTCGAGGCCCCTCCGCAGGAAGGCGACCTCGAAATCTTTGTGGAGGAAGAATTTGTGGAGCTCGGCGTCGTTGCCGGACACGGCCGGCGGGCGGTAAACCTCCTCGCCTTTTTGTTGCGGCGAGTAGGGGATGTTGCCGAGATCGCCCTTGACGAAGGCGATCTTGGTCATCCAGGTGTGGTGCTTGTTCGCGATCTCGCGAACTTTGATTAAGGAGCCGTCGAAGTAGTCGACCCCGTCCGTCGTCGCCTTGTAGGAGAAGAGTTTCCTGAACACCGTCAGGTTGAACTCGATCCTCTCCCGCCGGAGGTAGCTCGCGAACACCACCATCATTGCGATGGCGTTGGAGTTCAGCTGCGCGGGGACGGCCCCGTAGTACTTCAGGATCTGCCGGATTTCCGGCCACAAGGGAAGTCGCAGCCCCACCTCGAAGTGCGAGATGGGGAAGGCGAGCTCGTTCTCGTAGAACGTGTTGATGGCCTCGCCCGGCCCCGGCCTGCGTGCCTCAAAGCCCGGCGGCACATACGCGGCCTTAAATTCCGCGAGCTCCTCCTCGCTGGTGTGGCCGTCGAAGAAGTAATAGTCTGCGAAGTGTTGCGCGCATTTGGAGCGGCCGTCGGCGTCCGGGTTGGTCTTGCCCATGACCGCAGAGGAAAAGCACGACGCGAGCAGGGAAAGGGGAAAGCAAAGAAAGGAAAGCAAAGTAATAAAGGCAGTACGGGGGTAGGTGGGGGGGGGGGGGGGGGGGCTATTTATAGGAAAAGAAATCTGAGGCAGGCTGTCACATCGGCGCAGCTCGCCGCCCCAGCTCGCCACCCCAGCTCGCTGACTTCTGGCACATCCCAACCAAGGCTAAGTCAAACATTACAGCTTTTTATTTAAGTAACATAATTAAGAATGTTCTAAGAATTATTCATCACAGAAGTGGAAAGTTCAGAACAGAAAACGGGGCGCGCGAGCAGGGAGGGCACCGGGATGCGAGCGTCGGTCGGCTCGGCAGAGGAGCCCGCAGACTTACCTACCCCGGCCTCGCGACCCTCGCCCCCCAGGCTGCCGCGCACGGAGTAGCTCGCGGATCCTTCCAGAATTCCTTTGCGCAACCAAGAGACCGTCGTCTATCTCGTCCAGGAGTCGGGAGGGGGACATCAACTCGCCAGCTTGACCGAGGCGCACCTCCTCAGCAAGACGCGCGTAGTCGCGCTGCAGCGTCTCGTTGACCCCCTGCACCTCGCGCAGTCCGCACACCAGCTTCTTGAGGAGCTTGACCTCCCTCCTCGTCAGCTCGCCTTGATCCACCTCCGGACCCAGGTAAGAGTCCAGCGAGCTCAGAGACGGGAGGGGAGAGTGGTGGGCTGCCCGCGAGGACTCCTCGGCAGCCGATTGACTGGGAAGAGCTGTAAAGGCAGATGTCAGCAGAGCAAAAACTTATGAAGCACAGGGTTGAGCGAGGCTAACCTGAAGAGCTCGGCGGCTCAAAGGATATGCGGGGAGGGATGAACCTCAGGTCCTTCCCGCGACCTGGGCCGCGAGCCCCCGACGAGATGAGCTCGAAGCCCGGGATGGGAATGGACCCCAGACCTCCCCCGGCGGCCGTGTCAATTTGCCGAGGAGGGGAGCCCGGTGGTGAAGCTGGCCTCTGCGAGCTCACAGGCAGGATCCCGAAGAGGGGCGGCGGATTCCTGGGATGGCTGTCCGGTGCCGAGAATCGCGAAGTGGCGAGCGTGACCTCGCCTCGTGGCGTGGGGACCCGCGGCCCGGTGCCCTCGCCATTTGGTTGGCCGTCCTGATCGTCGCCGACTACGACGACCTCCATATCCTTCTCCAGAATAGTTCGAGTAGAAGAGCCGGTCTCGCGAGCCAGGGTGGTCATCAGGTCGTGGAAAATGGGCTCGGCCGCCTCGGGGAATGGCTTTGTCCTCTTGGAGCTCGGCTCGGCAGAATCAATTTGGGGAACTTTCGTGGGGACCGCCGTCAGCGCGGCAACGCGAGCTGCGGAAGCCTGGAGAGCTCGGTCTATGCGCTCTTGAATCTCCTTAGGGAGGGGCATCTTGGCAAGGCAACAGGAGGAATGACAAGAGACAGGCAGCAGAGCAGGTGCATATATATAGCCGCAGGTGGCCCCCACCAGAAGATTCCCTCCAACTCGCCAGCCAGGGCTCGCCGCACACTTCGGGTTGGATGTTTATTTCCGAGCTTTTTTACAAGCTCGAAAAGAGCGGGGATTGTGTACAACCTCGTATTCGACGAGCAAGACCACCAGGAGGCGAGCAGATCAGGCTAAGAGCAGCGGGCGAGCTCAGCAGCGGCATGGGCGAGGCTGAGCTCGACAAACATCGACTAGAGATCGACGATCGGCGACCCCAGAGCTCGGCGTTCGCCAGGCGAGCCACAACTCGCGTCCTCATAGTGGAGCTCGGCAGCGGTAGGCGAGCAGTACATGCCGAGGTGGCCAGAGCTCCCAGCTCGCCTGGGTGTCAGAGGTACTTTTTATTGTTTTACCCCTGCTGGTCTGCCCATAGCCCTTCAAAACAGCGGAGTTTGGCTGTTGGCAGACCCAGCCGAGGGTTTTCTGGTAATTTCAGGTCAGTTATTTTGGTTATAGGCAGTCCGGATTTCAAAAGCTATAAATAGGACCCCAAGGGGTACCCCAGAAAGCAGGTTCTTCCTGTGCTATTCTCCCCAAAATCTTCAAGTGCTTTCTGAGGGTACCTTAGCTTGGCCTCAGGCTAAGGAGGGGAAGCGCTCTGAGATCTTCCGGGTTTGTGGTGGGACCTCCCTGCCGAGCCTTTGGGTCTGTTTCTCCTTATTTTGTTGTTTTTCTTGCAGGAGCGAAGTAGGCGCGAGACCACCCCTTTCCCCAAGGGCGAGCTCCACAGGAAGCCGGGTTCCGGTTTCAACACCTACCCTATGCCCGGGGCAGCGGTTCCTTCCTTGTATGCATTTGCAAGTGCAATATCTACCAATCACAAGCACACATATCAAATCACAAACGCCGACCGCAGCCAGACACTTCGTGCACTCAGGGCACCTTACGGTGTAACTGAAACCCGTGGTAACACCACCAATCCCACGGTAATTAACTTGTTGGATGGCCGGCCCTAGTCACCCCAACACGCATGTTGGTTGCATCCCTCCCAAACCAAGCAGAGGTACGTACCGCATGGCAAACGTGAGCATTCATCCAACAGATCGACCCGCTTTTATTTCGGTGTAGCAAGTCGGGCTATCGCATGCTCCCGAACACTGCCACCAATCGATCTCTCCATCATGCCCAGGTACAGGTTAGCCTTGCCCGTGCTCACATCGTCACTGGCGCACCGTGACGCGGGTCGGCCTTCCCTTCCTGGGTAGCCGCAGCTTCCCGCTCTCGCAGAGCAAACCACAAGGAGCTTCGCAAAGCATCCAAGATCATATCCATGGCTAGCCCACACATGAGCATATCATCCACACATAGAATTCAATCATCCAATACACAGAGCACATAGCATCTTTGCAAATCCACGGAGTCTTCTCCGGTTTACCCATGATCATCACCAATCCAGAATAACGGTCCAGCTGGGCTTCACACAGCATGCCTATGCCCTACTCCATAATTCCGGCTCTAGATGCAGACTCAACGACGGAATCACTTCGCGAATCCACCTTTTGGTGAAGGATTCCACGCATATGCAAAAGAAAGGACTTCGATGTCCAAGAAGGAGATCGTTACCCTTGAAGATCGCTTCGGTGCCATGAAGTAGCCGGATGGAAATCACCGCCTCGGCTTTACCTTCACGAATCCGCTCTCGGATCTTCGTTCCGCACTACACAGCTCCTCCAGTAGCTGGTTTCTCTTCCTCCTTCCTTCCCTTGCACTCCCTTCTTCTTTCTCTCTCTTGAAATGAGAAGAAGGAGAAGATAATGAAGAGGAAGGGTTAAATCCCCTTTTTCCCCGGCTTTATCAACACATGGAGAAAGCCTATCCATTGGATCCAGAAAGAGGGAATCAAACGGCTCAGAATCGTCCAGAAAAACATGAACATGGCCTGGAACACCGAGCTGAGTTCATCGAAAACATTGACATGCCCTGGCTGAAAACATCGAGCTGAGTTCGTCGACCACATTGACACGCCCTGTGACACGCCCGTGTCACAGGCCGTGTCCGCACTCGACACTCGACACTTGACAATCGTCGAGCAAAATTCGTCGACCGCACGACTCGACACAACCCAGGCAAGACACGCCCTGGGACACGCCCGTGTCCCAGGCCGTGTCACCCATGCCTGAACCCAAATTGGCCCAAATTAATTTTAGGGTGTTACAGGTGGTGTGTACTTGGTTGGTTCTGAATCAAGTCTATGTTGGCTCTGTCCGGGGAGATCACGCAGTTAAGCGCAAATTGCTTCTCAGTCCGCCAAGCTCAACAACAGTTGACATGCTTGGTTGCGAGCTTGGTGAGTGCGGACAAGAGGAGTGTTCGCTTGGGCGTGCAGACTGTATTCCTTGTCTGCCGAGTCGGGCAGCTGTCAGCTTGTGCCTTGGCTGCGGGCTCAGAGTGCGCGGACTGGAGTTGTGTCTGCAGGGCATGTGGACTGGAGCGGTGTCCGCCGGCATGCAGACAGGTGCTGAAGCCATAGGGTTTGCTGGTGGCAGCTTGTCCCTGGATTGTTCCTGGATTGGCCTTTGGCAACAAGGCAGATAGGATTGCTATCCGGCCTTGGTGATGTTGTTGGCAGGTTGGCTATCTCGCACAGGTCGCGGCGGACTGGATGTGTATCTGCGGCTTGCAGATACACGGTGCTTACCGTGAGATGGGGCGGTTATCCTATCGGCTAGTGCGGTGATCATACTCCTCATCGTGTCTATAAAAGGATGAATGAACAGTAAGTGAACTCGCGAATAGTTGCTGCGGACTGGATTTTTGTATCCGTGCGGTTTGAAGAGGTTGACCGATTTGTGCTCTGCAGGTTGTGCGGATAGCGCTGGAAAACCGGGGACTTGGTTCTTATTTCGGTCAGGGATAGTGCGAACTCTGCGGACAGCAACCGGCGGTTAACAACAGGTCGCAGGTTGCGGTTAGGCAGTCTCTCTTCTACAACTAGTTTCCCGGTTCAATAAGATGTCTGCTTTTGGCGTCCTGTTCAGTTCGGCAGCAGCAGATTGTGCGGTCAGGCAGCTAGGCGACCCCGCGGTTAGGCGGCTTGCAGATCGGCGAGTAGAGCTTGTATTGGAATAACGGGCAGTCCGCATGGCCTAGTTGCAGTCTGGCGACTAGGCGGACTTAGCGGACTTCGTAGTGCAGCAGTAGTTCTGGCGGTTACTCCTTGAGTTCGCGCGGTTTATTTTTTGCCTTGTATTTTTTTCTGATTCGTTGGATACATCGGCGAATCATGTCTCGTCATGTATGTCTCGCGGTGTAAATAAGTTGATTACAGTACAAGATTCTTCCTCTTCTGTTTTGCATCTGATTTATTTGGGCTTGGATAGGTTGAGTGTTCGTGTGCCCGGTTTCTCGTCTCCTGCTATATCAAATTTTCAACATGGTATCAGAGGGAACAGAGGCTTGTTCAGTGGATCAACCTATAGTTTGCTTTAGTGCTTCTGTGAGTCTAAGTGAACCGGGGTTAAGTGCAATGGAAGGTGATTTGACAAGTGATCTTGAAATGGAGCTTCTTACATGGACTAACTTTGATAAGTGGAAGTCATGTATGAAAAGCTATCTTCTTTGCGAGGACCTTTGGGAGGTGGTTTGCGGAGCAGAAAGGCAAGAGGTCATTTCTGCCAATGCTGAAGCGATGAGAGCTTGGAAGAAGACAAATGCAAAAGCAGAGGGTATTCTCAAGCAGGTGATCTCATTAGAGCTCTTGGACCACATTAGCGGATGTCGGTCAGCTGCGGAGGTTTGAACTTCTCTTGATGTGTTGTTCAACAAGGAGGTGAAGTTGGCTGCTGAGGTTGGTCCTTCTACTTCATATCAGCAAGAGAGGAGTGTTTCTCCTAGGCGTGATGGGAAGAGGAAGGAAGGACCAAAGTGCTTTAGATGCAAGCAGCCTGGTCACCTCTGGAAGGAGTATAAGGTTGTCTTGCACTCAGTGAACGTTGCTCATGTTGGGAGTAAGGAGAAGAACTTGGTTGGGTTATCAACAAGTTCTGATGCTGATCGGATGAAGGCCAGTGATAGTGTAGCTCTCTGGCATGAAAGACTGGGATATGTGGGGATGGACAAGCTGAAAGCAATGGCGGTAAGGAGTCTCGTGAGAGGCTTGCCTAGATTGTTATCCTATGACGACGGTCAAGCTTGCGCCGGATGTCAACACGATGAAGCTTATCGCTTTACATTTGATAAGGCGTGGTCCAGATGCAAAACACCTTTGGAGGTTGTCCATGGTGATCTGGTGGGACCGACTGTCACCGCCAGTCTTGGAGGCAACAGGTACATGCTGATTTTTATTGATGACTACACGGGGTATACTTGGGTATACTTCATGAAGGAGAAGTCAAACATGTTCCACTTGTTTGTGGAGTTCAAGAAGCTTGTGGAGGGCCAACCTGGCCTAAGGATCAAGAAGTTGAGGACAGGCAACGGAGATGAGTTCGGCTCAACCGTGTTCTCGAACTTTTGCAGGAAGCGTGAGATCTGAAGGGAGCTCTCTCGTGGACATACTTCACAACAAGGTGGTGTTGCAGATCGGATGATCCGTCTTTTGACGGAGACCTGCAAGTGTTGGCTTCAGTGCAAAGGCATTCCTAAGGCCTTTTGGGTGGAAGGGATGGCCTACGCGGCTAATATCATCAATCAGATGTCTCTGAGTCCGATCATCATAAAGACTCTGTTTGAGCTGATGTTTGGGGTGAAGCCCAGTGTGAAGCACCTATGTGTGTTTGGTTCTACCTGCTATGTACACGCTCCGGATGCTCTCAAGACGAAGCTAGTCCTTATTGGGTATGATGAACAGAAAAGGAGATGGAGGTGTATGGATCCTGCGACGAAGAAGTTCATCGTGTCGAGAGACGTTATCTTCGATGAGCTGACGTCGTATTGGGGTTGCTCATGTATGGAGCTAGAGTAGAGGGGGTCAGACGATGGGCTGGAGGAGGCTGCTGCTAAGGTTCAGATGGAGTTGCCTGTGTCACCATGAGCTCTAGGTTATTCTAGCTCCGAGGCTAAGGCGTCTGGCTCAGAAAGCAGAGGGAGCGATGCTCCAGGTGCTTCTGGTTTCAGTGCGATGGCTTCTAATTTAGGAAGCAAGGGGAGCATTGTGGAGGAAACTCGATGAGCTTGGTCTCATGTTTCCTTGCAGGCCCTCAGGTCGAGCGAGTACCTTCTAGCTGTGATGACACCACAAGAGTAAAGGAGGTGGATGACAGCAAGGTTGAGGAGGTGACTACCCTCAGAGGAGACGGGGCTTGGGATCTTGAGCCCAAGGACGTTGGTGTTACTCCTGTGATGTGCAAGTGAAGGTCGAAGCTGAAGAAGAAGGCAGAGGGAAGCATGACTCCTTTTGGGAGATGCTGGAGGGATTCCTTATTGTCCAGGATATGCGAGGCCAGGATTATGTCTCGGACATCTTCTTGATAGCGCTATTGGAGGGACTAGGTGCAAGGTTACGGGAACTGCTAGGGTTGTTCACCACTTCTCACTTCAAGGAGGAGTGTTGAAAATGGTGAAGTGAAAGTGGGTGATTGAGCGACTTAAGCAACCTGTTCGCGCGGTCTATGCGGACAGGACTGACGATTAGTCAGGTCGGCATAGCTGTTATAGTTGGCTTGTTCTTTGGCGGCCTGAGCGGTCTATTTGCGCGGTCTGTGCGGACAGAGGTGGCGTCCAGCCAGGCCGGCTTATGCTCGGTAGGCAGTTTGTTCCTATAAGGTAACCGAGCGGATAGATTCTGTATCCGCGGATTCAGGCAAGGTGCGCACTGGACCGGAGCTCGGCAGACCGGCATGGCAGATGCCTTGGTCTTGCTCTGGTGGCGCGGCGGGTGGTAGCAGCGGAGTTTGCCGGTTAGAGCGGACTGGACCGGAGCTTGGCAGACCGGCATGGTAGTTGCCTTGGTCTTGCTCTGGTGGCGCGGCAGGTGGTAGCCGCGGAGTTCGACGGATAGAGCGGACTGGACCGGAGCTCGGCAGACCGGTATGGATTTTTCCTTGGTCTTGCTCTTGTGGCGCGGCAGGTGGTAGCCGCGGAGTTCGCCGGTTAGAGCGGACTGGACTGGAGACCGACAATCCGGCATGACAGATGCCTTGGTCTAGCTTTGGTGGTGCGGCTGGCGGAAGTCGCAGAGTTCGCCGGTTAGAGCAGACAGGTGATGGAGTTCGTCGAGGCGGGCGGAGTGATACTTGTGTCCGCCAGTAAGTGTGGACTGGCCTTTGTGGCTGGTGGTGTGGACTTGGTTGGTTCTGAACCAAGTCCATGTTGGCTCAGTCCGAGAAGATCACACGGTTAAGCGCGGACTGCTTCTTAGTCCGCCAAGCTCGGTAATAGTTGACATGCTTGGTTGTGAGCTTGGTGAGTGCGGACTGAAGCAGTGTCTGTTTGGGCGTGCAGACTGTATTCCTTGCCCGTTGAGTCTGACAGCTGTTAGCTTGTGCCTTGGCTGCGGGCTCAGAGTGTGCGGACTGGAGTTGTGTCCGCAGGGCGTGCGGACTGGAGCGTGTCTGCTGGTATGCGGATAGGTGCTGATGTCGCAGGGTCTGCTGGTGGCGGCTTCTCCCTGGCTTGGCCTTTGGCGACAAGGCAGATAGGGTTGCTATCCGGCCTTGGTGATGTTGTTGGCGGGTTGGCTATCTCGCAAAGGTCTTGACGGACTGGATGTCTATCTACGGCTTGCGGATACACGGTGCTTTCCATGAGATGGGGCGGTTATCCTATCGGCTAGGGCGGTAACCACACTCATCATCTTGCTTATAAAAGGACCCTCTATCACATCAACAACAAGGACGAATGAATAGTAAGTGAACTCGCGGATAGTTGCTGCGGACTGGATTTTTTATCCACGCAGTTTGAAGAGGTTGACCGATTTATTCTATGCAGGTTGTGCGGATAGCGCTGGAAAGCCAGGGACTTGGCTCTGATTTCGGTCAGGGACAGTGCAGACTCTACATACAATAACTGGCGGTTAACAGCAGGTCACGGGTTGCAGCTAGGCGGTCTCTCTTCTACAACAAGTTTCCCGGTTCAATAAGTTGCCTGCTTCTGGCGGCCTGTTCAGTTCGACAGCAGCAGATCGTGCGGTCAGGCGGCTAGGCGACCTCGTTGTTAGGCGGCCTGCAGATCAGCGAGTAGAGCTTGCATTGGAATAACGGGCAGTCTGCGCGTCCTGTTTGCGGTCTGGCGACTAGGCGGACTGAGCGGACTCCGTAGTGCAACAGTAGTTCTGGTGGTTACTCCTTGAGTCCGCGCAGTTTGTTTTTTGTCTTGTATTTTTTTCTGCTTCGTTGGATACATCGACGAATCATGTCTCGCCATATATGTCTCGCGGTGTAAAGAAGTTGATTATAGTACAAGATTCTTGTTCTTCTGTTTAGCATCTGGTTTATTTGGGCTCGGGTAGGCTGAGTGTTCCTGCGTCTGGTTTCCCGTCTTCTGCTGTATCAAATTTTCAACAAGTTCGCAGATCACAGTCTCTAGATTCGCCTCACCTACTCATCCTGTAATTGGGCTCGCCTTGCCTACTAACACTGCGGGTGCTTTCATTCTCCTTGCTCAATCTCGCCTTCCCTGGTGAAAGAGGTTCGGATCTCGCTATATTGTTTCGCGCGGGTGCAAACGGATCGGACTTGTCAAATATGGATTGTACAGTAGTGAACAGATTGAGAAAGCGAGTCCACTTCATATCGATTCAAGATCCATATACAGTCGAATACATTGCTCAAGTTTTTTCTAGATTCAATCTTCAGACTACATAAGTTGTCGACCTCCATAGTTAGGCATCAGGTCATGACACTGCTTAAAGCGAATTTCGCTCAAGCGCAAAATCTCATGCAAAATTTGGTCAGTGGGAAACGTTGCGACTTTGAAGTGGGAGCTTGGGTGTGTGGGCAAATACTGTTGGAAACGTGTATGGGCTCCCTCTCTTCTCTACTAATAACCCAGCACAACTTGACAAGCACACACTACGGCAGTAGCCGCTACAAACTGCCCGAGCTCCCTCCACGAGCTGCCCTGGCTACCCGCTGCGAGCTCCTCCCAAGCGACCTGCACCACTACTACGCGGGCTGCTGCGGGTTGCTCACCCCTCTAAGCGAGCAACACCAAAGCGAGCGGGCACGGCGAGATCAAACCCAGCGAGACCGCCCCACCTTGCGGCTAGTACACCACACGCGAGCACCAGCCCGCGATCTCCCTCTCACGGCGAGATCTCCAAGCCCCGCGAGCTGCGCTCCTCCTGCGAGTACACAAGGCGCGAGCCCCTTCTCGCGGCGAGATCGCCAACCCGCCAAGTCTAGTCGCCCGGCTACGTTCAAACCGCCCGGCAAGCACACAGTTACAACCACACAAACTTAGCGCTACGACGCTCCTCTCTCTCTCTCTAAAACGGAAATGTGGAGGAAAATTTTTATCTCATCAAACTTTAAAAGGAATACATATATGCCTATATATAGGCTAGAGCAACCAACCAGAAAACACCAAGTGGCACCCCAATAAATGTCACTCCTAACTACTATCTCCTAACATTAAAATTACAATCATATAATAATAACTTAAAACAAATGTTGACTAGTTGACCCGGTCAACATAGTCAAACTCCAACAAACTCCCCCTCAAACTTGGCAGCACATGCCGAGTTTGCCATTAAGCCTTAGGAACGTCTCCACCTTCAACGCTTTTGTAAAGATGTTCGCGACCTGCTCTCCGGTAGGGCAATAAGCAACTTCCACCGCCTTTAGCTCCACCTGCTCGCGGAAGAAATAGTACCTCGTTTCAATGTGCTTGCTACGCCTGTGTAGCACATGGTTCTTTGCGAGCTGGATGGCCGACATGTTATCCACAAACACGGTCGTTGGCCCATCCACTCCTTGATGTAGACTCTGCAGTAGATTCCTTAGCCAGATAGCTTGGCAGGTACAACCCGCCGCCGCAATGTACTCAGCCTCGCAAGATGATAGCGCTATCGTGGCTTGCTTATTCGAGCTCCATGAGAACACCCATGTTCCCATATTGAAAGCGTACCCAGAAGTGCTCTTTCGGTTGTTCACATCTCCACCATAATCACTATCTGAGTACCCCACCAGTTTTAGCTCCTTCCCCGTAGAGTACTTCAGTCCATGACCCCTTGTCCCGTTTACATATCTCAGGATTCTTTTTGCGGCTGTGAAGTGATCCTCCTTTGGCTCCTCCATGTGCATGCTTACCACCCCGACTGCATACATGATGTCCGGTCGGGTGAAGGTCAAGTAGCGTAGACTCCCCACCAAGCTTTTGAATAAGGTGAAGTCCACCGCCCCTTCCTTTGACTCCTTACTTAGCTTCAGCCCTGGATCTGTAGGAGTGGAGATAGGCTTGATATTCTCCATCCTGAATTTCTTCAAGATCTCTTCCGCGTACTTCCTCTGAGAGATGAAGATCCCTTCTTCTCTCTGTTGCACTTCTACTCCCAAAAAAGTAGCTCAGCTCTCCCAAGTACGTCATTTCGAACTCTTTCTTCATCATTCCTCTGAACTCTTCGTACATCGAAGCATTGTTCCCTGTGAAGATCATATCATCCACATATAGGCACACGATCATAATGTCGCCATCCTTATCCACCTTGGTGTAGAGTGCATATTCATGCAGACTCTTCTGATAGCCATGCTTCTGCAGGTAAGCATCTATCCTTCCATTCCAGGCTCTAGCTCCCTGCTTCAGCCCATAAAGAGCCTTGTCCAACTTGTAAAATTTTCTCTCCTGCCCCTTCACCACATAACCTGGAGACTGCTCGATGTACACATCCTCCTCCAGGTATCCATTCAAGTAAGCAGAGACCACGTCCATCTGCATTATCTTCCACCCATGATGTGCTGCTAGCGCGATGATCAACCTGATGGTGTCTATCCGCGCCACTGATGCAAAGACCTCATCATAGTTCACACCCTGGACTTGGCAGTAGCCCTTCACAACAAGCCTTGCTTTGTGTTTCTCCACACCTCCATCTTTATTCCTCTTCACCTTATACACCCACTTCACCCCGAGGGGTTTGTGGCCTGCAGGTGGATCCACCAGCTTCTAGGTGTCATTCTTCTTGATGGAGGCTATCTCCGCATCCATCGCCTTTCTCCAAGTTTTTTCTTGGGCGGCTTCTTCGTAAGAGTACGACTCAACATCTGCAAACAAACAGTTAAATAAAAATTGTTATGAGTTGGAGCCGTCTCTTCATAGATCTCCTCCAATCTCCTCATCCGAGGTTGAGGACAATCTGCCTTGCTCCCGCTGGTACTTGCTCCACTGTAACCACCTCTACTAGTGCTTGCTCCACTAGAGTAGGGAGTGAGAGCTCCCCCTGGCTCCCTGCTGGGTGGTGATGGTGGCTCAACTCCACCCATCTCAGCTTCATCTCCCTGACCACCCTCTTCTTCATCATCATCGAAGAACATCCCCTTGATGTTCCTCACCTCTTTATCCCAGCTCCAGCAGCTGTCTTCCTCAAACACCACATCCCTTGAGATGATGACCTTCTCCATCACCGGGTTGTACAACTTGTATGTCTTGCTCGCAGGAGCATAGCCTACGAAGATGAACTTCTCGCTCCGGTCATCCAGCTTCCTTCTCCTCTGGTCCGAGACATGGGCATAAGCCACACACCCGAAGACCCTTAGGTGCTTCACGCTTGGCTAACACCCACACTATGCTTCGAACAACGTCTTGAACTTTACACTCTTCGTTGGGCAACGGTTCAGTAAGTACACTGCCACATGTACTGCCTCCGCCCAATACTTCTTAGGCAACTCCTTGCCTTTCACCAGACTCCTTGTCATATTCATGATGATCAAGTTCTTTCTCTCTGCCACTCCATTCTGCTGAGGTGAGTACGCCGCCGTCAGCTGATGAGATATCCCCCACTGCTTGCAGAACTCATCAAACAGCCTCGAGGTGTATTCCCCACCTCTATCTGTCCTGAGCACCTTCAGTGGTTTCCCACTCTCCTTCTCAGCCATTGCCTTGAACTCCCTGAATTTGTCAAGCGTCTCGGCCTTCTTTCTCAGAAAGTACACCCAACACTTCCGACTGTAGTCATATGTGAAGGTAATGTAGTATCTGCTGCCTCCAACTGAGGTCGTCTCAAACGGACCTGCTATGTCCGAATGAACTAGCTCCAACTGCCTTGGCGCCCTCCGAGACTTTCCACCCTCGAACGTTTCTCTCTTCTGCTTTCCTTTGGTACATGCCTCACATACCCTCTAAGGAGGCGAGATCATAGGCAGTCCCTCTACCATCTTGGAATGAGATAACAACTTCAGACCTGTGAACCCCAGATGGCCCATCCGGTGGTGCCACAGCCAAGCTTCCTCTTCTTCCTCCATCTTCATGAGACACGCCGTATCCCTGACATCCATACTTAGAGTAAAAAGACAATTCGTCGTCATCTTCACCCTTACTACTTCCCTTCATTGATGATCCTTCATAGCTAAAATATCATCCCTCAGCAGGACACGATAGCCCTTCTCCACTAGCTGCCCAAGACTTAGGATGTTACTTCTCAAGCCCGACACATAGAAGACATCATTGATATGCACCTCATTCCTATTCATTGTGACCGCTATCACTCCTCTTTCTTCCATATATATCTTCGAGGCGTCGCCAAAACTAACTTCACCACCATTTGCCTCAAGGCTGGTGAACAGCTCCTTATCTCCACACATGTGGTTACTTGGGCCAGTGTCCAAGTACCACACTCTGTTCCTCCCTCCTGAAGCACATTGGATGGTAAGAAACATCATCGGGTCGTCACCCGTGTTACTTGCTTCAGCATAGTGGTTGGCTTCTCCTCCCTTCCTTGGAGCCCAACTATCGTAGCTCATATGTCTGAACTTGTTACAGTTGTAACATTGAGTCTGGGACATATCTCCTCTTCCTCTTCATTGAACTCTTCCCTGGTCCCTTCCTAGTCCTCTGCCTTGGCCTCTCCCCTGGCCTCTTCCTCTTCCTCCTCCATCGTGTCTCCAACCCTGAGGTTGCTCTGCCTCCTTCTAGTTGTACTGATTTCTTCCGAAGTCTCTTCCACCTCTTCCTCCTCTATCTCTTCCTTGGTAACCTCAGCCACGCTGGCCTCCTCCTCTTCCTGAGCTTTCTCCAAAGTTAAGCTGGGTCTGGAGTGCTTTTCCCAAGCCACTTGACTCCTCATCATCCTGCAGCATGCGGTACTCATGGGCTTGCAGCGAGCCAACAAGTTCATCTACCGCCATCTCGGTGAGATCCTTCGACTCCTCAATGGCTACTACAACATGCATGAACTTCTTAGACATAGATCGCAGAAGCTTCTCCATGAAACTTACGTTTTACGTCATCTATCACCTCTCCATTCCTCTTCATCTCATTTGTGAGCGTCCGCAGACGGGTCACGTAGTCACCGACCTTTTCTGAACCCTGCATCTTCATCACTTCATACTGAGCTCGAAGGGACTGTAGCTTCACCTTCTTAGCTTTGTCAACTCCTTGCACGGAGCGTTGCAAAATCTCTCATGCATCTTTGGACATCTCCGCGTCTGAGATCTTCTCGAAGGTTGCCTCATCCACACCTTGGTATAGTAAGAAGAGAGCCTTCTTGTCCCTCTTCTTGGACTCCCTCAACACCGTCCTCTGAGCGTTAGTAAATGCCGCCTCTGCTTCTGCAGTAAGCTCCTCAACGCCGTTCTCTACTACCTCCCACAACTCCTTTGAGGCGAGTAGCACTCGCATCTGAATACTCCAAATCCCATAGTTGGTTTTGTAAACTTGGGGACTTGCCCCGGCATGGCACCTCACATCTCCATCTCTCCTTATCACTTGACCTTTCGAGCAAACTTCCAGGGATCGAATCTGGCCTCTGATACCACTTGTTGGAAACGTGTATGGGCTCCCGCTCTTCTTGTTAGAAAGTAGCAAAAAAAGAGAACAAGCGGATAAACTTTTGAATAATTGAAATTTTATTATCCAAAAAGATATCATTTACAAAGGTATGACCTCCCTTATATAGAATAGAGGAGATAAGAAAGAGAGTATACAAACAATGTGGGACTAAACATTTACAGTACTGAGCGGCTAGAATAAGGGTGACCGCACATGCCGCGCGGTTAGACAGATGAGCTAACCGCTCGGCAACTCCAGCAGGATAGAACATGCTGCAATGGTAGACCGATAGACCGCCCGGTCTCCAGGCTTCAGAGTGAGACCGCCAGACCGCTCGGTCAACAAACCGCTGGATCAGACCGCTAAGCCGCCCGGTCAACAAACCGCTGGATCAGACCGCTAAGCCGCCCGGTCTAATACTTCAACACTCCCCCTCAAGCTGGAGCATAGATATCAATCATGCCCAGCTTGTCACAAATGCGGAAGAAGGAAGTAGAAACCGGCTTGGTGAAGATATCTGCCAACTCCTTGTCAGAGGTGACAAAAGGAGTACAAATCTGTTTCTTCAAAATCTCTTCCCGAATGAAGTGACAGTCAACCTCTATATGCTTTGTTCTCTCATGGAAGACCGGATTTCTGGATATGTGTATAGCGGCCTTGTTGTCACAGAACATAGGGAGAGGACAGTCATATACCTTGCCTAGGTCAAGCATGAGAGCCCGCAACCACTTTAACTCACACGTGGTTGACGCCATACTCCGGTATTCTGCTTCGGCACTGGATCTGGAAACAACAGACTGTTTCTTGCTCTTCCAACTCACGAGATTACCTCCAACAAAGGTACAAAAACCCGATGTGGATTTTTGATCGCCTTTGTCATCCGCGTAACTTGAATCTGAGTAGGCCTCAACCCTCAGATGACCATTCTTCTGAAAGAGTAACCCTCTGTCCGGTGCTGCTTTGATATACTCTAAAATCTTCAGGGCGGACTGAAGATGGCACTCCCTGGGAGCTTGCATAAACTGACTGACCTTGCCTACAGCATAGGCGATGTCGGGTCTAGTCACCGTGAGATAGATGAGTTTGCCTACCAAACGTCTGTACCTTGTGACATCAGATAGAAGAGGTGAGTCATCCGTCCACGTTTTGTCTTCTCCAACAGCCATGGGAAAACGAGCTGGTTTGACACCTGTCAATCCTGCTTCTCGTAGAAGATCAAGGGCATACTTCCGTTGAGAGAGAACCAAGGAATCAAGTTTTCGAGAGATTTCTATCCCCAAAAAGTATTTTGGGGAGCCCATATCCTTCGTGACCAAGTGCTGACGGAGGTGCTTCTTCGTCAAGTCCACCCCATCTCGGTCATCGCCAGTAAGGAGAATATCATCCACATATACGGCCAAAACCACCAGTCCCGAGGCCGTTTTGCGAATGAATAAGGAGTGATCGGCCGAACTCCTTTGAAAGCCGATGGTAGCCACAATACCATTGAATTTGTCGAACTATGCCCGAGGGCTCTGCTTTAGGCCATAAATGGCCTTCTTCAAATGACATACACGTGTCTCCCCCTGAGCAACATACCCAGGAGGTTGCTCCATATAGACGTCCTCCTGAAGATCGCCATAGAGAAAGGCATTCTTCACATCAAGCTGGGAAATAGCCCAAGCCCGGTTAACAGCCACAGAAAAGAGAACCCGGATGGTGCTGAGGCGAGCAACCGGAGAGAAGGTATCAAAGTAATCAACGCCGTAAGTCTGAGTGAAGCCCTTGGCCACCAGCCGGGCTTTGTAGCGATCCACAGTGCCGTCGGGGCGAAACTTCACAACGAAGACCCAGCGACAGCCAACCACATCAGTGCCCACGGGAGGAGGAACCAGGGTCCAGGTACCCCGTTCAGTAAGAGTAGCCATCTCCTCATCCATGGCAGACTTCCAATGAGGGAGAGCAAGAGCCTCCTGGTAGGTACGGGGAGTAGAAGTAGCAGAGATAGCCAAGGCAAAACACCTGCGAGAAGGAGAAAGCTGATCATAGGAAACAACAGCCGTGAGCGGGTGTTGAGTACACGCCTGCACCCCTTTGCGAAGGGCAATGGGAACATCCAGGTCAACGGGAGCGTCGGCGACGGGAGCGTCAGCGACCGGAGCGTCCGTGGCGGAGAAGGCTGGCCCGGGACTAGAGAGAGACGGCAGTGAAGAGGAGGGTGGAGGGGTGGGTGGGGAGACGGACTGGGAAGGAGTGGGTGGAGGAGGAGACGAAGGTGGGAAAACGTGGAGAGGTGTGGAAGGAACAGAGATATCAGAAGGAAGAGAAGAGGGAGGAGAGAAATAGGAAGCATTTTCGAAAAAAGTCACATCTGCGGAGACAAACTGCTTGCGGAGAAGAGGGTCAAAGCAGCAATAGCCTTTTTGAGTGGTAGAGTACCCCAAAAAGACACACTTGGTGGAACGGGGGGGAAAGCTTGTCGCGGGTAGAGGAGGGAGCGTGAACAAAGGCCGTACAGCCAAAGACACGGAGAGGAAGAGGAAAAGGTTCCTGGTGGGGGTAGAGAAGGGAGAAGGGAGTCTGTCCGTGGAGAACCGCGGAGGGAAGGCGATTGATGAGATAGCAGGCGAGGAGCACAGCGTAGCCCCAGTAGGAGCGAGGGACGTGCATCTGCGTCATGAGAGTACGCGCAACATCAAGCAGGTGACGGTTTTTACGCTCCGCCACCCCATTCTGCTGGGAGGTGTAAACACAAGTCGTTTGATGAAGGAGACCATGTTGGTGAAAGAACGCGGAGAACTCATGAGTCAGATACTCCTTGGCATTATCAGAACGTAAGACTTTAATAGAAATAGCAAATTGAGTCTTAATCATAAAGTAAAATGATTGCCAAATAGTAAATAGTTCAGAGCGATCTTTTAACAGATACACCCAGGTACATCGAGTAAAATCATCGATAAAAGTGACAAATTAGGAACTGCCCCGACCAACTGTGAGGGTAGGAGCAGGACCCCATACATCAGAATGAATAAGATCAAAAATGCGAGAGGAGCCACGGCCTTGCTTCGGTGGGAAGGAGGAGCGATGATGTTTGCCAAGATGACACGCATCACAGTTGAGCGGAGAACTGGTAGGAGGTAAGTGGGGAAGAAGCTGGCGAATAAGCCGAGGAGGAGGATGTCCAAGACGAAGATGCCACTGAAGGAGATCGGTGGAGGAGGAGTAGGCAGATAGAGCGGAAACATCGTCGTGGAAGTAGAGGCCGCCACTCTCAGTCCCAGTAGCAATCGTCCGCTGGGTCCTCGGGTCCTGAAAAGAACAAGTAGTGGGAGTGAATAAGACGGAGCACTGAAGTTGCCGGCATAAAGTAGTAACTGATAACAAATTGCACGAGAACTTCGGGACATAGAGGGTATTCTCCAAGCAAAGCGATGGAGTGAGTTGAACCATGCCCGTCCCATGAACTGGGGACGGGGAACCATCCGCCACACGAACCGGGGGTAAGCGGTCATGGGTCTCAAGACGGGAGAAGCAATGAGGGTTGCCCGTCATATGATTTGTGGCACCGGAGTCAATCAGCCATTTACCTTGGGTAACGACGTGGGCACTACCTGACGTCGTGGCCACAGAGGCAGACGGCCTAGAAGAGGCGGAGGCCGAAGAAGGAGCATCACCGGAAGGGCGAAGATGAGGATGTTTCTGCCAGCAGCGGTCAACAGTATGGCCAGTACGACCACAGTGAGAGCAGAGGAACCGGGATGAACCCCATCCGCCAGAGGAGCCGCGGCTACTAGGGCCCCCCCTCTGAGCTTGGTGAGCAAAGGAGTCCTGGGAAGGGGGGGAGGCCAACAGAGGCCGCTGGAGTAGCGAAGTAACAGCGGCAATGCGAGCCGTAGTGGCATCCAAAGTAGGAGATTCCGCCTCACCCAAGATCTGCTGGCGGATCATATCATAAGAGTCGGGAAGACAAAGAAGATAACAAACAACCAGGAGTTCCTGGAAGTGTTTGTGCTGGTCGGCCAAGTCCGCGGAGAAGGGGCGATTCTGGAGGATTTCAGCACCAAGAGCCTGAACCTGCTGATAAGCCGCAGCCGGTGACATGGAAGGGCGGGCGAAGAGGTCCGCATAGAGAGTATAAATGCGGGACGTCTGGCCCCCTTAGAATAGAGAGCAGCGAGGTGAAGCCAGGCGGCCTTGACCGTCTCATCATGACGAATGACGGGAAGACACTCATCAGAAAGGCTATTGGTCAGCCAGGTGCGGACAAGAGCATCACTCGCATCCCAGTCATCAAACTCAGGAGAGGTGCGAGGAGGAGGGTCATCGGTGAGGTGATGACGCTTGCGTTGAGAACGAAGGAGAAAGGTGAAAGAAACGCTCCAATCGGGATAGTTGGAGCCAACAAGCTTGGAAAGGGTGTCAAGGTTGCCCGAAGGAGGAAGAGGAGAAGGAGCTGCAGGAGTAGTGGTGAGACCGGAGGTAGTCATAGAACCCGGCAAGCAGAAGAAGCCGCGCGAACAGTAGCGGTTAGAAAACAGAAGAAGCCGCGCGAACAGGAGCGGCTAGAAAGAGGTCAAAGGCACAGCGGGGTAGAGGTCGCGCGGACTGAAAAGGCCGAGCGAACAGAAGAGAGGAGAAGAGCAGGTGACCGCGACCAAGATGCGGGTGAGAAAGGAACAACCCGCACGGTCAGGCAGATCACAGCAGCAAACCGTGAGTATAGAGACAAGTCTCGCGGACAGAGACAGACCGCAACGACTAGGAAGTCAGAGAGGCAAGAAAGAACAAGGAGCGCGGCGACAAGGAAACAGGTCACAGCGACAAAGAGCAGTAGGAGAAGAGAACCAAGAAGAAGCAAGCCGCGCGAACAGGGCAGCGAACAGAAACAAGCCGCGCGAACAGGGCAGCGGACAGAAAAGAAGGCAAGTCGCGAGACAGGTCGCAGAAAGCGGAAAACAAGCCGCGAACAACAGAGAGCGCACAAAATCAGGAGGAAATGACCGTGCGCTCTGATACCATGTTAGAAAGTAGCAAAAAAGGAGAACAAGCGGATAAACTTTTGAATAATTGAAATTTTATTATCCAAAAAAGATATCATTTACAAAGGTATGACCTCCCTTATATAGAATGGAGGAGATAAGAAAGAGAGTATACAAACAATGTGAGACTAAACATTTACAGTACTGAGCGGCTAGAATAAGGGTGACCGCACAGGCCGCGCGGTTAGACAGATGGGCTAACCGCTCGGCAACTCCAGCAGGATAGAACAGGCCGCAATGGTAGACCGATAGACCGCCCGGTCTCCAGGCTTCAGAGTGAGACCGCCAGACCGCTCGGTCAACAAACCGCTGGATCAGACCGCTAAGCCGCCCGGTCAACAAACCGCTGGATCAGACCGCTAAGCCGCCCGGTCTAATACTTCAACACTTCTCTACTAATAACCCAACACAACTTGACAAGCACACACCACGGCATTAGCCGCTACAATCCGCGCGAGCTCCGTCCGCGAGCTTCCCAGGCTACCCGCTGCGAGCTCCTCCCAAGCGACTTGCACCACTACTACGCGGGCTGCTGCGGGTTGCTCACCCCTCTACACGAGCAGCACCAAAGCGAGCGGGCACGGCGACATCAAACCCAACGAGACTGCCCCACCTTGCGGCTAGTCCACCACAAGCGAGCACCAGCCCGTGACCTCCCTCTCACGGCGAGATCTCCAAGCCCCGCGAGCTGCACTCCTCCCGCGAGTACACAAGGCGCGAGCCCCTTCTCGCGGCGAGATTGCCAACCCGCCAAGTCTAATCGCCCGGCTACATTCAAACCGCCCGGCAAGCACACAGTTACAACCACACAAACTTAGTGCTGCGACGCTCCTCTCTCTCTAAAACGGAAATGTAGAGGAAAATTTCTATCTCATCAAACTTTAAAAGGAATACTTACATGCCTATATATAGGCTAGAGCAACCAACCAGAAAACGCCAAGTGGCACCCCATTAAATGTCACTCCTAACTACCATCTCCTAACATTAAAATTACAATCATATAATAATAACTTAAAACAAATGTTGACTAGTTGACCCGGTCAACATAGTCAAACTCCAACAAATACAACCTTGCTGTTTGATCAGAGTCCATGCTCATAATGATCATAAGTTATCTCCAAGGTTTTTAGGTCTGTTTCAGGTGCTGGAGCGGGTAGGCTCGGTGGCGTAAAATTTGGACTTCATGAAGGAAGGGGAGAAGGGGAGAGAGGACTAGCCCGGTTCTGGTTGAACCTCTGTATATCTGTGTTTGTGTTGTGTTTTTTTTATTTCTGATCTTCGTTCGAATCTCTCTTCTCGGCACCCCGATTTTCTACAAAGATCCATCACACTGTTCACATCTCCTATTTGAAGGGGCATAAGGGAGACATTCCCAATCATCTGATCCCACTACTGTTGGCTGTCAACAAGGAGGGGAATTTTTTGATTGAATCTAGCTATGTCGATCTTGAATCAGTGCAATACTAATAGAAATGGTTTAGTGTTGATGCAATTCCTAGTGCAATGGCTTGCTAGGCAAAGCTACGTGGGAGGACCCGTGGTCACTACAACAAAAATGGCCTTAATTCATTTTTTGAGGACAAGGAACCGCTAAAAAGAAAAATAATGTTGTGTTCCAGTTCCGCAGCAGTGTGGTTGTATGAACCAACATGCTGAATTGTATGGTGTTTTTGGGTCTGCTGGATGGTAAGCAATGGGAGAACCATCTCATGAGCCTTCTGATTTGCTCGTTCAGGGTGAGTCTCCCTTATGATTAATGATCATCTATTCCCATCTTCCTGCATTTGATGTTGATGCTTGAACTGGGAGTTTTACTCATCACACTCACTCAGGTTTTCCACCTCGCTCACAATTTCCAGCCGTGCGTTTACATCTATGTATAGAGGCAGAGGAGCGCATCAAATTCATGACCACAAACCCTATGTGGTCTAATGTTCGTGGGGAATGGCGAGCCCAACCATGCAGACAACCATCTCATACGTTCTGAATGATGGCGATGGCGGGAACGTATGGCATGCGACCTTTTCCTTGTTTTTAAATCTTTAGGATGCAATGGTAATATCGTACTAGTGTAGTTAGAGCTTATATTATTAACTAGAACCCTATGTTTTTTTTGTTGCTGGCATCTTTTGGTGTCTATCATCATTAAGGCCGGGAATGTATCCAACCCTCCATTGTGTTATTTTGATTGTTCATGACTATTCCTTTGGGCCATTAACCAAGTTAATTTCAATTTCCAGCAACCCTGTTGGGTTTTATCTTGCCTCCTTCCTTATGTATGTGACTGTTTTATTGAGGATTTGCTATTTTATTAGAAGCTTTTGTTCATTCCACCATCTCACATTGGTTTTCTTCTTACGTATATATATATATATATATCTTACAAAGTTGTGGGCCTTGCGGCTACACATATAATTTTATATCACCACTTAATAGTACTAATTATTATAACTTTGGGCTTTTCAACAGGAAGCCCATTTGATGCTACATAGGACAAAAGCTTATGTTTTTATATTGCAGTGGAACATTGACCAAGGGCTCCTTTTCTTATCCTAGATGGCTGCATTTACTCAAGACTGCTTAGTCTTGGAGGTTTTTCTTTAACATTTCCAATGTAAACTCTATGGCTGGTACCTTGAGTCACGATCGTAATGCTTCAAAACCCCCTTGAGCTAATGGCTTTATCATTAGATCTGCTAATTGCTCTTCCGATTTGCAATACATTAAAAAATTTGCATTTGATTCAACTAATTGTCGGATAAAGTGATGTTTCAGATCGATATGTTTCATTCTCTGATGTTGCACGAGACTATTTGCAATTGATATTGCAGATTGGTTGTCACAATGTAAGATCAGGGGCTTGTTCGTAGATTCTACTTCTCCTTTTCCTTCTACCTCTATCTTTTCATTTGGTTTGGCACTTAGCTTCTGATCTATATTCACTTTTGAAAGTTTAATGGGTGTAATTTCTCACATCATTCGTTGAAGCCATAGAGCTTCTAAAGTTGCATGAGCAATTGCGACGTATTCTGCTTCTACTGATGATAATGCAATAGTCTTCTGTTGTTTAGTACTCCAGGCAATCAAATTTACTCCATGGAAATAGAGGTATCCACTTGTGCTTGTTCGATCATCCAAGGAGCCTCCCCAGTCATTATCATAATATCCTTCTATTTCATTTCCTGCATCTCTATGATACAGTAAACCCATTTTAACAGTGCATTTCAAGTATCTTAAAATTCGTTTTACAGCTATCATATGCAAATGGGAGGGACTGCTTATAAAACGAGAGACAATGTTAACTGCATTGTGAATATCTGGTCTTGTTGCTGCTAGATATATTAAAGTACCTACAATTTTGCGGTATAAGACTTCATCTGTAGGCTGAGATACATCTCTCTTTATCAGCTTTGCATACGTAATCATTGGTGTGTTTACAGGTTTGACATCAATCATGTTGAATCGTTTCAACAAGTCGATGGTTTATTTTTCTTGGTTAAGAAAAATATACGTTGGATTGTGGGATATTTGTATACCATAAATATTTCATCATGCCCAAATCTGTCATATCATATTTCTGTATCATGCTTTTCTTGAAATTGCATACAACATTTGCATTTGTTCCTGCATATATGATATCATCTACATAGATGACTAAAAATAAGAATTGTCCATTGTCATACAGTCGAATAAAAAGGGCTGGTTTAGATGGACATTTGAGAAATCTTTCTTGCTATAGATAATTATCTATATGGGTATTCCAGGCCCATGAGGCTTGTTTCAAGACGTATACAGCCTTCTTTAACTTACACACCTTCTCTTCTTCATCTGGTTTTTCAAAACCTTATGGTTGGACAACAAATACCTCTTCAGTGATGTCTCTATTCAAGAGTGCAAATTTGATATCTAGTTGATAAACTGACATTTGATGATGAAGTGCTATAGATAAAAATAATCTTTTTTGTTTCTATCCTTGTAGTTGGAGCATATGTTTCCGTATAATCTCAATATAGGATATGAACATATCATTTAGCTACAATCCTTGTTTTATATTTGGTTACTAACCTTGTTCATTATACTTGATCTTATAGAACCACTTTAGCCCAATGATTTCTTCATCAGGTCTGTCGACTAATTCCCAAGTATTATGCGTTTCCATCATTTTCATCTCTTGTTCCATTGCTTCAACCTGGTGTGGATTGGATTTAGATTCAACAAAAGTATGAGGCTCACTAGCTACACAAGCTAAATAAGGCTCAACATCTCGCTCTTGTATTCTTCTATATTTCTTAGGGGGAAGTGATGAATCATAAGTGTCATTTGATACAAAATGAGAACTAGATGGATGACTTTCACTGGAAGGTAGAGTTTGTGACTCCTCTTCATTTGAATAGAGCTCTTCTTCTACAACCATTTTCATCTTTGGAAACATATGATGTTGATCCGCTTTGCCTTTCCATTTTCATTCTTTGTCTTCTTGAAATATTACATTTCTTGAGATCAAAACTCGTTTAGTTATGGCGTTCTATAGCTTATATGCTTTAAACTCTTGACTATATCCCACCATTATGCAAGGTTCACTCTTTGCATCGAGTTTGTCCCTTTTGAATTGTGGTATATAGATAAATGTAACATAATGCCCATCACGAAGAATATAATAAAAGATTTGACTGGGGCCCCACACTATATTTAACGAACAGTCAACAGGGTTACAAAATGAAATCAAACATCTACACAACCTAAGACAAAGTTACATTCTAGCAGAGACAATTTAAATAACAATAACCCACAACAAGGAATGCCTACTATACAATATACAACTAAGAATGAATGTACACAAACATTTGGCCTCAAGGCCTTACAAATTTGTTAATGTTTACACCATATTGTGATTTTCATACATCGGCACGCAGACCGACAACACATGAAAATAATAAACAAACACTTAGGCCTTTGAGGGCCAACACAACATCAGGGCTTTAGCCCTCTATTTTTTCGCTTGTCTGGCCAGCACTTGCACAAGTACATTCCACAACGACGTGACAAAACAAAACACCGATCAACTTTAGCTAACCACAATTATAATAACCACACCTCATTCTCGGGCGGTGGTACTCCTTCCCTACAAACAAGCAATATGACAATTATATATAATAGCACATTCATCACAAATGTTGGCACACACGGTCATACACTTCGTGCACTCAGGAAACATTTTCGATGTACTAAAATTCAAGTTCCACCACCATCCTAAGTATTAACAACTTGGACGGCCATTGAGCTTTTACCGTTTAGGCCACCTTTCTTTATGGACTCTCCCAAGATCTGAAAGTGCACTGAGGAGAGTCCTCTATACCTACCTATATAAGATGGGTTCGGATCAACTTTTGTTCAAATCGTCGGAATCACACTGTCACGAAGCGGGTACGGCTTCACCTCGGCCCATTAACATGATAACAAACACTATCATCTGGTTTGCACACAAGGCCAACAAGCCAGGCACAACAAGCCCTCAACTGTTAATGTTATGCACCCAACCCCCAGGACCTGGGCATCACATCCATCATAACAGCTCACTGGGAGCTATTGTCGATGATACTCACTATCGTCGGACGATTTTGACAAAAGCTCAAACTTGTCAATCTTGGTTTCTTAACACCCAACACATACAACTGCTCACTGGCCACAACCAGAAGAGCTATCGCCTGCGATAACAATATCGCAGGCGATAGTAACAAAACTTTGATTCCGTTGCCACTTTGGGTGTTACCTGGAGTTTGCCTCCAGTACTTCCTGCAACAACCTGCAACACCCCAAAAACCCGTAAACCTACATGTTTTTCCACGAAGTCTTCTTCGATATGCAAATCATCATCACCAATCCAGATCAACTTGTCACAGATGGGCTTCACACAGCCTGTCTATGTCCGTACAACGATCTGGACTATAAATGTAATTTCTACCGATGATAAAACGTATCAACCTATTGGAAGTCTCTTCATCCACCAATTGGTGGGAACCTCCATACAAATATGATAAATAAAAGGACTTAACATGTTCTAGTATTCAAAAAGAGAATCGTTACCCACGAAGATCGTTTTGGTGCCATATTGTCGCAGTTGATCTGGATAGAAAGGTTCACAATGCTTTCCTCTCCATGAATCTTCGATTGGCTTATGAATTCAAGAGCAAAAACACCTCCAAAGACTGAGTTCAACCTTCTTCCTCCTCTTCCTCTCCTTTCCTTTCTCTTTTCTCCTTCCCCTTTCTTTTTTGAAGAGATAGAATGCGCAAGAGATAATGAGAAGAGAATACACTTCTCTGTCCCTTAACAATCTTGGGATTTATCCCAGCCACATGATCTCCAAGTCAAAAGGAATGGACGACCCGATTTAATTTGAGAAATACACTATCATCGGGCGATATCTCCAGTAGTGGCCGCTTGACCAAGTTAGCGCCGCTTGACCAAGTTAGCGCCGCTCAACAACCGCCTCACAACCAACTGACATGTGGTTATATGTCATGTGTCATACTATTATCGCGCTATATCACTATCGTCAGCAATAGCAAATCGATTTCATCGTTTTGTTGATTGCATCGTCATGTCGACTTCATCGTCTTGATCATTATCGACAGCGATATCACTATTGTCAGCGTTAGCTCCAAAATTTAGAATTATTGTTTTTTCAATGGTGGGAAAACTGGAGTGTTACAAGAAATGTTGAAGATCCAAATATTTTGAGATAAACTACAAAAAGTTTGCATGTATACCATGTTTCAAAAGGGATATGATGCTCAAATTTAGAGCTCTAGTTGGTGCTCTATTGAGTAAATATACTACACAATTTATTGCCTTTGCCCAAAATTCCTTTGGTAACTGTTTTGCAGACATCATTGTGCGTGCCATTTCTATTACAAATCTATTTTTGCATTCTACAATGTCATTCTACTATGGAGTCATTGGAGTTGAAAGTTGTTTATGGAATCTTCAGCTTGGTAAAATTAAATAAACTCCTTGCTTAAATACTCTCCACCAATATCACTTCTTATTGCTTTTATCAGATGATTACTTTATTTTTCGACATACACTTTAAACTGTTTGAAGTAGTTGAACACTTCTGCCTTTTGCTTAAGGAAATAAACCCATTACATACGTGAGTAATCATCGACAATAAGAAGAAAGTAGGTATTACTTGAGATTGACGGGGTGATGGTTGGTCCCCATACGTCTAGATGAAGTAATTGTAGTGGATGAGTTGCTCTCCGGGTAGATTCTTTTGGTACCCCTTGTTGCTTGTGCTTGCCAAATATGCAACTTTCACAGTATCAAATGTTTGAGATAAAACTGATAGACCTCTAACAAGAGATTACTTAGACAGCTTGTATAAATCTCCCATATTTAGGTGACCATATCTTCTGTGTCATACTTCACATGTCTTTAATTCTTCTTTACATACATAAGATACATGATGTGTAACACCTCCATCCGTTACATGACATATAATAGAAGGTCCGGCCGGGGCCCCACACCATATGCCACAAACAGGCGGCGAAGTTACGTGTTAATATCAGAGTTATGCATCCTAACACAGAGCATTCTAGCAGAAGCTTTTACGTTGATTGAACTCAGCTCATTAGAATGTCCACAATATATAAACCGACATTTATATATATCACACCACGAAGGAATGTTATACAAGTACACAACAAGCTTAGCCTTATGGCCTTACAATTAAGATTAACACATATATCTTCCATACATCGGCACGCCTGCCGGCCACACATGAACAATAACTCATATACACTTCTTTGGCCTTCTAGGGCCAGCATAGCAGCAGCGGCAGTAGCAACAACATCAAGGGCTTCAGCCCCATATTCCCGCTCGTCTCTCCTGCACCTGCACAGCACAGTCCACCGCAATGGTGACAAACAAAACAACGGTCAGCTTTCAGCTGACCAATTTATAACAATCTTACCCCTTATCTTCCCTACAGGCATAACATTTACAAGCAGATATAGCACACAATGTGCGCTCACACACAATTCACAAATCACAAACGTCGCCCTCGCGGCCCGACATTCCGTGCACTCAGGGCACATTATTGGTGTACCGGGTAAACCAGTTACCCACCGCCATTCAAGGCCCGAAGCCCAACGACAAACTTGAGCATTTTGCTCCATGGCTGTCAGCCAGAGACTTAGTCTTATAACGACCCGGGATTGGCCCGTAGCCCCCATGGTATCGTAGCGCGCAGGCCTAAGACTTCTACCGAGTTATAGGCGCCCAGGAACTCATGGCAGATAACCCGGATACAGTTCAGCCTTTGCCCGTTGCTTAAACCGTTAGTTCAATGCAAAGACTAACGCGGGTCGGCATCCCCTTTTCCGTTCGGCACGAGGCCTTGTGAAGAGATCATTAAGCTCACAAATAGCCATGCTGTCGCCGAAGGACTGGCTTCACAATCACAGGTTACCTAGGAGCTATCGCCAGTAGCACTCACTCTTGCCCGACGTTAGCGACAGAACTCACTTTTCATCCCTAGTCCTAACCTTATTATTCATAGCATACAACACAAGCATTGAGTGGGTCTTTTCCTGGACGTTCATTCAAGTACTTCCTGCTACTATCATTCACAGACATAACTCACTGAAATCACAAGCATAATCATTCCTACACAGAGTCTTCTCCGGTGTGCAACAGAAAAGATCACCAATCCAGACCAACCTGTCCGGATGGGCTTCACACAGTATACCTATTCCGTACTTCGCATTTCCGGATCTATATGCAAAACATCTTGGAGATTTCCAGAATCAACCCAAGGCATCCCTTACTAACTCACCTTTTGGTGGGGAAAAACATATGCATATGCCAAATCAAGGAATTCACATGTCCAAGGAAGAAGGATCGTTACCCTTGACGACCCCTTTTGATCCATGGACATCTAGCCGGTTGAAAAGTACCGAAGCGGCCTTGCCTCCACAAATCTGGCATCGGATCTTGATTCGAAACTCGGCAGCTCCACCGGTGGCCAGATCCTTTTCTCCTCCTCCTCCTTCCTCTCCCTTCTCTCTCTAGCTATTTTAGAAAGAGAGTGGCCTAAGTTAAATGAGATTCATGTTCTCAATTCCGGCCTTAAAACAGCAGGGAGGAGCCTGGGCCATCAGATCCCAGATGAAGGAAAAAAACGGCCACAAATTTTCCACAAAGGTCTATTTTTGGGCAGACACGGCCTGTGACACGCCCGTGTCACAGGCCGTGTACCTTAAGCGGCACACAACCGACTCACCCAGAGCAGAACACGGCCATGTGACATGCCCGTGTCACAGGACGTGTGCCCTGACATGCCCTCAAACACGCCCGTGTCTGAGGCTGTGTACCTCAAGCGACAGACACCCAATTCAACTCGAACAGGACACGGCCATGTGACATACCCGTGTCACAGACCGTGTGCCAATAGACACACCCGTGTCCTACCCGTGTTCACCAGGCCTCATTTCCTGGCCAAACCCAGAGAAGGACACGACCATGTGATACACCCCTGTCACAGGCCGTGTGCCCTTACACGACTGCAGACACGCCTCCGCTGTCCATTTCGTCGAGCGAAGTTCGTCTATCAGAGGGGGACATGCCCTCTGATACGCCCGTGTCGCAGGGCGTGTTCCCTCTCGAGAACTCGTCAAGCACTCGACAGTCTGCTCAGTCATACATAGCAGGATACGCCCTGGGACACGCCCGTGTCTCAGGCCGTGTCGCCCAACTTGCACCCAATCTTGGGATTTTGGGTGTTACATGATGCCTCATCAGGCATGAGAAAATCTTATTATGAGTCATTCCAATAGTAATCACTGGTTACTGAGTTGTAACATCAATGATTTGACATTGGTTGTTCTCAAACACCACTTTATGACCATTTTGTACTAACTAATCAATGCTCAGTTGGTTGTGTTGCAGTTGGGGCACACAAAATTTTTGATTGTTTTGGGAATGCCTTAATGATTGAGGACAGTCGCATCTCCTTGACCCTTCATTGTCATTATATACTCATTTCCAATCATTGCATCTGTCTTAATACTAGTGTATATGTGTTGAAAAATGTCATAATTGTTACTCATATGGTATGAACAACCACTATCAAGTAACCACAAATCACTAGAGTGACATTCTTCTACTTGATCAGTACAAAACATATGTTCAGGAGGAGCAAAATCTGTAAGTATAGTTTCAAAAGTTTGTCCTCCTTTATTATTATGCCAACAATCTTTTTCAAGATGGTTTGTACTGTTAAAACCGAACGAAGAAAGTGATTTCCAACATTAAGCATACATACCAAAACCAAAGAAGAAGAAGTTCAGTGTTGTTTTTTTTTTGTTTCTCACAGTACAACGACTACACTCACAATACAATGACTAAAACCTGCACACACCGATTAACTTATTATATAAAGATAATTATGCCCATCTTATATATACATATATCCAAATATTATTTTATTATATCAGACGACACTACCATCCGCTAGACTTAGTGTTTTTTTTTATTTATTTTCAGTTGCATCCAGCCTTTGATTGACATTTCCAACACACACCTGCAAGAGAGTGAAGATTAGCTTATATTTTAACACTCCCCTATAAGCTAAACTTGCATAACTCCGATCTTTTTCTTCATCTTGCAAAACTCGGCATGCCTCAATGCTTTGGTAAATATATCTGCAGCTTGATCTTTTGTACTGCAAAATATCACTTTGAAAGATATAGTACCTAAACACCTAGAGGGGGGGGGGGGTGAATAGGTGACCTACTTCTTTTTAAATTTTAATGGCAGCAATCAGTTAAGTTCACAGAATTCTAACTATTTTATCACAGCAAACACACAGCATACACAGCAAATCACAATCACAGCAGACACAGAGATTTATAGTGGTTCCCCAAGCTTTGGGTACATCCACTTTCCCCCTTCGCCTATCTAGCAGTGTACTAGATTCAGCCAAACTTCACCACTGTCTCAGAACCCAAACTGGTTCCTACACCTCAGGCCCAAAGCCCTACAACTCAGCTTTTTCACAAAGCCTACACTCAGCCACAAAGGCCTACACTCAGCCAACAAGGCATACACTCAGCCACCAAGGCCTATACTTAGAGATTTCAATCTCCTACACTCAGGCTCTCAAGCCCTACCCTCAGCCTTTATAATTACAGGCTTACAAAACACTCAGATCCAAAGGATCCTACAAGATAAAAATGAATTTACAATTGTTAACTCAACAACCCAAAGACAAGAGAGGGAGGTTGTGAGTTTCTTGATGAGTTCTTGGAAGAACTCAACTGGATTCAATCTGACTTAGCTTTCTTCAAAGCTTCTTGAAAGTAGAACTCAATTAGATTGACTCCTTCTGCAGTTGATCCTTGACCTCTGCTTCTTAAGTCCCAGAATGAATCTGAATCCTTCTTCTCAGCCTAGTTCCAACGGCTGATTTCTTGGATGGAGCTCTCTCTCTCCAACTTCTTAGATCTGCACTTGGACAGCTAGATCTTCTTGTTTTGATACTTGATCAATAACTTGAACAACTCTGTGAATCACTTTTTGAATTGCTTCAGCAACTTCTTCAACAATAGTTTCTGTAGACTGTATGAGCCTATTTATAGGCCTTCTTCATGGTAACCGGCTGGTCCGGTTCATAACTGTCTTCTGATATCTCTGACAGGTGCTGTATACCGGCTGGAACGGCAGCTGTCAAGTCATCCAGTCAGTTCTTGAAAGTTCTCTAACTATCTGAAAGTGTCGAGACTTTCTGTCTTTAAGTGTCGACACTTATAGACCAAGTGTCGACACAAGTTGTGTAAGTGTCGACACAAGTCTACAAGGTGTCGACACAACTCCTTGTGTTGTAGATTCTATGTCTCGACACAGTTTCTTCTGCATGTGTCGACACTGAAATTGAGTGTCGACACAAGTACTTGATCTTCCATCTTTTGTTGAATTCTTCTAAGTGTCAACACATCTCCTTTGTGTCGACACAACTTCTTGTGTTGAATCTGTTAAGTGTCGACACTACTTCTTGATGTCGACACATAGTCTTCAATGTTGATACTTGTTGAGTGTCGACACAGCTCCTTGTGTCGACACTTGATTCTTCTGTTGAGACTTCAGCTGAGTGTCGACACATTCCCTTAGTGTCGACACTTGTACTTAGAATATTTTGTTGATCTTTCTGTTCTTTGCTAAGTGTCGACACAGCTCCATGTGTCAACACTTTCTTCAAGTGTTGAGTCTTCAGCTGAGTGTCGACACATTGTTCTTGTATCGACACTTTCTTTAAGTGCTGACTCTTCTGTTGAGTGTCGACACATTATTCTAGGTGTCGACACTTATACTTAGTCTCTGCTGACTTTTGCTGAGTGTCGACACAGCTCCAAGTGTCGACACTTTCTGGTGTAGACACAGTTCTTCTATGTGTCGACACTGCTGTTAAGTGTCGACACAGCTTTACTGCACTTTTCTTCACTGAGTGTCGACACAGCTCCTTGTATCGACACTTTCTGTCTGGTGTCGACTCAGCATCCCAGGTGTCGACACAATGACTCCAAGTGTCGACACTGCTTGTCTGGGTGTCGACACAAGTCTTCTTAAGTGTCGACACTTTCCCTCTGGGTGTCGACACATGGACTTAGAAATTTTTGCTTCAGTCCTGCAAATACTTAACCTGCACAAGTAACTCAAAAACACATCAAATACATTTTGATGTATATCATTGAGTTGGGTGAGTCTTCTTCAAATCAGGTACATTTAAACCAATGTACCCAACAATCTCCCCCTATTTGGAGAAGTCATAACCCTTAGTCAATGATATACACCATTCATAATAAAATTACAAAATGATGAAAAACAGGATTATGTACAGCAGGGTAAACATAACATGTATCAATTTTACATGTATACAAATACATCATCACATAACAAATAAGAAATAGACATAGATATATTCACAGAACAAACATGAAATATATTAATCATATATTGTTCTAATATCTGTCTTATACATTTTCAGAAGTTCACTAAATGTTTTCCATCCAAAAGATTACAAAATAAACTTCAAGAAAATTCTAAATCTATTTTTGTTCAGGCTCCTTAATGACTATCCCTTTGCCAGCTTGAACTTTAGCTTGGACAGGAGCAACAGCAGTTTCAGCATCAGCAAGCTTCTTGCCTTTCAGATCTTTCTTCTTAAGCTCTTCAGCTTTGATCTTCTGCCTCTCAAAATAATGGTATGGCTTAGGAAAGTACTTGCTAGGCTCCTGAGCTGTAGGAGGTAGTTTTCCCATCTTTGCCTTCCTTCTATATTGAACAATTGCCTCCTGTCTAGATTCATGTTTTCTCCATTCAGCTTCAGAGAACCACTTGTTCCTGTCTTGAATGTTGTCTTTGGCAGCTTTCTAGGCAGTTAATATAATGTTCCTACAGGTAGGGCTCCATTGCTCAAAATCTGGTCTCTGTTCAGCTTGTTCCCTAAACCTCTTCTTAGACAATCTTGTCTCTTCTTCTTTTTGCAATGCCTCTTGTATGGCTTCAGATATAGGCTGAACAACCTTTTCAATAATCACATTATCCTTGCCCCCAGGTGGGATGTACATAGTTTGTACATCAGCATGCACCATTTCAAAATCTGGAGGAGGATAAATGACTTGAGCTACTTTTGGTTGCTCACCTCCAAGATATGTTGGGTTAATTCCAGATTCAGCAACATCATTGTCATCACACAGAGGAGGATATCCAAGAGTTGCTCTGATAGAATTTGATATCCACTTAGCATGGTCAGAGCTTGCCTTGACTAACACTCTCTCCCCCTTTATGACTTCTCTAGCCATGTGATCTCTGACATCATTCTTCTGAAATCTTATTTGATTATCCAAGTATCTGACTCCATCTTTAAAGAAAGGTTTGAGCTTTTTAAGTTATTCAGATATGACCTTCTGGGAGTCTTCAATGGCAGTCTTAACAGCATTGATTTCTTCTTGAAATACTTTATCAAATTCAGCTTTAACAGTAACAGTAGAGGTAGAAGGTCCAGCAGCCTGGTTCTTTAATTCTGTGACAATAGCATTATGGGAAGCAGTAAGATTATCATTCATCCTTAGCTGATTTTCAAGAACATACCCTTGCTTTAATGCTATGTCATCTACTTGTGCTTTGATCTTTTCCTGGTGGGTTGCCAAGTACACCACTGCATTTCCACCCTTGTGAAAGTAGTCTGTCATCTCTTTCTTGTTAAGGTTCATTTCAAACCTTATAGACTTGATGTCCTGGGCCAGATCAAACTGTAAGGATTTCTGCCCTTCATCCACATACTTCTCTATTGTTTTTCTATGTTCATCCAGTTTAATCTGCATTGCCACCATTAAAGCACTATAATCTATTGATGGAGCTTGCTGAACTATAGGCTGTGGTGCAATAGATTGTAGAGCTTTCTTATAACTTTGGCTTCTTCTCTTGAATACATAAAGTTTCTTTTGCTTAGCCCTTGTAGCCTCCTCATCTTCAGATTCTGAGGAGCTGGCTATGTCAACCCTCTCCTTAGGGCTTGGAGGCCTCTCAGGCTGCACATCAGGTGCCTTCTCAGTTTCTTGCCTCACAGGCTCTTCATGAACTTGCACTTGCTCCCCCTCAAGTGAAGCATTCTCTTCTTCAGCAGTAGCCTTGTCCATGTCAAAATCTTGTTGGTCTAGATTTAAAAATAAATCTTCCATGGTGAATTCTTGTGGTGAAGGAGCTGGAGTAATTCTAGGTTCTTCAACCACTGGATCAGGAACCACTTCTAGTACAACAAATGTGTCTTTTATAACAGCATCTGGAACTTGACTATTCAGCTGAGTTTGCTGATGATCATCAGACAAATCAGTATTTTCCATAGAAAAATCTAAAGTGTTTAGTTCAGTGATTACCTCCAGTATGATGGTGGTTGCTTGTTCACTTTCCAGTGTAGTGGGTTCAGTTACAACTGGAAGCTCCCCCTGGCTGTGATCCTTGTGGATGGGGCTAGCTTGAGGTAGCTCCCCCTGGATCTCAGCATACTCTTGAGGAGCAGGAGTCTTTACATCAGGCTCTTCCTCATTTTCATCTGGAGTGAAGACAACCTGTTCTTCACTGTCAGAACTACTAGTGGACTCTTGTGCCACTGGAGCAGTTTTTCTTTTCTTCTGTGGTGGAATCTCCTTCTCAGAAACTATCTTTTCAGGGGTTGGCAGCTCCTTAGTCAACACCCTGTCCCATCTGAAAAATATCCTCATATCCATCTTTCTCATATGGTTTATTTTGCTTCCAGCAGCAGTACTCATTACTTTAGGTATTACACCAGCTAGGTAGAGACTTAAGATTCTGCCCAGGTTGAGCTTCTTTATACTTTCTTTGATTTTCTCAAATACTATAACTGACCAATCAGTTCTTAAAGTGAAGATAATCCTGGTCATTATATTGAACATAGAGGCAGACACTCTGTCTTGCCCTCCTAGCTTACTGAGAATAAATTTTCCAACAATCTCAGACATGAATTTGCCTTGGATGTTCATGCCTTTTCTAAGGAATACTGATCCAAGCTTCATCTTAGGATCCAGTCCACACCAGGTTAGAGCTTCCCTGGTCTTTGATGCAGTAACTTCATCTTCCTCTTGAGTTCTTGGAAGCTGTAGAATCTTCCGTAGACTTTTTGGTGATACCTTGACCCTCTCACCATGAACTCTGGATTTGATGTTGTATCCAGATTCGTCCACCTTTGCTCCATTGAGGAATTCAAGTACATCTTTCTTCCATATCTTAGTAGGTTCTGAAACGAGATAATCTAACCCAGAATCGGCAACTAGGGTTATCACGTGCTTGATTTCTTGCTCAGCATCCTCAAAGGCGCCGCGCACCAGCTCGTATCCCTCGTTGACATTCTCCTCAAGCTTAGGCGCTATTAGGGTTTGTAGAATTTGTCTTAAGAAAAGAGAGGTGTCGACACAGAAGTTTGGTCTCGAAACTTTGAAAGCGTGTCGACAAACTAAGACAAAACTCTATTTATACCTTTCTAATTTTAAAGATGAACAGGCGGGATAGCTAACTTAAAATGTGTCGACACTGGCAATAAGTGTCGACACTGACTTATAATGTCTCGACACATATGTGTCGACACAAGTTTAGTCAACAGATTTTATGTGTCGACACTTGGTTATGTGTCGACACAACATAACTCGACACATTGTCGAGACTTTACTTAGAAAATTCTGAGTAAATACTAAGTGTCGACACCACTTTGGATGTGTCGACACCTACTTGGCATGTGTCAACACTAATATTCTGAAGTGTCGACACCAACTTCCTAGATGTGTCGACACCTATTTCCTGAAGTGTCGACACCACTATTCTGTGTCGACATAGACTTGTCTATATGTCGACACCACTATTCTGTAAACTTACTCTAAATTTATCATTCCTAGTTCAATTTTAAATCTATTGAACTTAGCTTCTTCTAGGGGCTTAATATACATATCAGCTATTTGATTATCAGTTTTAACATATTTTAATAAAATATCTTCTCTTTCTACATGCTCCCTAAGAAAATGATATTTAATTTCAATATGTTTTGTTCTACTATGATATACAGGATTATTAGCTATTGAAATAGCACTTGTAGAATCACAGAAGAGTGGAGTTCTACTTACCTGAAATCCATAGTCCTCTAGCTGATGTTGTATCCACAGAAGTTGAGCACAGCAACTTCCTGCAGCCACATACTCTGACTCTGCAGTGGAGATAGCCACATTGGTTTGCTTTTTGCTACTCCATGAAATTAGTCTCCCACCTAGGAATTGACAGGTTCCAGTAGTGCTTTTTCTATCTTCTTTGCATCCTGCAAAGTCCGCATCTGAATAACATGTTAGTTCAAAATCTCCATTCCTAGGGTACTAGAGGCCTAGATAGGGAGTGCCCTTTAGATATCTCAATATTCTTTTGACTGCTGTCAAATGAGACTCTTTAGGGCAGGCTTGATACCTTGCACAGACACATGTAGCATACATGATATCTGGTCTACTACCAGTCAAGTATAATAGAGAGCCAACTATCCCTCTATACAAGGTTTCATCTACAGGTTTCCCTGCATCATCCTTGCTAAGAGACATACTTGACCACATAGGAGTCTTCATGGTACTGGATGAATCCATACCATACTTCCTTATGAGTTCTAGGGTGAACTTGGACTGACATATGGATAAACCACTCTCAGTCTGTTTAACTTGGAGACCCAAGAAAAACTTCAGCTCTCTCATACTACTCATCTCAAATTGACCTTGCATCAGTTTTGCAAACTTTTTGCAAAGGCTGCTTTTAGTAGACCCAAATATAATGTCATCTACATATATTTGGACTAGTATAACTTTGCCTCTAGATTCCCTAAGGAATAGATTCTTATCTATTTTCCCCCTTGAGAACTTGTTCTCAATGAGGAAACTAGATAGGGTTTCATACCAAGCCCTAGGGGCTTGCTTTAACCCATATAAAGCTTTCCTAAGTCTATAGACATGATGAGGTAAAGTTGGATCAACAAAACCTGAAGGCTGTTCCACATAGACTTCTTCCTTAAGATTACCATTCAGAAATGCTGACTTGACATCCATTTGGTAAACCTTGAATCCTTGATAGGTTGCATAGGCTAAGAACATCCTTATGGCTTCCAGTCTGCCTACTGGAGCAAAAGTTTGATCAAAGTCAATACCTTCTTCTTGCCTATATCCTTTAGCAACCAATCTTGCTTTATTCTTAATGATGACCCCTTGTTCATCCATCTTATTCCTGTAGATCCACTTGGTTCCTATTATATTGTGATCTTTAGGTTTAGGAACAAGTTCCCAGACCTTGCACCTCTTGAACTGATTAAGCTCTTCTTGCATTGCTTCAGTCCATTGTGGATCTTGTATTGCTTCTTCAAACTTCTTAGGTTCAACTTGAGATAGAAAACTGGAGTAGATTGCTGCATTTATGTTTCTGCTCCTGGTTTGTACTCCTTGTCTTGGATCTCCAATAATCTGCTCTACTGGATGATCTCTAAGATGCCTGTTGGCTGGAGGCATCCTAACTTCTGGTTGAACCTCTTCAGCATCTCCATCATGCTGTACTCCTTGTACTTCTTCTGCAATTGACACATGTAGTTCTCCCCCTGGACAACAGCTACTGTCCTCTACTTGCTGTCTTGTAGCAGGTACTTCTATAGTAAGCTTGTCCATCTTCTTTGTTAAACCTGTGGGGCTGCATACAGTACTAGACAACTCATTGTTAATAAGTTTAGTCTCATCAAAAACTACATGCACAGATTCTTCTACAACTTGTGTAGTCAAGTTGTAGACTCTATAAGCCTTACTGTTATTGCTGTACCCAACAAAAATTCCCTCTTGGGACTTGGCAGCAAACTTAGTCAAGTAAGACTTCCCATTATTAAGTATGAAGCATTTGCAACCAAAGATCCTGAAATAGGATAGGTTTGGTTTCCTGCCTTTCACAACTTCATAGGGGGTCTTGTTGAGCCTTTTAGTGATGGTAGCCCTATTTATAACATGACATGCAGTATTAACTGCTTCAGCCCAGAAATACTCTGGCAGTGATGTATCACTTAATAGGGTCCTACCAGCCTCTATCAAGGTTCTATTCTTCCTCTCAGCAATGCCATTTTACTGAGGTGTTCTAGGTGAAGAGAATTCTTGAAATATCCTAAATTCTTCACATAGTTTTGTCATGCTTTCAGACTGAAATTCAGTACCATGGTCACTTCTAATCTTGACCACTATACTAATTAGTCCATTCTGAATTTGTTTGACAAAGCTATGGAAGACAATATGTGTTTCATATTTCTGTCTTAAGAAGAACACCCAGAAAAACCTTGAGTAGTCATCTACAACTAAAAGGGTATTGACCTTCCTACCTAAGCTGTGAACTGGCATTGGACCAAAGAGATCCAAGTGCAAGAGGTATAAACACCTCACAGCATCTTTGTTTTCTATGCTTCTAAAGGTGGATTTAGTCTGCTTGCCCTTTTGACAAGCTGAGCAAATACCATCTTTAACACACTTAACTTGAGGATCATTCCTCACTAACTTTTTGCTAAAGAGTTTGCCAATAGTCTTGTAGTTAAGATGGGCAAGCCTCTTGTGCCATTTGACACAATGAGAGACTGTCTCATCAGCTACAAGACACACTGGAGAACCACTGTTCTCAACCATAATATCTAAGCAATAGACATTCTTTTTCCTATAACCAGTCAAAATAATCTCTTGATCAGTTGACCTCTTGATATGACAACCATTTTTAACAAATGAGATGTCATACCCTACATCACTTAATTGACTTATACTTATTAGGTTGTGTTTCAACCCTTTAACATAAGCCACTTGAGTAATGGTAACCAAGTTAGTAGAAATGTTACCAAATCATTTGATGATTCCTTTTTCAGAACCACCAAAGGTGACTTTTGGACCATCTTTTATTGCGATGTAGTCCCTTAGTAATCCTCTAGTTCCAGTCATATGTCTGGAACATCCACTGTCCAAGTACCATGTTGGGGTATGACCACTTGGACTCACCTGCAAAACAGATTAATAAACCTTAGAACCCAAAGAATTCTTGGGTCCTTAGTACTTGTTAGTTTGCAACTTGACAAAGCTACCTACTGGATTTCCAACAGGTAGTTTGATACTCACTTTGGCACTAGCATTGTGCCAACAGTCCATTGCAAAGTGGCCAACTTTGCCACGACACCAACATTCAAATTTATTGTACCTTTGCTTAGGTACAGTCTTTGCTGTCTTATCTACAGCAGACTTGTTGAATGTTGAGGCTTTGCCCTTGGACTTGGACTTGGACTGCTCAGTCCTTGCAGGTCTAGTAAAGCCCAGTCCAGCTTTACCCTTGTGATGAATAAATTCATCAATTATGGGTAACACTGACTTAGGTTTAGAAAACCTAGCAACAAGCTCTCTCTCCTTCTGAAGATTTATCTCCAGACTCTTGATTTGATCATTCTTAAAGGTGATAGTCCCCACCTGAATCACTGTTATGTGTTTCAGCCTGGCTATCTCATTAAGCTTTTGATCAAATAGCTTCTCAGAAACTGTTGCAGCAGCTTTAAGATCAGCAATTTCCTTTGCCTGACTTTTGGCTAGGGACTTGCTTTTCTTGTAAGCTTGCAATAGTACTTTATATTCATCTATAAGCTGATGAATATCTTCCTCAGACTCAGATACACTCTCATCACTATATGATGATGAATCTGATTCTGTACTAGAACAAGAAACTGAACTTAAAGTTGAACTTTGTACCTTACTGGGTCCTGGCTGCTGCAGGATTTTGTCATGCTCTGTCAAAGCCATTAGCCCTTGGCATTGACTGTCTTCTTGTTCATAAATAGACTCCATTATCTGCATGAATTCTTCTTCTTCTTCTTCAGCAAACAGCCCTATGTATGTCTCAGCATCAGACTCAGTTTCTGAAGAAGAGATATCTGATAGAGTCTTCTCTTTCTTAGAAACAAAAGACTTCTCTTTCTTGCCTTTGAAATGAGTCTTCTTCTTGTCACTAGACTCCTTTCTCTTTTCAGGACAATCTGCAACAACATGACCTTGTCTATTGCAGCAATAGCACACTATTTTAGAAACAGTTGCCTTGCTAGATTTAGTCTTCTTCCTGTCCTTCTTTGAGGCCTTTTTATCCTGATAAAAATCTTCTTTTCTTTTTGAAGTAGAAGGCCTTGACCTCCACTGTTTCTTCTTCAAGAATTTCTGAAAATGTCTAATGAAGACAACAAAGTCTTCATCACTTTCACTGCTTTCAGATTTTGTGCTGACTGACTCATCTGACTCTGATTCAACTACCTTTGGAGGTGGAGTTGATGACTTATTCCTGCACTTTCTGGAGGCTTCTGTCTTGAAAGCTACTGTTCTTTCCTTGTGTTCAGTTTTTGTTGATTTCTCCTTCTCTTTTCTCACTGTCAACTGCATTTCATAAGACAATAACTTGCCAAACAGTGTAGGTGGAGGAATTTCTCCCAACTTAGCCATTTCTCTAATGGCACAAATCTTTGTGTCCCAATCTTTAGTTAGGGACCTTAGGAACTTGTCATTTAGTTCATAATTGCTGAACTCTCTTCCATAAGACATGAGTTCATTCACTATTCTGTAGAACTTCTTATAGCACTCAGTTATGCTATCACCCTTTCCTTGTCTAAAACTTTCATACTCCTGATTTAGCAAGGATTTTCTATCTTGTCTAACTTCTTCAGAACCCTCCATATACACAATAAGAGTGTCTCACATCTCTTTGGCTGTCTTACAGTGTATTAGATTCTGAAAAGTTGCATCATCTATGACACTCACTATAATGTTTTGTGCCCTTTTGTCCATGATGGCTAGGACAATCTCATCCTTAGTCATTTCAGAGAAATCCTTTGGGGTTCTCTGATTTGCATCTAGAACTGATATCTTCATGGGCACATAAGACCCTTCCTTTACTGTGATGTATATCCTAGGGTCTGAGGCTTCCATAAACAGCCTTACCCTTTCCTTCCAAATCCCAAAGATTTCCTTTCTACATATAGGTAATTTCATGGAACCCAATTCCTTGTGATTCTCAGAGGAACCCATGGTTCTTGATTTTCTTAAATCTGTAATTTACTTAGACTGAATCTGCCAATCAGGATCTCCTCAGACTGTTAGTCCATTTTGAGTAACCTCCCTCTGATACCACTTGAAAGATATAGTACCTAAACACCTAGAGGTGGGGGGGGGGGGGTGAATAGGTGACCTACTTCTTTTTAAACTTTAATGGCAGCAATCAGTTAAGTTCACAGAATTCTAACTATTTTATTACAGCAAACACACAGCATACACAGCAAATCACAATCACAGCAGACACAGAGATTTATAGTGGTTCCCCAAGCTTTGGGTACATCCACTTTCCCCCTTCGCCTATCTAGCAGTGTACTAGATTCGGCCAAACTTCACCACTGTCTCAGAACCCAAACTGGTTCCTACACCTCAGGACCAAAGCCCTACAACTCAGCTTTTCCACAAAGCCTACACTCAGCCACAAAGGCCTACACTCAGCCAACAAGGCCTACACTCAGCCACCAAGGCTTACACTCAGAGATTTCAATCTCCTACACTCAGGTTCTCAAGCCCTACCCTCAGCCTTTATAATTACAGGCTTACAAAACACTCAGATCCAAAGGATCCTACAAGATAAAAATGAATTTACAATTGTTAACTCAACAACCCAAAGACAAGAGAGGGAGGTTGTGAGTTTCTTGATGAGTTCTTGGAAGAACTCAGCTGGATTCAATCTGACTTAGCTTTCTTCAAAGCTTATTGAAAGTAGAACTCAATTAGATTAACTCCTTCTGCAGTTGATCCTTGACCTCTGCTTCTTAAGACCCAGAATGAATCTGAATCCTTCTTCTCAGCCTAGTTCCAACGGCTGATTTCTTGGATGGAGCCCTCTCTCTCCAACTTCTTAGATCTGCACTTGTACAGCTAGATCTTCTTGTTTTGATACTTGATCAATAACTTGAACAACTCTGTGAACCACTTTTTGAATTGCTTCAGCAACTTCTTCAACAACAGTTTCTGTAGACTGTATGAGCCTATTTATAGGCCTTCTTCATGGTAACCGGCTGGTCCGGTTCATAACTGTCTTCTGATATCTCTGACAGGTGCTGTAGACCGGCTGGAACGGCAGCTGTCAAGTCATCCAGTCAGTTCTTGAAAGTTCTCTAACTGTCTGAAAGTGTCGAGACTTTCTGTCTTTAAGTGTCGACACTTATAGACCAAGTGTCGACACAAGTTGTGTAAGTGTCGACACAAGTCTACAAGGTGTCGACACAACTCCTTGTGTTGTAGATTCTATGTCTCGACGCAGTTTCTTCTGCATGTGTCGACACTGAAATTGAGTGTCGACACAAGTACTTGATCTTCTATCTTTTGCTGAATTCTTCTTAGTGTCGACACATCTCCTTTGTGTCGACACAACTTCTTGTGTTGAATCTGTTAAGTGTCGACACTACTTCTTGATGTCGACACATAGTCTTCAATGTTGATACTTGCTAAGTGTCGACACAGCTCCTTGTGTCGACACTTGATTCTTCTGTTGAGACTTCAGCTGAGTGTCGACATATTCCCTTAGTGTCGACACTTGTACTTAGAATATTTTGTTGATCTTTCTGTTCTTTGCTAAGTGTCGACACAGCTCAATGTGTCGACACTTTCTTCAAGTGTTGAGTCTTCAGCTGAGTGTCGACACATTGTTCTTGTGTTGACACTTTCTTTAAGTGCTGACTCTTCTGTTGAGTGTCGACACATTGTTCTGGGTGTCGACACTTATACTTAGTCTCTGCTGACTTTTGCTGAGTGTCGACACAGCTCCAAGTGTCGACACTTTCTGGTGTAGACACAGTTCTTCTATGTGTCGACACTGCTGTTAAGTGTCGACACAGCTTTACTGTACTTTTCTTCACTGAGTGTCGACACAGCTCCTTGTGTCGACACTTTCTGTCTGGTGTCGACTCAACATCCCAGGTGTCGACACAATGACTCCAAGTGTCGACACTGCTTGTCTTGGTGTCGACACAAGTCTTCTTAAGTGTCGACACTTTCCCTCTGGGTGTCGACACATGGACTTAGAAATTTTTGCTTCAGTCCTGCAAATACTTAACCTGCACAAGTAACTCAAAAACACATCAAATACATTTTGATGTATATCATTGAGTTGGGTGAGACTTCTTCAAATCAGGTACATTTAAACCAATGTACCCAACACACTTCAACTTCACCATTCTTCACAAGCTCACGAATGAAATGATATTTCATTCTCATGTGTTTGACTCTTCCATGAAACATGGGGTTCTTTGTCAAGGCGATAGCTGCTTGATTATCGCAATTCAACTTCGTAGGCCCATTCTGTGACTGCCATAGTTCTTCAAGCATCATTCGCAGCCAAACAATTTGACATCATGTTATGGTTAGTGCGGCATATTCTGCTTCGGCTGTGGAGATGGCAACTACCTTCTGCTTCTTTGACTGCCATGATATAGCACCATATCCAATGCTAAACACGTATCCAGATGTGCTCTTGCTATCGTCAAGATTGTTTCCCCAATCACTATCATTGAACCCCACCAGTTGATAATTCTCAACCTTCTCATACAGGATTCCATGATCAAGTGTACCAGCCAGGTAACGAAGAATTCGTTTACCTGCTTCCCAATGACTCTGCTTCGGGTTCTCCATAAAACGACTGATCAAGCTAACAACAAACATAATATCTGGCCTTGTTGCCGTCAGGTACATGAGGCTTCCAACCAGGCTTCTGAATAATGATGAGTCGATAGTCTTCTCATCTCCATCCTTACTCAGCTTCAACCCAAACTCCATGGGAGAACTAATGGGAACCGCGTTCTCCATCTTAAATCTCTTCACGATCTCTGCAGCGTACTTGGTTTGGGAGATAGAGATCTTCCCAACACTATAATTGACTTCAATCCCCAGAAATAGTGAGCATAACCAAGATCGGTCATCTCAAATTACTTATTCATCATCTTCTTGAAATCTTCACATAGGCTTTCAGAGTTGCCTGTGAAAATCAGATCATCGACATAAAGGCAAACAAACAGAAATTTACCTCCTTCTTCCTTGATATACAAAGTGTGCTCATACGGGCATTTTTTGAACCCGTTCTTCTCAAAGTAGCTATCAATTCTCTCATACCAGACACGAGGAGCCTGCTTCAACCCATATAGGGCTCTCTTCAATCTGCACACCTTATTTTCATCACCTTTCTTCACATATCCTGGAGGCTGATCAATGTAGACTTCTTCTTTCAGAACTCCATTCAGGAAAGCCGACTTAACGTCCATCTGATGGACCTCCCAATCATGCTGAGCTGCCAAAGCTAGCACCAATCTGATCGTCTCTAGGCGTATGACAGGTGCAAACACCTCATTATAGTCATACCCATATTTTTGCTTGTACCCTTTCACAACTAAACGAGCCTTGTTCTTCTCAACTTCTCCTCTTTCATTCAGCTTTGTCTTGTAAATCCACTTCACTCCAATTGAGTTGTGGCCTTTTGGAAGTTCAGATAACTCCCAAGTATCATTCTTTAGGATAGATTGGATCTCTTGATCCATAGCTTTCCTCCACTTTTCATTCTGTATAGCTTCAACAAATTCGACCGAAACAACATCGAAAAATAAGGCAAAGTCCGCTCATTCATCATTCAAAACATTCTGAGATCTATCATAGATCTCCCGCAGACTTTTGGTCTTTCTTTCAGGGGTCACAGACACCCCACTTGATGATGATGATGAGCCGGGAGGGAAAGTATGAACAGGTGATCTATCTTCTTCTGGTGCTTGCACCTCCTCGTTCTCATTCTCAGGAGAATCTTTCTACCCCTCTTCTCCAATCCTTATAGGAATTGTAGACTTGTCTTTCTCAGACCAATCCCACTTGACCTTCTCATCAAACACAACATCCCTGCTGATGATTGTGTTCTTCTTCATCGGGTTGTACAGTTTGTAAGCCTTTGATTGCTCACTGTACCTAACAAAAATGCATTTTTCTGACTTCTCATCAAGCTTCCCTCTTAGCTTCTCAGGAACGTGAGAGTAAGCAACACATCCAAATACTTTTAGATGATAAACACTTGGCTTGATTCCACTCCAGGCTTCATAAGGAGTCAGCCCATTTAGATTCTTGGTCACTGACCTGTTCTGCAGATAGACAGCAGTGGCAACTGCTTCTGCCCAGTAAGAGTCTGCATCCCCATAGCATGGATCATGCTTCTGGCTGCTTCCATGATTGTCCTGTTCTTCCTCTCCGCCACACCATTCTGTTGCGGTGTGTATCTAGTAGTCAGTTGGTGCCAAATGTCGGTCTTCTTAAAGTATTCTCTAAATTCGTTGGAGAGATACTCTCCTCCTCTATCAATCCTGAGTGCCTTCAGTTTATGGCCACTTTGCCTTTCCACCATGGCTTTTAATTGCTGGAAGTATCCAAATACTTCCGACTTCTCTTATAAAAAATATACCCACGTCTGTTTGCTAAAATCATCAGTGAAGGTGAGAATATACCTGCTACCACCAATGGATGTCGTCCTCATTGGTCCACAAACATCTGAGTGTACAAGCTGGAGAGGCCTCGATGCTCTCCATGCTCCTTCTTTAGGAAATGAGCTCCTTGAATGCTTCCCGAAGATGCATCCCTCACAGAGCTTCTCAGTCTTCTCCACAACTGGAAAACCACGAACCAGCTGACGTTTGCCCATCTCAGAAAGAGCTCCAAAATTCAGATGCCCAAATCTATGTTGCCGTAGCATAGACTTGCCATCCACTACTGCACTCAAGCAGTTCACTGATTCACATCCAAACTTGATCGGGAACATCTTGTTTGGAGTCATGTCTACCTTTCCCACAAGAATGCGATCCCTATCCCGGATCTCACAAGCGTCCTTCTTGAAATGGACATCATGTCCTCTCTTCAACAACTGACCAACACTGATCAGGTTGTGTTTTAGTCCTGGCCCAAAATGGACATCAGAAATTATCTTCGTGCCCTTCTTCGTCTTTACCGAGACGATCCCGCTACCTTTCACTTGTAGCCTTTTATCATCACCTGTACGAACCTCCTTCTGAATAGATTCATCCAGGCGCTTGAACAGCTCCCTGTTCCCAGACATGTGGTTGCTGCAACCAATGTCTATGTACCATACGCCATTGATAAAGTTCTCGTTCCCATCAGAGGTCAGAAACATATCACTTCTATCTTCATTCACCTTCTCATGCATGAAGGTGGACTCTTTCCCTTCCTCAGGATGCTTCTTCCAACAAAACTTTGTCGTGTGCCCAAACTTCTGACAGTTAAAACACTGAATCTGAGATAGTGGTCTTCCTCTTCCCCTGCCTCTAATAGTGCCTTCTCCTCTGTGATGATAACTTTGTTGCTGCTGTTGTTGTTTACCTCGATCTCCATCTGATCGATCTCCTTGTCCTCTGAATGCGGATCTTCCTCTACCTCTGTAGCTTCCTTTCATGGACAGCTGTGTCTGGAAAGCTTGCTCAACAGGAATGGTTTCATACTGCTTCATTCTCAATTCGTGAGACTGAAGTGACCCCATCAAACTTTCCAACGTCAAAGTCGATAAGTCCATTGACTCTTCTATCGTCACCACGACATTCTCAAACTTGCGAGGTAGACTCCGCAAGATCTTCTCAATCACCTTCTTATTCTCCACCGCTTCGCCGGTCACCAACATCTTGTTTGTCAAAGCAACTACACGATTGAAAAATTCTTCAATCGATTTGAGTCCTTCATCTTCAACGTGTCAAACTCGCATCGAAGCGTTTGAAGGCGAACTAACTTCACTTTATCTTCACCTCTGTAAGCGGTGTGAAGAGTATCTCAGGCTTCTTTTGAAGTTTTCGCCAAGGCAATGCTCTCAAAAATTACCTCATCCACCGATTGATAAATGAAGTAAAGTGCTTTCTTGTCTTTCTTCCGCGCCTCCTTCAAATCCGTAAATTGTTTTGCCGAAAGTGTATTCACATCTTTTGGTTCTTCTACGCCATCCTCTACAAGATGCCAAAGATCTTGGGATTCATAAAGAACCTTCATCATCACACGCCACTTGTGATAATTCTTCCCATCAAAGCGAGGGAGTTGTGGCTTAGTCAAATCACTCGAAGTTACTTCCATCTTCTTCTTCTTTCCTTTTCACAAGAAATCCCCAAATTGAAGCGGATCTGACAAGACCCTTCTTCCCCAAAGAACGAACAGTGGAACTACCTTCCATTAGCGAATTGAAGTAGATCCACGCAAGGGCAAAAAAAATAGAAAACCCCAAAACTCTGACACGGCGCTCTGATACCAGATGTTAAAATCGAAGGAAGAAAGTGATTTCCAACATTAAGCATACATACCAAAACCAAGGAAGAAGAAGTTCAGTGTTTTTTTTGTTTCTCACAGTACATCGACTACACTCACAGTACAACGACTAAAACCTGCACACACCGATTAACTTATTATATAAAGATAATTATGCCCATCTTATATATACATATATCCTAATATTACTTTATTATATCAGACGACACTACCATCTCCTAGACTTAGTGTTTTTGTTAATTTATTTCCAGTTGCATCCAGCCTTTGATTGACATTTCCAACACACCCCTGCAAGAGAGAGAAGATTAGCTTATATTTTAACATGTATGTTTGCACATTTTATATATGTAAAAATATATTTGCATGTCATGATTTGTCTGTTTATAGAGCACACAAAACGACTTCTTAGATTCTTTTTCTTGCTTGCCATCTCTCTGCCTATATTCTTCTCTTCCTCTACCTCTACTTCTTCCTCTACATGATCATCTACTCTTCTTTTGTGGTGAGTGTGGTTTCTCAAATTTGTTGGAAGAATAATTATCTTTTTTGACATCCATTTAGACTGAAGTGCTTGCTCAGTGGGGGTACTTTCAACATTATTAAATCTCTCTTCATGTGCCAGAGAGTCCCACTAAGCCCTATTAAAGAGTAGTGCTGCAAATTCTTGGATTCCTATACTACAGCTACTACATAGTTGTATTTTTGAGGTAATCGACACAAGAATTTGGTGACTATCTTCGGCTCCTCAATTACGGATCCGTTTTGGGGGGGCTTATTTTCACCGGTCAAGCGGTTACGACCGCATGAATTATGATCTGGTTCATGCGGTCGTAACCGCTTGACCGGTGAAAATAAGTCCCCCCCCCAAACTAAGCCTACATGTCCTAATGATCTAATATCATTTGGAAATACCATAATGTTTTTATTTCTATAACTACTGCATTTAAGAAAAATGCGGCGTTATCTGTGAAAATGATTGCCTCGCATTATATGGTTAACATATGGAAATTTACGTAGAGCACTTGCTTTGCTTGGTTTAGATAAATAATAAAGTAGTCAAAATTTGTAGCGAAGTGAACCGGTGAAAGAAATAAACCAAACAGTGAACCGGGGAGAAAAAGGAATGGGTCGTCTGCTAAGCATTGAGTTCATGAATTAACTCCAAAGCTTAACGCAGACATAAGACAAAAGTCAAATAAGAAAAGGCCCATCAAGGCGCCCCCAATCCCTTCAAATAATGTATGATGATGTATTTAAATAAGTGCTTATTCTAATTAAGCACATTACTTGAAGTAAATCCTTTTGTATTTTATATCAATTTATTAGTTTTTTAAAAAAAAACATTTTAAATTTGAAAAAATATATTTTGTCAACTTATTTGCGAAAAACATGGTGGCTAGAATGAGACCCGAATTATTGGAAAACATAAGTAGGGGGATGCGTGTGAGCGCATTGTACAACTCTACCGCATATAAGTTTCAGCGTGAACAAGTGTTGTGAAATTGTGACAGGATCCGCGTCTACGGTGGTTCGCCGCGTATCTAGCAACGGAAGCTAGTCTGAGCAGAAATAAAACAAAATTAAATCCAAAACCAAGCACAACCAGATGACAAAAAAATTATGTGGTTCGGAGTTGGGACTCCTACTCCACGGGGAGAGCGCGCCAGAAAGATCCACTAAAACTGATGAGGTTTACAAGATACAACAAGAGAAAACAGAAAACACTGAAAAGAGAACACTGTCTATCTTCCCCGCTGGAATCACCGCCTGGATCTGCCGCCTGATGCCGATCCCGCCTGGATCTGCCTCCTGAAGTCGTCGAACGCCTGGAGTCAACTTCTGGAGGCCGACCGGATATCGCCTCGCCTGAGGTGACCGGATGTGCCGCCTCCGTTAGCTCCGCCTGTATCGTCGCCTCTGCGCCTGCTGCCGTCATCGCCGCGCCTGATTCCGCCGAACCTCTGGGGCCTACTGCAGGTGGCCGGCCGGATGTCGCCTCGCCTGAGGTGACCGGATGCGCCGCAACCTTGCGCGCCAGATGCCGCCGCCTGCTGCCGCCGTTCGCCGGAAGAACCGCCTGAAAAGCTCAAAGCTCTCCCTCTCTGAATTCTCACTAGTGTTGTATATCCTGTTTTTTGTAGCAGCCCCCTCCCAAACATATATATAAGAGAGCACCCCCCTCTCCTAACTAGGAAGAAGAGGGCCATCAATGGTTTTCATTGATGACGCTGGCCAGATGAGGAAGGAGGCCAGCCGGCCCTTAATGGCCCTTGCCAAAACTGAATGGATTTCCAATTAAACGATAAGCTTGGATAGGAATAACCCTTAATCCCTCCCAAAAATCAGTCATCCCATTTAATTGAAATTCCCATAATAAGAGGTGGCCATGGATCGCGGACGTGGCGCGATCCGGACGGTCCGAGTCCATGCGTGAGGTGTCACAATCCTAACAATCTCCACCATGATGCCTCATGCCACAACCAAACTCCACCTCGAAGTCAAACAAAACGTATCTGAACCTCCAACCTTGATCTACCCTACTGGCGACTACAAGCCCCCTCTCCCTAGGGCCCTCACGATCAACATGCATCAGTCTGAGTCAAGTCAAAATTGACTCGCCTCACTGATTTCTCCCGCATGCTCGCAACGCATTCCTCTGTAGGAAACTCCCGCAACATCATGCCTCTACCCCTAGCGAACTCCCTCGACTCCTGGTGGCGCACACCACTGTGCAGCTCCACCTTCTTCTGAGTAAACCTGAGTTCCTTGGTGGGACTCCTGAGCCAGATGGCTCCCCTTGTGGTGCCTGGGTACTCCTGAGATGACTCTCTACCCGTCTCCTCTACGGCTGCGAAGATTATACCTCCGCCAAGGTCCTCTCTCCGAGCACACGCCCTAGCCACGAATCCTGCCCCGCTCCTCCGCTGGTCCTTCCTAGCTTTTCGCTGAGAACGATCTCTGCTCTCTAAAGCTCTATCGAAGGAACCGCGATCTGAGGAGATCACCTGAAATGCATACGCTACCGTATCCTGCAGCTTGAGAGACGGTCTGACCTCTCTCCTCGCATCTCCCTTGGCAATCGTGGTGTCAATCAGTCTATAGAGCGATCCGGAACGCTCTCTTCTCAAGACTGTCTGCGCGCCTCTCCTGATCTCATCGGCCAAGCACAACTGGATTGTGCTGATGACCTTCAGATCTAGCTCATCCCACTCGTCGTCCTTCTTCCCAGACTTCTCCTTTCCGAGGAGAGCCTTATGAAAACCTTGCTGGACGAGAACCGCTTTGGCCCATTTCTGCCACAGACCAAAGTCAATTTTGTCGTCGTACTTGGGGACTTCAAATTTCGCTGTCATTATTGCTCACCGGGGTCCGAAGGGTCGAACCTCCCTCTGATACCAATTGTTGTGAAATTGGGACAGGATCCGCGTCTACGGTGGTTCGCCGCGGATCTAGCAACGGAAGCTAGTCTGAGCAGAAATAAAACAAAATTAAATCCAAAACCAAGCACAACCAGACGACAAAATAATTATGTGGTTCGGAGTTGGGACTCCTACTCCACGGGGAGAGCGCGCCAGAAAGATCCACTAAAACTGATGAGGTTTACAAGATACAACAAGAGAAAACAGAAAACACTGAAAAGAGAACACTGGCTATCTTCCCCGCTGGAATCACCGCCTGCTTCTGCCGCCTGATGCCGATCCCGCCTGGATCTGCCTCCTGAAGTCGTCGAACGCCTGGAGTCAACTTCTAGAGGTCGACCGGATGTCGCCTCGCCTGAGGTGACCGGATGTGCCGCCTCCGTTAGCTCCGCCTGTATCGTCGCCTCTGCGCCTGCTGCCGTCGTCGCCGCGTCTGATTCCGCCGAACCTCTGGGGCCTACTGCAGGTGGCCGGCCGGATGTCGCCTCGCCTGAGGTGACCGGATGCACCGCAACCTTGCGCGCCAGATGCCGCCGCCTGCTGCCGCCGTTCGCCGGAAGAACCGCCTGAAAAGCTCAAAGCTCTCCCTCTCTGAATTCTCACTAGTGTTGTATATCCTGTTTTTTGTAGCAGCCCCCTCCCAAACATATATATAAGAGAGCACCCCCCTCTCCTAACTAGGAAGAAGAGGGCCATCAATGGTTTTCATTGATGACGCCGGCCAGATGAGGAAGGAGGCCAGCCGGCCCTTAATGGCCCTTGCCAAAACTGAATGGATTTCCAATTAAACGATAAGCTTGGATAGGAATAACCCTTAATCCCTCCCAAAAATCAGTCATCCCATTTAATTGAAATTCCCATAATAAGAGGTGGTCATGGATCGCGGACGTGGCGCGATCCGGACGGTCCGAGTCCATGCGTGAGGTGTCACAATCCTAACAAACAAGTTGATTTCTTTGGTGTTGTGCAAATCAATATATAAAATTGAGAGATAAAAGGCTTAAAGTGCACTGCAAACTATAATATGTTGTTTGAGTATGATTCGATTCAGTTTTGATTCGATTTGCGGTTTTTGATTGTAAGTGACAGCTCTACTTATAACCGACATCAACGCTTACAATGAATGTAGAACTCACTCCGTAGCAGCTGGTGTTGAGGAAATGTCATTTCAAATTAAGCTCGACCCATTAGAGAATATTCGTTTGCCTGCTTGACACGTTAAGAGACACATGGATAATTAGATTGTCAAAAACACCTACTCAAACATAGCAAGACATGTTAACTTTTCTCAACGTGGTCAGCAAGATAGCCCAAACGCCAAATTAATATCTTCGGAACTACCCAGTTCGCACGTTGAACCAGCGAAAACCAAGGACTAGAGGTACAGAGGTAAATCACAACAAACAATGGAAGCACAATCAGGTCTATTATTCATTCACTTCTTTACAATGAGAGGCATACATAGCGAGACATGATTTCGCTAGTATAACAGCTGAAAAACAGAAGCACCAAAAACAAGCCGGGCGGACAAAACCCGAGTCCGCCGAGACCGCGAGGTCGCAGAGGTCGCCGAAGCCGCCCGAACTATGCTGCAATCCGCCGAATACCACGGAGTCCGCCGAAGCCGCGAGGCCGTGCGGACACACCGTTATTCGCCTTCTGCTGAACCTGAACTGAGGAACACCCCTACCCGCCTGAAGCCGACAGACAGGTTATTGAAGCTGGCAAAGATGAAACAGAACTGACAAGCCGCAGAGCGACCTCCTGCTGAGTCCGCAGAGACCGCACACTTCCAAGCACTTGACCGAGGTCACAGCCAAACTCCTGGCTCCTTGAAGTTATCCGCGCGACCTGCACACAGCAAACCGTCAGCCTGAAACAATCCGTGCGGACTGGCAAACACAGACCGCACACTTCGCACACCCCAACTTACTGTTCACTCAAGTTACTTTAGATGTGCCAGGGGGGTCCTATTTATAGGCCGGGTGAGGAGTGTGGTCACCGCCCAAGAGATAGCGACACCGCCCCAGCCCGCGCGAATACAAACCACCGTCCGTTGAGTCCGCGAGGACTTAGCCGGTCACCAAGGAAAACCGCCAGGAGCAAGGCAACCAATGACGAACCCTCTCCAGTCCGCCTAAGCTAAGCGGACAAGGCATCAGCCCGCAAAGCTCCAACCGCTTCAGGACAGCAAACCCCCTTCAATGGCTGTCCGCACCAACCCGAGGCAGTCCGCAAGACACACACCTCAATCCGCCACAAATCCACGACCAAAGGCAGCTAAAGACAGACCGCCCGGTCACAGCGGACTCGGCGGATACGGCGGACACACTGAACTTGGCACCAAGTGTGACCAAGCCCAAAACCATAAGGGGCTAATGCGAGCTTGGCGGACGCAAAACTTCAGTCTGCCAAAACACCACAGCGCAGACCGCCACAGTCCGCGAGCTCCTCGCACTCCTGCCCTAACACAGCGATCAATCCTGGACTCCAAAACCAGGCCGCCACAACGATCTCCACAGCAACTCCCTACTGTGCCACCAGAGCTCGACAAGGCCTCAGCCAAGCTCTGAGCTTAGTCCGCAACAGCCAATACCGCGGACACATCAGTCCGCAAGCTTCCCGCGGACAAGAGCCAACCCGCCTTTCAGCACAAGCTTGCACCCGCGACCACTGAGCAAAGCACCAGTCCGCAAGCCTCTCTATCCGCAGATACCAGGCCGCACCAAACCGCGGACTCCATGCAACAACCCGCTCAGAACACAACCGGCTTCCACCAGACTTTTCACCAGGCCGCAAACCTCAGTCCGCCCAGTCCGCCCAGTCCGCCAAGGCTGTCCGCCACAGGCCGCACGGCCTGTCCCGTCACCCACTTCCACTTCACAAATTTCAACACTCCCCCTTGAAGTGAGAAGTGGTGACCAAGCCCAGCAAGCTGCGCAAGCGTTCAAAGGGCCCCTTCGACAGTGGCTTCGTGAAGATGTCAGCAAGATTATCTTCACTCCGAACATGCCCGACCAGCAGAGACCCCTCCAACACCTTCTCCCTGATGAAGTGGTGATCAATCTCTATATGCTTGGTCCTGGCGTGACACACTGGATTGTTTACCAGTTTGAGAGCACTCTCATTGTCACCCCGGAGTAAAGTAGGCCCATGCACTTCTTCATGAACATCCTCTATAAGCCTCCTCAACCAAACGGCTTCCCGAGCAGCCAAGGCCGAAGCCTTATACTCCGCCTCCGTGGTTGAAACCGACACCGAGTCCTGCTTCTTGCTACACCACGAGATGCTAGCTGAACCGCAAGTGAACACATAACCTGAAGTAGACCTTCGATCATCCGAATTACCGCCATAGTCAGCATCTGTGTACCCGAGCAACGCAACCTCCGCGTCCCTTTTATAGAGGAGTCTCATGTCAGAAGAAGCCTTGACATACTTCAGAATTCCCTTCGCCGCCACTAGATGAGATTGCCTTGGTTCAGCCATATACCGACTTACTCGGCCAACAGCATAAGCGATATCCGACCTAGTAATCGTCAGGTAAATCAAGCTCCCAACAAGAGCCCTGAACACCAAGGGATCATGAAGAACCCTTCCCTCATCCCGTCGAAGCTTCAGCCCAGATTCCAGTGGAGTAGAGCACTTCTTCCCTTCGCCCATGCCAAACCGCTTCACAATGCGATCAGCATACCCTTTCTGGCTAATGAGAACCCCGCACTCCTTCCTCTCCACTTCCAGACCAAGAAAGTGATGCAACTCTCCCAAGTCTTTCATCTCGAAGCGTATAGCAAGCTCTGCCCTGAGCCTTGCTACTTCCTCCTCCGAGTTCCCTGTGATGATCATATCATCCACATACAGCAGGACCAAGACTCTTAGCTCTCCCTTCTTCTTGACGAACAAGCTTGAATCCGAGTTGGAAGCCAGGTATCCACAGAATTGCAAGTACTCTGCAATCTTCCCATACCACGCTCGAGGAGCTTGCTTCAACCCATAGAGAGCCTTCCTGAGTTTGCAGACATAGTCCGGATGCTTCTCAGAGACAAAACCAAGCGGCTGATCCATGAAGATGTCCTTGTCAATCTCTCCGTAAAGAAAGGCATTCTTCACATCGAGTTGCCACAACCTCCATCCCTTGCTAGCAGCCAAGGCGATCACCACTCTTACAGAAGTCATCTTCGCAACTGGACTGAATGTCTCCTCATAGTCTTCTCCATACTGCTGTGAGAATCCTCTAGCGACCAGGCGAGCCTTGAACCGATCAATGCTCCCATCAGCCTTCTTCTTCAACTTATACACCCACTTGCAAGTAACCGGAGTAACGCCATCAACCTTGGGCACAAGGTCCCAGGTTTCATTCTTCTTCAGAGCATCAATCTCTTCCTTCATGGCATCATCCCACTCCTTCACTCCAGTGGCCTAGTTGAAGTTTGCAGGCTCTCGCTCATCCAGAGGACCTGCAAAGAAGCAGGAGACAAAGCTCACTGCATTCCCATCACAGTACCGAGCTGGTGGCTTAACCACCCTCCTCGATCTCCGAAGACACGGCTCCTTGCTCACGGCTTCCGTTGCTTCTTCAGGCTCCACTCCTACCTGGGGCAAGCATTGAGCAGTGCTCCCCCTGTTTCCTGAGCCAGAAGGCTCAGCCTCGGAGTTCGAAGCAACAGGAGCTGCTGGTGAAACAGCAAGCTCCTCTTCCAAGCCTTCAGCAGCCTCCACCGGTGCTTCATCATCCTTGCTACTTCCGGTTAGCTCCACCGAGCCACCTCCATATGACGTCAGCTCGTCGAAGACAACGTCTCTTGACACCACGAACTTCTTCGTCACAGGGTGCATGCACTTCCATCCCTTCTTCCGCTCATCATAGCCAACAAAGACAAGTTTCCTTGCCTTCGCATCCAGCTTTGTCCGTGAAGCATCCGAGACATGCACGTAGCAAGTTGAACCGAACACCCTAAGGTGTTCAACACTCGGCTTCTCCTTCAGCAACAGCTCAATAGGAGTCTTCATGTTGATAGGGCTGAGTGGCATCCGGTTGATAACATAAGCAGCACAAGACATTCCCTCCGCCCAAAAGGACCTTGGGATATCTTTCGCATGCAGCCATCATTTGCAGGTTTCCGTCAGATGACGGATCTTCCGCTCCGCTACCCCATTTTGTTGTGGAGTGTGAGCACAAGTAAGCTCCCGTTGGATCCCGTGCTTCCTGCAGAAGTTAGAAAACTCGGAAGAGACAAACTCCCCCCCGTTATCAGTTCTAAACTTCTTAACCCGCAAGCCAAGCCGGCCTTCTACCAACTCCTTGAACTCCACGAACAACCGGAAGGCTTCCGACTTCTCCTTTAAGAAGTACACCCAAGTATACCTTGAGTAGTCATCAACCAAGACAAGCATGTATCTGCTTCCACCAAGGCTGGCAATAACAGTCGGTCCCATCAGGTCGCCATGAATACACTCCAATGGTTTCTTGCTCCTTGTTTGTGATTTATCAAACGGAAGGCGATGTGCCTTACCGTATTGACAGCCCGCACAAACATGCCCATCACCAAAGGAGGACAACTTCGGCAACCCCCTCACCAGACTTCTACTCGCCATTGCCTTTAACTTGTCCATGCCAACATGCCCCAGCCTCTCATGCCAAATAGCCGCACTATCATTGGCCCTCATTCTATCAACATAAGCACTGGTGGAAAGAACATACAAGCTCTTCACCCTTCTCCCAACATGAGCAACATCAGCCTTCACCGCTGATACGTTGCAAAGGAACCTCACGTCTATTGGCCCAAACAGAACGTGATACCCAGCGTCCACCGCATTGGTCACCGAGAAGAGGTTCTTCTTCATGCCCGATACGTGATACACACTCCTTAACGTAAGTGGCCCCTGATCACTACCCAATGACCCGACCCCCTCTTTCTCTACTGCATAAACAGTATTATCAGCAGTGATAATAGCTTCATTACCTGAGTAAGCCTGCATGGAGGTGAACATCGATTTGTCTCCGGTGAGGTGATGACCACACCCGGAGTCCACGATCCACTCGCCGTTGAAGTCCTCAGCAGACAAGGCCCGAACACAAGTGCCCGTCAAGAAAGCTCCGCCCCATTCTGCTTCTTCACTTCTCGAACAAGCTTCCTCCTTTCCCGCAGCATGCACAGGCTGCAGTTTGACCTTGCAGTCCCGCTTGAAGTGCCCACGCTGATGACACCGGTAGCACTTCAGATTCTTCTTCCAGTCCTTAGGAGCATTGCTCCTCTCCGGCGGATATGAAGTTGAAGTCTCCTTCTCAACAGCGGCCTGCACCTTCTTCTTCTTCCCTTCCCATCCTTTCTTCTTTCCTGAGAAGAGAGCTTCGCTGCCTTCCTGATTCAGGTTCACTCCAGCCATCTGCCTTGCTAAGCTCTCCTGCGAGGCAAGCAGATTCTCCAGCTCCAGCAACGACGGCTGAGTAGCCCACCCTTGAACAGATGTGACAAAGGCCACATACTCCTTCCGCAAGCCGCGGATAATGTGCCTTTTCATCTTTGCCTCAGAGATAGGCTCATCAGGATCCAGTGCCGACAGCTCAGCACACAAGCTCTTCATCTTTAAGAAGTACTTGGAAATGGAAAGGTCCCCCTGAGTTGCCCTGGCCAACTCATTCTCCAGGAACTGAAGCCGTGCCACATTCTTCCTATTGAACAACTCATCAATGGTTGTCCAAATATCAGCAGCCGACTCACATCCAATGATGTGATCAAACAGTTCCGGAGACACAGCTCTCTTCAGAACGAACTCCGCCTTAGCATTTGTTCTTCTCCAGAGCCTCACCTGCTCAGCAGTACCGAAAGCAGCAGTGACTTCCTACCTGTCGTCTCCACCAACGACATCCCACAGCTCCTCGCCAAGAAGATAACTCTTCATGTACGACTTCCACTTCTTGAAGTTAGTCGGCGTTAAGAGTTCAATGCCCAGACCTCTTGCTAAGCTTCCTTCCATTGCAACACCTGTTGGCAACCTTTCAGCAGCTCCGAGCAACAACACAGGTTGATCACCACTCAATCAAAGAGTAACAACACTGGCTGACTTCCGCTCACGCAACTGAACCTCAGGAACCTCAGAAATCTCCCTCTGATACCATGTTAAATTTTCTCAACGTGGTCAGCAAGATAGCCCAAACGCCAAATTAATATCTTCGGAACTACCCAGTTCGCACGTTGAACCAGCGGAAATCAAGGACTAGAGGTACAGAGGTAAATCACAACAAACAATGGAAGCACAAGCAGGTCTATTATTCATTCACTTCTTTACAATGCGAGGCATACATAGCGAGACATGATTTCGCTAGTATAACAGCTGAAAAACAGAAGCACCAAAAACAAGCCGGGCGGACAAAACCCGAGTCCGCCGAGACCGCGAGGTCGCAGAGGTCGCCGAAGCCGCCCGAACTATGCTGCAATCCGCCGAATACCACGGAGTCCGCCGAAGCTGCGAGGCCGTGCGGACACACCGTTATTCGCCTTCTGCTGAACCTGAACTGAGGAACACCCCTACCCGCCTGAAGCCGGCGGACAGGTTATTGAGGCTGGCAAAGATGAAACAGAACTGACAAGCCGCAGAGCGACCTCCTGCTGAGTCCGCACACTTCCAAGCACTTGACCGAGGTCACAGCCAAACTCCTGGCTCCTTGAAGTTATCCGCGCGACCTGCACACAGCAAACCGTCAGCCTGAAACAATCCGTGCGGACTGGCAAACACAGACCGCACACTTCGCACACCCCAACTTACTGTTCACTCAAGTTACTTTAGATGTGTCAGGGGGGTCCTATTTATAGGCCGGGTGAGGAGTGTGGTCACCGCCCAAGAGATAGCGACACCGCCCCAGCCCGCGCGAATACAAACCACCGTCCGCTGAGTCCGCGAGGACTTAGCCGGTCACCAAGGAAAA
>CM077162.1:10199174-10359739 GCA_039583875.1 Platanthera guangdongensis | reverse complement strand
TTTCCGATGTTTTTAGCGACTATAAATCCTTTACGTAAACGATTAGAATGAGACGCAACCCAGTTAAAATGAGTGTTATTTTAGTGGTTTTCGCAACCAAGACCGAATTGGAGGTACTGAGGAATGACGTCTAAGAACAATCGCAACCCGAATACCGAGAAAGATAAGGGAAAGGCTGTGAGTATTTTATTTCTGTGAATTACATTTATTCAAGTATTTCAGTATTTTCTTGTTTTTATTTTAAGAACCATTGCCTGTGCACATAAATATTGTCAAAAAAGAAATGTGGGCGAGAGAAAAGTTAAGTGATATAACTATCTGAGGGGACGTTTTATATTAAAAACACTTTTCTTTCATATATAAAAAATACGTCAAGAATAGAATAATAAAATTCGGCATAAGGAAATGCAAAAGTTTCGAATCCTATGATGTAGAAGGGATCTACGGATGGATTCACCAGTAGGGGTGAGCCTACAGAAAGCCCTTAAATGGGAAGTCATTAAGTGGGTGTGGCCAAAAGATGCATAACCAGAGCATTTCTTATTTTATGTAATTAAAATTAAAGGGCTTAAGGGTTAACATTATTATATATATACTATAGAAATTTTGACTTATTGGAATGTATACATATTGCTATCTCTCATTTCCTGCATGTATAACTGTTTCACGAAATACTGTTCTCACTAGTCATATTTTTTATGATTAACCCAGAGTGAACACATTTTTTTAGGCAGCGGGACCAACGCCAAACAGGACACACAGGATCTTGGCGGTTGATCTGGCAAATGTAATAATCAAAGCTCGGGATTGACACAGCTCGTTGTATTGGTCCCTCGTGTATCTATTGTAATAAGCCTATCTAGCATGTTTTATTTTCCTGTAATGATCGTGTAATGAATAAAGTAAAGAATGAAATAAATATCTTTGTGTATGATCTTTGTACTTTGCATTTCAGATATACTGCGACCCATTTTATTCAAAACTGTTGTCCGATTGTTGAATCATTTGAAGAGCCCAGGAGTTGGGTCTCTAAATCCCCAGTCCCCACCCCACCCTTTCTCAGGGTCGGAAACTACCTTCAACAGTTCCCGGCCAACCCCGTCAACAACTCGACCAGTTCAAACAGCTCACTACAGCCCCTCTACTCCCTCCACATCCCAAATTCAGTGCACTACCTCCTTACCGAACACTCATTTCGCACAAGCGGTGATGCTTTTGGAAGGATGTCACTAAGGGCACGTGCAATGCGGTTTTGGTCTAACCGCACCGCGTGGTGCGGTTCATTTGCGGTGCGGCTATGGTACGATGCGATTTTTTTGCATGCTAATTGTTGATGGTTTGGAAAAATCGAAGTAAAATAGCCCCAAAATTTAAAATTTATTTAAAAAGCGTGAATTGAATGCATCCCATATATGACATCATGGTAAAACTATCATCAAAATAAATTTTAGCCAAACATTAGTTAAAACTTAAAGAATGAATAATTAATCTACACTACCTTTGATCGTTATGTTTCATCTACGCATTTAACTTTATATTGGTGTGTCGTGAACTCGTGATAGTTCATCATTGACATTAATTTTCTATATTTTATTATATTTTTAAAATTAAGTAGATTAAGTAGATTATCGGTGCGATGCGATTTTTGCGGTTTTCAAGATTTGAAAACCATACCGTACCCGTTTATAAAAGTCCTAAACCATGTCACACTGAAAATGCATGGTGCGGTTTAAAAACGGATGAAGTTTGAGCGATGCGGGTGATTTTTGCGGTTTTTAATCTCCCCTAGATACCACCACTGGATATCCAAAACTACGTCCTCCAGGCTTCTCCTTTCCCAAAGCCTTCTAGCCATTGTAATTTTAATTTGTAGTGCCAAATTTCTTTGTTGAATCTTCTACGAGTTTACACTTTTATGGATATTTCTTAATAACATTTGCACCAAGTTATTTTATGATTTGCAAGGCTTATTTTGCTTAAGCATTTTTTTAGACGCTCTAATGTGCCTTACAAAAGATAGGGCACAATGGCGACAAAGGATCCATATAGCCGACCCCACTATAGTGGGATAAAGACTTGAGTGTTGTTATTGTTGTTGTCTCTAATGTGCCTTACCTCTCTTTGAAGTTCTAGTCTTGTGACGTTTGTAATTCGATTTTGAAATTTCTTATTGTTGTAAGTATAGTCGGTGGTAATCTTTTACATCTCATTTAGGCACCCCCATAGTTGTCCCACATCATGCTAGACCGTACCCTATGTCACCTAGGTTCTGACATAATATCAAAGTAGACTGCGCCCAACTGCTCATACATGTCACTCAATTAAAAAAAGTCATCGTGTTAGAGCCCAAAGACACTCAGTGTGAAGAGCATGCCGAAGAATTAGTCCTGGCCTCTTCACTGCAACCAATCAGTTTTAGATTGAATGCATAAGTTCTAACATGGCATCTGAGTAGATTACGCCTAATGGCCCCGATATGTCCCTCAATTAAAAAATGTTAATAGTAGATCATGAATCTCCCCATATACAACCAATTTATTTTAGGTTGGATGCATAGGTTCTAGCAACCAAATTCAATTAACTACTTCTCTTTGCTTTTTTAATGAAAAGAGGTCGGATTATCCATAGAATTCCAAACTAAAATCAAAATAAAATATTCAGAAATACACAAGCAAACAAGTACATTAGCTTACCGTGTTAGAAAATCCTTGGAAGGCATCCATCATGGACGAAAACTGTATCACTTTTACATCTTTGAATAATGAAAAAAACTCTATTATCTGCGAGGAGAAAGTTGCAAATGTTTAGTGATTCAGGAAGACAATGAGGAGCTCTAAAATATTGATAATGAAGAAAACATTTATGTAACCATAAAATAGAAGGTTCCCCATGAAGGATATGTGATGCAACATGAATCTATAGGTGACAGGGGACCGAAACCCTAACTCAAAATCCAATGCAAGCGACTACAACACATGCAAATGAAGTACAATCGTGCAAACAGTCCGGTTCCAGATCATTAAACAAGTAATTATAATTTGATAAAGCGTCTAAACAATCAATTGCACAATTGGATAACAAGCCATGAAGAGTAAAAAACAATTATAATTAACCAATGTGATGAGACACAATTACGTTCAAGTGAGCCAAATGCGCTCCGCAAGCTACACCACAAATTAAAATTTCAAACACTTAATGAGAATTGAAACCCAAAGCAAAAGTTCATTACCAAGGCAAACAATGAAAGAAATACAACAACCATACCGAGATTTGCTCATGCATATGGAGGCGGGATGAGGGATGGAAGATCGACGGTGGTAGCTTCCTTGGGAGGTCGTGTGGCTCCTCGGATGGGGCTGCGGGGGTTGGGTGGGATGGATCAACGGCTATAATAAGTAGGGGAGGGCCGCGGGTAGGAGAGCTGGTGGATCGGGGCTTGGATGGACGGATCGGAGTTGGGGGGGGGGGGGGGGGGGGGGGGTTGTTGTGGGGAGGGTTGTACGCTTGGAAAGGGGAGGAGGGCCGAAGTGGGTAGTTGGTACCGGGCCTGGCAGGGGAGGGGAAGGAAGAAAGTGGGAGGCTTACATGATGGGAGGAACGAAGGCCTGCAGCGGGCGTCGGGTAAGCGGGCGGAACGGGGACATGGGCTTGGAAACGGGGAGGCTGGGGAGGAGTGATTGGCTGGTCGGTACTGGAGAGGCGAGGGGAGGCAGCAGGGGGATGGGTAAGAACCCACGGAGCAGCGGAACAGAGCGCATGAGAAGATTTCCTTTGGATTCCACCGAGAGAGAAGACCGCCGGTTGCACGCAGGGGAAACTACTGATCCCTCACTCAGCCGCCCAACATGAGTATAAATAAAGGGAAAAATGAAAACTAAAACTAGGACGCCCGATCAGACGAATAAAAATGTTCGGACCGATCGGGGCCCAAATACATCAAAACAATATAATATAATCAATGAATCCTACTCGGAATGACCATCCGGGCGCATCCGCGGACTCGGATCGCCCACATGGCTCGCCGATCACCGCCTCCTGCGGGAATAAACGTGTGCGGGCCATCGAACGTCATCAACTCCCGCCGACTTGAAAGCACTCATCTACGGTGAGTGAAAACGGTCGTACTCACGGCGCAAGTCCGGGGAGAGTCTCTCGAGCTCCTCAGTAGAAATCCATGAATCGTCAAAATCCGGGCGTGCGAGCCAATGAACCAGGTATCACAGAACCATCCAACCGCCCAACATAGTGGAGTCACGACCAATGATCTGTAGCGCATCTCCGGTAGGCGTAGGTGACTGTCGTAGCAATGTATCTCCGTCTGAAAATGGTGCTGGTGGAACTGTCGGCGGGGTGATTTGGTCAGCAGTGCTCAACCGTCCGCGACTGCCTGGGCATGGTGGGTGGAGAGGTGCTAGGGAGGGGTGGGGCAAATTGTAGCTCAGGGGTAGCTAGATACAATGGGTCCACATGCACTCGCTCCTCGCTGTATGGAGTTAAATCCTCCACATTGAACACTCGGTGAATTCCCATTGCCAGTGGGATATCAACCTCATAAGTGTTCGCACCAATCCGTCGAGTGACTGTATAGGGACCCATTCGGTGGTCACTTAACTTCTTCGCTGCCCCCAGTGGGGGCCTATGAGGTCGATGGCGGATCATATCTTGCTCTCCCACGTCAAAAACTTGCTCCCTCCTGTGCAGATCAGTCTAAGCTTTATAAATTTCATTACTAGCCGCGATCTTTCTCCGGGCAGTCTCATGTAGTGCTTGTATATGATAATCATACGACAAAACAGACCCATGATGCGAATGATGAACCCAAATGATGACATGATGTGCACGTATGAGTTTAATGAATGACTCGACAGACTTATGCAGATGATGGACCCATAAGATGACATGCTCGCATGAATGATGCATGAAAAACATGGCATGCATGGTACACTGACATTCAACAAGCTTTATGTGGCGAAAGTTCCTTGAAAGATGTGGTTTATCGAGGAGTTCGTCGGGAGTAGTAAAACTTGGTGAGTGTGCGATGAGTGTCAGAATGACCGTGAGAGACACCAGAACGAACTCATAAGGTTCCTATTATCTCCCAAGGAACATGATGCATCGGGCGGCTCACCAGCAGGTACGTATGAAAATTCATCGCGAAGGCGACAGTCACCTGAGTGAGTAGCAGAGACATCCATAATAGGATGAAACATTCGAGTGAGACGGGTACCGCTGTTAAGCAAGAACCCATATGGTGGGTCAGCAAGCGGAATGTCTATGAACTTACCACGCGTATGGTAGATTAAACGCCCATTTCTTAATACATCGGGAGAGTGCTCAAGTGTACTTAAGAAAATCCTGACATACTCGATGTCGCCCTCAAGACCCGCTCTCCAAAACAAAATAAAGGACGTGTTATCGGGTCCATTGCTCCCAATATCCCTGATTTGTAAGAAGTCAAACAAGTCAATGATATACACCCAGTTGTATTTGATGTATGGTTAAGTTTCATGCGCAGGGTAAAAACTTGAAGAAATGATTAAGTACAAAAGTGTCGACACACTCCACAACTATGTCGACACCTTTGTAAAAGAAGTGTCAAGACAATTCAGTTATCTCGACATCTTGAAGATCAAGTCAGCAGTGTCGAGACAATTCAGTTATCTCGACACCTTGAAGATCAAGTTGACAGTGTCAAGACAATTCAGTTATCTTGACACCTTGAAGATCAAGTCAGCAGTATCGAGACAAGTCTGCAGTGTCGAGACAAGTCAAATATCTCGACACCTTAAAGCTCAAGAAAGTAGTGTCGAGACAATACAACTGTCTCGACACAATGAAGAACTGAAGTGCAGACTTAAAGATGTCAACACCCGGCAGACTGTAGTGTCGAGACAATTCAACTGTCTCGACACAGTGAAGATCTAAAGGATTCAATCAAAGAAAAATAAGCTAAGTCCAGAAGCGTTGAGTGAAGCCAGTTCACTCAAGGCCATACTGATTCAGTCAACGCCATAGAAGATAGACTGAAAAATTCGTCTAAGTCCACAGGCGTTGAGTGAAGTCAGTTCACTCAACGCCAGATGACATAAAGCTTTGAGTCGAGCTCTAGCAGTTGCGGCCAAGTACGAAAGCGTCGAGTGATGTAGGCGCTCTCAACGTCATGCAGTGAAGAGACAGAAAATGGTATAAGGCAAAAAGCGTTGAGTGATGAAGCTACACTGAACGCTCTCAACGCCACAAGGTTGCTAAAAAAGCAGCAAATAGTCTAAGGCAAACATCATTGAGTGATGAAGGTACACTAAACGCTCTCAACGCCTAGGATGCAGAAAGAGCATAAAGCTAAGCTAAGTATAAAAGCGTTGAGTGAGGCCATTCACTCAACGTCAAGGAAGCTGCAAAATTGACTAAGTACAGAATCATTGCGTGAAGGTCATCCACTCAACGCCTGAGTGGATTCTGAGAATTTGGCTAAGTCCAGAATGGCTGACGTCAGCATGAGTCAGCAAAGTCAACACAGTTCAAATTTGTTGCGGGAAAGATGGAGTTTGGCATTAAAGGCGTCGACAGCCAGCAGTTGTCGTATTCTGCATATGGTAGGTGGTAAATTGGCAATTAAGGCGGGGACCACAGCGCAAAAGAGCCGTTGATCGACGATCAATAAAAGGGAAAGATTGACTGTGTCGACAAAAGGAATTAGGGTTTTATGAATACACAAAGCGGCGGAACTTCGTCTTCTCCCTCGCCATTAACGTCGAGCCTGAAGCACAAGTTCTGATCAGTCAACCTGAAAGCACAAAGAGATAGTTGTTGCGATCATCATCAGCGACAACAGGTTCAGAATCGATTTCTGATTGTGAAGAGAAGCAGAGCCTTCAGAGTCTGTTGGTCCACAAAGCTGTTTGAAGAAGATACTAACCTTCAGATTCATTGTCTTCAACAGCAGATCAAAATCTTGATTCTGAGTTACTTCCAGCACAAGCAGCCCAGTACTGAAGACCTTGTCAATTTGCTGTTGTGAAGAAGATTGGGCTGAAATCTGCTCAGCCCAGGAAGACAATCACAGAAGTCTCTCTGGTGTCAAACTACAAATCATTTATTCTATTTTCTGTAGAATCTTTTTGGATCTAAGTGTAGGCCTGATTTATAAAGGCTGAGAGTGTAGGATTCCTGTGAGAATCGGAGTTGTATGTCTGTGTTATAAAGGCTGAGGCAGGATCATTTGTGATCTGAGTGTAAGATCCATTTTGGATCTGATTGTAGGGCTTAGACCTGAGTTGCAGGATCCTTTGGATCTGAGGTAGGGCTTAGTGCCCGAGTGGTAGGTCTTGGAGAAGACTGAGAGGTCCTGCGGGATCTGTGTTGTAAGCTCTTAGAAGCCGAGTGTTGGAGTTGTGCCTCATCTAACACACTGCTAGAGAGGTGGGAGGGACAGTGGACGTACCCAAGATCGGGAAACCACTATAAACCAGCTGTACCATCTGTGATTGATCTTAAAAGCCTAACTAACATAATCACTAAGCTCAGCAAAATCAGTTAAGGTTTAAATAAATCAAAAAGAGAACTAAAACCTATTCACCCCCCTTTAGGTGTTTAGCTGACCTTAAAAATAAGACATTAAAGTGGTATCAGAGAGAGTTTACTCTTTAAAGACTTAACAATCTGAGTAGATCTCCAAGGTCAGCAAAAAGATTGTCCTTATGGGTTCAGAAGTGAACTATAAGGAGCTGAGGGTCATAAAGCTTCTCATCTGTAGGAAGGAAGGGTTTGGTATCTAGAAGGAGAGGGTTAGGCTGTTCATGGAGACAGCTGACCCTAGGATATTTATCACAGTCAAGGAAGGTCCTTTCATCCCGATGAAAGTGTCAGCTCTGAATGCTAATGTCCAGACACCCAAGACCTACTCTGAAATGACAAAGGATGAAGTCATTCTTGCCACTATGGATAAGAGGGCACAAAATATAATAGTTTGTGTCATAGATGACTCAACCTTCCAAAATCTGGTACACTGCAAGACTGTAAAGGAGATGTGAGACACACTAGTGGTCTACATAGAGGGTACACAGGAAGTAAGAGACGGCAGAAAGTCCCGCTCAACCAAGAGTATGAGGCCTTCAGACAGAGCAAGACTTATAGCATAACTGAGTGCTATGAAAGATTCTTCAGGATTGTCAATGAGCTGAGGACATATGGAAGAGTTTTCAACACTTATGAGCTGAATGACAAGTTTCGCAGGTCTCTAACTAGAGACTGTGATACTAAGATTTGTGTCATCAGAGAGGTGACAAAGCTTGCTGACACTCCACCAACAACTCTGTTTGGGAAACTGCTGTCCTATAAAATGCAGCTGACAGCCAGGAAAGAGGAGGAGAAAGTCAGCAAGTCTCAAGCTAAAGAGAAGAATGTGGCATTCAAGGCTGAAGACTCAAGAAGGAGCAGAAGGAAGACCCTTTCTCCACCAAGGAGGGATGTACTCAGAAAAATCAGAGACCAGCACATCAGACTGTCATATATCTGATGAAGACTTTGCTGCATTCTCCAGGTAGTTCCAGAAATTTATGAAGAAGAAACACTGAAGAAACAGGCTCTCCTCCTCTCATCCCAAAGAAGACTACAAGGGCAGGAAAAAATCCTCTAAGGAGGACATGTAAGACTCTAAACCCAGCAAACATGTTTCATCAAAAGTGATTTGCTATTGTTGCAGCAAGCCAGAGCATGTAATAGCCGACTGCCCTGTCAAAATAAAGGAATCTGGTGAGAAGGACAACAAGAAAAAAGGCAAGAATGGGAAATCCTTCATTGCTAAGAAACAGAAGAGCTGGACAGACTCCTCATCAGAGTCAGAAGAGGAAGATGAAGCCTACATTGGGTTGTACTCTGCTGAAGTAGAAGCTGAAGAAGCAGACTTCATTGAGAGGCTGGCTGCTATTGCTGAAGAAGCTGATGAAGATCATCCTGCTGCCAGGATTAAAGTCAGGGTCCCTCTATCACAGTCAGATGGTGATACAGAGGTGGACGAAGAAGAAGAATAAGAAGATAGCTGCTGTCATGAGCAGATGGCTATGACTGATGAAGAAATCATCCAGGATCAGTCTGGTCCAAGCAAGGTACTTTCTATGTCTAAGTCTTTTTCCGAGTCAGGTTATGAGACCAGCCCAAATTCAAAATCTCATTCATCAAATGATGAAGGAGATTTTGAGTCTGAGGAAGATATCAATTCTGTAATTGACAAATATGGTATCCTTCTGAGTACTTTCAAGAAAAACAAGCTGCTGGCCGAGAAACAAGCTAAGCAAATTGCCTCCCTTCAGCTTGCTGCTTCCCAGCATGTTGATTCAGCTTCACTGCTTAATCAGAAAAATGAAAGAAATCAGTGAGGTGGAAATTATTTCCTTCATTCAGATAGGTACCATAAAGTAACATAAAAATAGAATAAGGGACCTGAAAGTGCTGCTGGAGAGAGAGAAGAGAATAATGGCTAGCTATTCAGAGCCCAGTTTAGTGCTTCCCTTGATAGACACCTTCTCCTCCCAAAAGAGTAATAAGGGGTTGGGTTTCAAAGGAAACACTAGTGTTGTCAATCCCAAAAGGAAGGGCAAAGCTCCAGTGCAGCCACTAGCCCAAAAGAGTAAGAAGAGGTATGATCAAGAGAGTATACATGGTCACTGTAAGAATGGTAGATCCACTGGTGTAAACAAAGATGTTCACTGACAGGATGAAAAATATAGCAAGGGTGCAAGTGCCTTCAAGGCAGCCCATGAGGAAATCGAAATGGCCCATCATGGACCATTTGTGTTTGGTGCATCAGCCCCTTCACTCAAGGGTAAAGCTACAAACTGCTCTCAGAATATTCCAACCCACTCTAAGACCAAAGGCAAGTCTGTCAGTAGACCAGACTTGGGCATCTCTGAGGTCATCAAGAGTGTGTTCTCTGAAAAGAAGGCAACTGTTGGTAGGGCTCAAAATATCCTAAGCAGTTCTACTGCCAGACCCACAACTAGTCAGATTGGGGATGGGAAACAAAAGAATAGGACTGCTGCTGCACCTTTTAGACCAAGAGCTGCTGTCAACACAACCACTAGACCGGCTCTTAAAAGAAGGTACAATATCTATGAGTGCTGCTGCTGTGGCAAAGTCGGTCACTATAGTATAGATTGCTGACACAATCAGAGTGTGCAAAGAGCAAATATTAGCTTGTCTGTCAGAAGAGCTGCAAGTAGGCATTATTAGACTAACATGCACCTAGGACTAAATAAGTATTGGGGTCCTAAGGTTAACTGACTTATGTCTTGCAGGTTAGTCCAAGTGGCAATAACTCTATATATTACTTGGACAGTGGATGCTCCAAGCACATGACTGAAACAATGAGCTTGCTGAAGGAATATACTCCAGCAAAAAATAGACCAAAGATTATCTTTGGTGGCTCAGAAAAAAGAGTGACTAAAGGTTATGGTAAGATCTCTAATGACATAGTCACCATCACAAAAGTAGCCTATGAGGAAGGATTGCAACAAAACCTGATAAGCATTAGTCAACTCTGTGATCTTGTCTATGACATAGTATGCCTAGTTACAGATGAGAAAATCTCTTCCTGTGTCCACTGACACAAGAGGCTAGCTTATCTGAATTATAGAACCATAGACAAACTCTTTAGTGAAAAGCTAGTTAGGAATGATCCTAAGTTAAAGTGCACTAAGGAGGGTATCTGTTCTGCATGCCAAAAGGGTAAACAGACTAAGACCTCCTTCAAGAACATTGACACCAAAGACTCAGTGAGGTACTTATACCTCATGCATATGGATCTGTTTGATCCTATGTTAGTTCAAAGGTTAGGTAGGAAAGTCTACACTCTTGTGTTTGTTGATGACTTTTTCAGATTTGTCCGGGTGTTCTTTCTAAGAAAGAAATCTGAAACCCCTGATGTTTTCCAGACTTTTGTCAAACAAATTCAGAATAAATTTAACAGTACTGTGGTCAAAATCAGAAGTGACTATGAGATTGAATTTCAGTCTGAGTGCATGACAAGGTTCTGTGAAGGGCAAGAGATTAATCAAGAATTCTCCTCACATAGAACACCCCAACGAAATGAGATTGCTGAGAGGAAAAATAAGACTCTCATAGAGGCTGATAGAACCTTGTTAAGTGACTCATCTCTCCCAGAATACTTCTGGGCTGAGACAGTTAACACCACATGTTATGTCCTTAACAAGTCTTCTATCACCAAGAGCCACAAGAAAACTCCCTATGAGATCTTGAAGGGCAAAAAACCAAACCTGAGCTATTTCAGGATCTTTGATAGTAAGTGATAAATGTGTTTAACAATGAAAAATTCCATCTAACTAAGTTTGTTGTCAAGTCTCATGAAGGGATCTTTGTTGGGTACAACATTCATAGTAAGACATAAAATCTACAACTTAACCAGTAAATTTGTAGAAGAGTTAATGCATGTTGTCTTTGATGAATCCAACATGATTAACAGTGAGCTGCCTAGCTCCTCTTCTAGTATTGCAGGTACAAAATTGATGATGGACAAGCTAACCATCAAGGAAGTTGTTCCCACAGTCCAAGATAAAGCTGATGGACTGATCATTCCTAGAGAAGGGCAAGACATACTTGAGGTGGTTGAAGACCAGCCAGATGAAGATAATGAAGATCAGAATGCTGAAGCTAGATTGCCTCCAGCTGTCAGACATCTGAGGGACTATCCAGCCCACCAAATCATTGGTGATGCATGTCATGGAGTCCAAACCAGAAGCAAGAGTATCAACACAGCTCTCTACTCAAGTTTTTTGTCTCAAGAAGAGCCCAAAAAGTCTGAAGAAGCAATCAAAGACTAGTTTTGGATTGCAGCAATGCAAGAAGAGCTTGACCAATTTAAGAAGTGTAAGGTCTGGAAGTTGTTTCCCAGACCTCAAGGACAAAATATCACAGGGACCAAGTGGATCTACAGGAACAAGTTAGATGAGAATGATATTATTGTCAAGAAAAGGCTAGACTGGTGGCTAAATGATACATGCAAGAAGAAGGGATAGATTTTGACGAGACATTTGTCCCAGTAGCTAGATTGGAAGCAATAAGACTCTTCCTTGCATATGTTGTCTATCAAGGATTCAAAGTCTACCAGATGGATGTGAAGTCAGCATTCCTGAATGAGGACTTAAAAGTGGAAGTATATGTGGATCAGCCATCAGGTTTTGTTGACCCTCACTCTCCTAATTTTGTTTATAGGATTAGAAAAGCTCTATATGGATTGAAGCAAACGCCTAGAGCATGGTATGAGACTTTGTCTAGTTTTCTCATTGAGAACAAATTCTCAAGGAGGAAAATAGACAAGACCTTATTCCTAAGGGAATCTAAGTGCAAGATCATTCTAGTCCAAATTTATGTAGATAACATAATTTTTGGGTCTACTGATGACAACCTTTGCAGGAAGTTTGCTAACTTATGCAAGGGAAGTTTGAGATAAGCAGTATGAGTGAGCTCAAGTTCTTCTTGAGACTCCAAGTAAGACAGACTGATGATGGTTTGTCCATATCCCAGTCCAAGTTTACCCGAGAGTTGATTAAGAAATATGTCATAAAGAATGCCTCCACCACAAGAACTCTCATGGGGACAAGTATGCCTATAGGAAAAGATAAGGCAGGAAAACTTGTTGATGAGTCTTTGTATAGAGAGATAATTGACTCCCTTTTATATCTGTCTGCAAGTAGACCTGACATCATATATGTTACATGTGTTTGTGCTAAGTATCATGCATGCCCTAAAGAATCTCATTACTCCGCTGCACACCAGATCTTGGCATATGGAACCATAGGAATAGAGATTTTGATCTAACAGACTTTTCAGATGCAGATTCTGCAGAATGCAAAGAAGACAAGAGAAGTACTTCAAGTACTTGTCATCTTTTAGGAGTAAGACTGGTGTCATGGAGCAGCAAAAAGCAAACAAGTGTGACAATCTCAACTGCAGAGTCAAAGTACATTTCAGCAGGAAGCTGCAGTGCTCAATTGCTGTGAATTCAACATCAACTTCAGGATTACAACATTGAGATAAGTAAAACTCCTCTTTATTGTGATTCTACCAGTGTCATTTCTATTGCTAGGAATCTTGTCTCACACAGCAGGACTAAACACATAGAAATTATGTATCACTTCATTAGGGAATATGTGAAAAAGAAAGACATCAGTCTCGAGTTTGTCCTCACTGACAAGCAAGTGACTGACATCTTCACTAAACCACTAGATGAAGCAAAGTTTCAGTTACTCTTTATAGTATTTTTTTTGGTTGCAGGTTTGTTCTTTTTCTTGCAGGCTGAAAAGATCTATAGTGGTATAAAAATTGTGGAGACCAAAGTGTCTATGAGGAAGATGCTCCTATTGAGGGGAAGCAATTACAACATCTGCAAAAGCAGGTTCAGCCATATGAAGAGAGGAAGCTAGCTGTTGCATTAGTTGATCTCCTGCACACAGCTAGGGGGAGAAGAAGATCAAAGGAAGCCAGACCTCCCTGACTATTTTACAAAAGTCAAAAAGGGGGAGAGAAAGGAGTTGGTCAAGTTCTGGATCAAGAGAAAGGGGTTGATCAAGTTTTGGATCAAGTGGTATCAAGGCCAAAAGAATTGATCAAGCTTAACTGTGGCAGTAAGATAGGGGGAGCAGGGATGCTCCTAAACAGGAGGAGTAGGTAACCTTCCTGTAACTAACAGGGGGAGTAGGTAACCTTCCTGTAACTATCCTTTTGAAGTGTTTTATTGCTGCAAATATGGTGTGTATGTCATTGACTAAGAAATTGATGTGAGGGTTTTGACTTGTTCAAATATGGGGAGATTGTTGGGTGCATTGCTCCCAATGTCCCTGATTTGTAAAAAGTCAAACAAGTTAATGATATACACCCAGTTGTATTTGATGTATGGTTAACTTTCATGTGCAGGGTGAAAACTTGAAGAAATGACGAAGGCTTCATTTGGTTCGGCGGTGGCGGGTCGATCCGGTGGGTGGAAACAGAGTGTTCGAAACGGAGGGGGGAGGTGGCTGCTCCAAACGGAGCTTTTTGGTGTGTTTCTCAAGGCGGGCGGGTGGAAACGGAGCAAACGCCGCCGGAGGTTCATTTGTTCACCCGCTTTCCGGCGGCGTTTGCCCCGAACGGAGCAGTGAAAAGCCGAATCAAATAGAGCCTAAGTACAAAAGTGTCGACACACTTCACAACTATGTCGACACCTTTGTAGGAGAAGTGTCGAGACAATTTACTTATCTCGACACATTGAAGATAAGTCGACAGTGTCGAGACAATTCAGTTATCTCAACACCATGAAGATCAAGTCGACAGTGTCGAGACAATTCAGTTATCCCGACACCTTGAAGATCAAGTCAGCAGTGTCGAAACAAGTCAGCAGTGTCGAGACAAGTCAGCAATGTCGAGACAAGTCAAATATCTCGACACTTTAAAGCTCAGGAAAGTAGTGTCGAGACAATACAACTGTCTCGACACAATGAAGAACTGAAGTGCAGACTTAAAGATGTCGACACCCGACAGACTGTAGTGTCGAGACAATTCAACTGTCTCGACACGGTGAAGATCTAAAGGATTCAGTCTAAGAAAAATAAGCTAAGTCCAAAAGCGTTGAGTGAAGCTAGTTCACTCAACGTCATACTGATTCTGTCAACGTCATAGAAGATAGACCGAAAAATTCGTCTAAGTCCACATGTGTTGAGTGAAACCAGTTCACTCAGCGCCAGATGACAGAAACCTTTGAGTCAAGCTCTAGCAGTTATGTCCAAGTACAAAGCGTCGAGTGATGTCGACGCTCTCAACGTCAAGCAGTGAAGAGATAGAAAATAGTCTAAGCCAAAAAGCGTTGAGTGATGAAGCTACATTCAACGCTCTCAACGCCAAGGTTGCTAAAAAAGCAGAAAATAGTCTAATGCAAAAAAACGTTGAGTGATCAAACTACACTCAACATTCTCAACGCCTAGAATGCAAAAAGAGCAGAAAGCTAAGCTAAGTATAAAAGCGTTGAGTAAAAGTCATTCACTCAACGCCACTCAACGCCAAGGAAGCTACAAAATTGACTATGTACAAAATCGTTGAGTAAATGTCATACACTCAACCTCACTCAACGCCTGAGTGGATTCTGAGAATTTAGCTAAGTCCAGAATGACTGACGTCAGCATGAGTCAGTAAAAGTCAACAAAGTCAACGCAGTTCAAATTTGTTGCGGGAAAGATGGAGTTTGCCATTAAAGCCGCCGGCGGCCAGCAATTGTCGTATTCTGTATATGGTAGGTGGTAAACCGACAATTACAGCGGGGCCCACAGTGCAAAAGAGTTGTTGATCGACGATCAATAAAAGGGAAAGATTGACTGGGTCGACAAAAGGAATTAGGGTTTTCTAATTACGCAAAGCGGCGGAACTTCGTCTTCTCCCTCGTCATTAACATCGAGCCTGAGGCACAAGTTCTGATCAGTCAACCTGAAAGCACAAAGAGATAGCTGTTGTGATCATCATCAACGACAACAAGTTCAGAATCAATTTCTGATTGTGAAGAGAAGCAGAGCCTTCAGAGTCTGCCAGTCCAGATAGCGGTTTGAAGAAGATACCAAACTTTCAGATTCATTGACTTCAACAACAAATCAGAATCTTGATTCTGAGTTGCTTCCAGCACAAGCAGCCCTGTACTGAAGACCTTGTCAACTTGTTGTTGTAAAGAAGATAGGGCTGAAATCTGCTCAGCCCAGGAAGACAGACACAAAAGTCTCTCTGGTGTCAAACTGCAAATCATATATTCTATTTTCTGTAGGATCATTTTGGATCTTAGTGTAGGTCTGATTTATAAAGGCTGAGAGTGTAGGATTCCTGTGAGAATCTGAGTTGTAGGTCTGTGTTATAAAGGCTGAGGTACGATCATTTGTGATCTGAGTGTAGGATCCATTTTGGATCTGAGTGTAGGGCTTAGGCCTGAGTTGTAGGATCTTTTGGATATGAGGTAGGGCTTAGTGCCCGAGTGGTAGGTCTTGGAGAAGACTGAGAGGTCCTGCGAGATCTGTGTTGTAAGCTCTTAGGAGCCGAGTGTTGGAGTTGTGCCTCATCTAACACACTGTTAGAGAGGTGGGAGGGACAGCGGACGTACCCAAAATCGGAGAACCACTATAAACAAGTTGTGTCATCTGTGATTGATCTTGAAAGCCTAACTAACCTAATCATTAAGCTCGACAAATTCAGTTAAGGTTTAAATAAATCAAAAGAGACCTAAAACCTATTCACCCAACTGTAGTTGTTTAGCTAACCTTGAAAACAAGACTTTCACGTGCGTTGGAGAGGTGTCAATAGGTCAGCGCTCACAGATGACTCACTCAACGAGATGTCAATCTCACGGGGAAGTGGTGGTTCATCAGGTGGCTTGTTAGGGGGATCATTAAAGAACCGTCAGTAGTGTCATGATCCTCCATGTAAATAGTACTAATAAGGGTATTGTCCCCAAAAGCGGGTGGGACAACCGCCGAGATATCGACGCGAGGCTCGATGCTCTCGGTTATGACATGACTCGAAATAAGTCTAAGGGAAGAGTGAGGAGAATTCATACTCAAGTGGGGGTTAGCCGACGGGGTGCCTAGAAATGGGTCCACAATTAAGGGGGTAACGAGGCCAACATAAGGTGTAGAGGATGGATAGACCATCACAATGTCACTGGGTCGCTCGGCCTCACTCTCGTGACCAAACTCGCTAGGCGTGTTAATGGCACTCTCCACCTGTAATACAAGGCCAGGGTCAGACTCTGCCTCAAAATCGCGTGGGCATGGAGGCTCATCAAGCGGAAGAGTACCAAAATCAGATGGCGAATCGCTCATAACTATGAGAGTACTACACACACATGTGGTTTGACTTGAATCCCGATGTCACATTATAGGTTCCCCCTAAGGCAGATTTCAAGTGATCCATTTGAGCATGCATGCGATCAAATTGATCAAGTACCAATCACTGAAATTCGGCTTCAGGTATCTCTGTTGGTGGAACACTCGGGCAATCCAAATGTGTGCAATTATCCACATTGGTGATATCTATAGGATTCGAATATTCATCAAATTTTTCATCCCTGATAGCCTCACAACGTGTCAGAGGGTGAATGTGATCCCCACGTGCACGTGGTGATGGGCGAAGGTGATCATCGGAATAGCATGACGATCTCTTCGGAGGGGCTATACGAAGATCCTCAACTCTACCAATATCAAGTCATGGGTTGGTGTAGTGATGATAACGTGAAGTGCTAGAATCATAGCAATTGTCTCTAGCAAATCGCGACAAAGGGTCGACACGATAGCTAGAATGAGCGGAATGCGAGTAAGGATGATCATCGTAATGATATGCCATGAGATGCTACCTATAGACTCCACTACTGCGTATGCAAATGCCACGCTAACGAACCTGACTCTAATACCAATTGATGCACCACAAATCTACAAGTGACGGGGGACCGAAGCTCTAACTCAAAATGCAATGCAAGCGACTACACAACACATGCAAATGAAGTACAATGGTGTAAACCGTACGGTTCCAGATCATTAAACAAGTAATTAAAATTTGATAAAGCGTCTAAACAAGCAATTGCACAATTGGATAACAAGTCATGAAGAGTAAAGAACAATCATAATTAACCAACGAGATAAGGCACGATTCCGTTCAAGTGCGCCAAATGCGCTCCGCAAGTTACACCACGAATTAAAATTTCAAACACTTACAAGAATTGAAACCCAAAGCAAAAGTTAATTACCAAGGCAAACAATGAAAGACATACAACAACCATACCTAGATTTGCTCATGCATGTGGAGGCAGGATGAGGGATAAAAGATCGACGGTGGTAACTTCATCGGGAGGTCGTGCGGATCCTCAGATGGGGCTGCGTGGGTTGGGTGGGATGGATCAACGTCTATAATATTATAAGTGTTATTCTTGTTGGGTTTGAGAGCACGCAAACCCGACCCGAACACCTGCAAATTAATTTCGCGGGAGCATATGCACGATTGTTTTAGCGGATACAAATACATAATAAAATAGAGAACATACACAAATTTTTAACGTGAAAACACAGTTGGGTGAAAATCACGGGACTATCAGAATCCAATTCGGAAAGCCTCAACTAGAACGTGCATAAAAACACGCACAAAATTTACAGGTTTTCCCTCCTCGATCCACAAAGGATCTTCACCACGTCGCTACACAAATGATATATACTAAAATACAAGATACCAACATGAGCAAATGACGGATTTACGAAATCATCTCTGGTGAACCTCCTTGATTTATGTAGCGAGACAGCGTCAACTTCGAAGGAGGACGTCCGAACTTCTCAAGCAACGACAGTGGCAGCGACCTCCCAACAAAGGCGGCGATGGTGGTGTTTCAACAACGCGGCGACAACGGTCTTCCAACAACGACAACGACGACGGCGTTTCAACAATGCGGCGGCAACGACAACGGCAACGGCGATATCGGAGTTGCAGCCTCTCCTTTCTCTAGGACTTGTTCTTCTCAAGACGCTTCTTATTGCAGATGATTCCTGCCTTCATAATGTCAATATATATATATAATTTAAAACACACGATATAAATATATATATACACACGAGTGCCTGACACAGGGCTCGGCCCCTACGGCCAAGAGCGACAGTACCCGACCAGTGACGGCGTGCTTTGCCCGCCCCGACGGGTCGCTACGCCCGCAACATATACATATGAGTACTCAAAAGGATCGTAAAAAAAATCTAAATCAATATTACAATATTTATTTTATAAAAAAATATATTTTTATAAGTAAAAAAAATATTTTCTCCCTCTTTATTCTTATTCATCCCTCTCTCTCTCTCTCTCTCTTTCCCTCTCTCTCCCTCTCCTCCCGGCACACTCTCCCACTCTCCTCTCTTTCTTTATAATACTATATATATAATAATAATATATATCCTGCTGCCTCTCTTTCCCTCTCTCATTCTCTCTCATCTGCCCTCCCCCTCTATCCTCTCTCCATCTCTTTCTCTCTCCGCTGGCACCAAGCCACCACCGCCCTCTCTCCCCACTCTCTTTCTCTCTTTCTCCCTCTCGTTTTTCGTCTGTCTCTCTCTCTCTCTCTCTCCATATTTTCTCTCTCCTCTCTCCCTCTCTAGGTATAGGAGCTCTAGTCTTTTCTTTTTTATCCATCAAATAAAAATCAACGGTAGTCGAATTCTAAAAATACATCTGATGACCACAAATGCTTCAATAGCTTTTAAATGCATGGAATTTAAAATCCATATGATATATTTTTATAAGTAGTAAAGATATATATTTAATATTCCACCAATCATGCTTCAATAGCTTTTAAATGCTGAATATTATGGAGTGCCCCGAAAATAAAAAGGTTCCACTAACAACTTTCCTCCTTCGGGCCGTAGCAAAAATTTGGTGGACTAAGTATTTAACTTGATGATCCTGCCGATAAGTTGTCTTGTGAAATTTCCTCTCTGTTGGAAAATTGTTCTCGCTTTAGTGTGGAGTAACGTGACTTTTATTCTTGCTTAGGTCGTACAACCGATATGTTTACTTGAGGTGATTTTTCTAGGGCTCTTGCGAACTGGTTTGCGCCCCCTTCCGCTTGTCGATGTCTCCAGGAGAAGTATCTCAGGCACTTCCAAGGGGATAAGACAGTTACTGAGAACGAGCGAGAACTTACTCACTTATCTCGATATGCGGGCGTGATGCAGGGTGATGAAGCTGAGAGTGCAACCGTTTTGTGGATGATCTGCGAGATTCTTTGAGACAGTCATTGATGACCGTGGTCAACGCAGATTACAGGAGTTTGGTGGATACAACAAGAAGATTAAAGGCTGACCAGCAGCGAGTCCAAAGGCGCGATAGTTTCCGCCCCAAGTGACCTCAAAGTGCCCCCCATTTCAGCAGGATAAGAGTCAGCCAAGGGACCGCTGGAATAAGAAGCGAAAGGACGATTCTAAGCAGGGCAATCAGTATGGGGGCAAACACAGAGACTACCCCCTTTGCCCTAAATGCAATCGACATCATTCCGGAGAATGTTTGGCTGCTTCAGGCATCTGTTACAAGTGCCAGAGGGATGGACACTTTGCGAGGAATTGCCCAGAGTCTACGGGTAATCAGGTAATATGATCTTTTGCTTGGTGATTTTCCTTTATCCAGGACCTTTTCGTGTAAGTTAATACGTGTACTGTATCATGACTTTTAGTCGAAATACGAGCATGGCGGCTCGAGTGGGGTCGATAAAGGGAAGGCAGTGGTGGTTACTGACCCGAAGCCAGCTTCAAGACGCGGTCTGATTTAGCCTCGAGCCTATGGTCTTGGACAGCAGGAGGCCAAAGAGCAGGAGAACGTGGTGACAGTTTGGAATCTTAATTTGAAATATTTAGTTATCTTCTCCCAGCAACACTTAAAGGTTAATATTATAAGTTTGCACATAGATATCCTCATAATTCATGGCATACCGTCTAAGGTCCTCTTTGACACGGGTGCATCACATTCGTTTATAGCAGAATCTTTTGCGTCTAAGCTTGGCCTAGAAGTCGTCACCAACCCGACTTCGTTAGATGTCATGATGCCAAACGGTTTGGTGATGCAGACTAGTTGTAAGTGCAGGGCGCCAGTTTTATTCGGAGAAACAAAAATCATAGTGGAGGCATCCCTTTTTCCTATTGCTGAGTTTGATTTAATATTGGGCATGGATTGGCTGACTGACGTAAATGCCAAGATAGATTGCAGGAGTAAGAAGATTCAGCTAGAATGACCTGATCAGTCTCTCATTACCTTTCAAGGTTTGAAAGGAGTCTCCAAGCTGATCATCTCTTCAGTAAAAGCTATGAGGCATGTCAGTAAAGGGTGTTTCGCCTTTTTGGTGTTGTTACATGCGGAAGCCAAAGCCTTTTTGCAGGAGGTACCAGTGGTCTGTGAGTTTCCCGATGTTTTTCCTGAGGAGCTACCTGGTGCTCCTCCCTCCAGAGAGATTGATTTTCAGATTGACCTTGTTCCTGGATCTGCACCAGTGGCCAAGGCTCCTTATCGCATGACACCCAGGGAATTGGCTGAGTTAAAAATCCAGTTACATGAATTGCTTAATTTGAGATTTATCAGACCCAGTACATCGTCGTGGAGAGCATCAGTCTTTTTTGTGAAGAAAAAGGATGGCAGTTTGAGATTGTGTATCGACTACCGAAAGTTGAATAAACTTACTATTAAGAATAAGTACCCTCTTCCAAGGATAGATGACTTGTTCGATAACTCGAGGGGTCTTGCACGTATTCCTAGCTAGACCTGAGGTCGGGATACCATCAGTTGAGCATTCGAGATGAGGATATCCAAAAGACGGTGTTTAGTACCAGATACGGGCACTTCGAATTTTGTGGTCATGCCGTTTGGGTTGACCAATGTCCCATCTGCATTTATGGAGCTGATGACAGGGTTTTCAGAGAGTTCTTGAACCGATTCGTGATTGTTTTTATTGATGATATCCTGATTGTTGTTATTGATGATATCCTAATGTATTCCAGGAGCAAGGAGCAGCATGCCACACATCTCATGACAATTTTGAACACTCTTAGGCAGAATCAGTTATATGCTAAGTTTTCTAAGTGCGAGTTCTGGCTCCTAGAAGTGACATTCTTGGGCCACGTGGTGAGTAGAGATGGACTTGCCCTTGATCCAAAGAAGATTGAGGCGATCAGAGATTGGCCAAGGCCGAAGATAGTTGCAGAGATTCGTAGTTTTCTCGGCTTGGCAGGCTACTACAGGAGATTTATTCAGGACTTTTCGAAGATAGCACTTTCGTTGAATTCGCTTACCAGGAAGGGAAGAGCTTTTAGTTGGACATCGGAGTGCGAGTCCGCTTTTGAGCAGTTGAAGACCAGATTATTAGATGCACCAGTGCTAAGTCTTTCTTCAGGTGTAGATGGCTTTCAGATTTACAGTGATGCTTCAGGCCAGGGTCTGGGTTGTGTTCTCATGTAACATGAGAAGGTTATAGCTTTTGCGTCCAGAAAACTGAAGAATCACGAGAGAAATTATCTTGGGCACGATTTGAAGTTAGCAGCTATCATCCATGCATTGAAGATTTGGAGGCACTACCTCTATGACGTACGGTGTGAGATCTTTACAGATCATAAGAGGCCTCAAGTACATCTTTGATCAGCAGGAGCTCAACATGAGACAGTGCAGGTGGCTCTAGTTTTTAGCAGATTATGAGGTGACTATTCAGTATCATCCGAAAAAAGCTAATGTTGTAGCAGACGCTCTCAGTAGAAGGAGTTCTAGTTATGCTCTCATCACCCAACAAGAAGAATTGGTGCGAGCCTTGAAAAGGCTAGGGATTAGTGTGGTGTCGCGCCCTAGTTCTAGCCCTATCAGTTTGGGATGAATTGAGATAAAGTGCGACATCAGGGAGAGGATCCGTGATGCCCTGCCCTTAGATTCAAATATGGCAGAGCATTTTGATTTGACTCGGACAGGCCAGAGAGACGATTTCATGGTTCGTGATGGGTTGTTGTTGTTTAAGGACAGAGTGCATTCCAGATGTCGGGCATCTTCGAGAGGATATTGTAGTTGAGTCTCATAACTCCAGGTATTCTATTCACCTGGGCAGCACGAAAATGTATGCAGACCTAAAGAAGACAGTTTGGTGGTCAGGACTTAAGGGAGATGTCTCAAATTACGTAGGGAAGTGTGAGACTTGCAAGTTGGTTAAGGCGGAATGTCAGACGCCTGGAGGCAAGCTACAACCTCTTCCAATTCCCGAGTGGATTTTCGAAGACATTTCCATGGACATTGTGCATGGCCTCCCTAAATCCCAGAGTAGGAATGACTCGATATGGGTGATCGTGGATCGACTGTCTAAGGTTGCACACTTTATTCCCAACAAGAGAACCGACCAGGGTCCAATGTTGGCTCAGTTATACGTTGATGAGATAGTAAAGCTTCATGGCATGTCAAAGTCTATTGTGTCAGATAGAGATGGACCAGATGGTAGATTTACTGTCAGAGATTGGAGATACGTTCAGGAGCGTCTGGGTACTCAGCTGAAGTTCAGCACATCTTTTCACCCCCAGACTGATGGACAGACAGATCGTACAAATAGAACCATGGAAAATATGTTTCGCATGTGTATCTTGGACTTTGGGGGTAAATGGGAGAAGTATGTCACTTTGGTGGAATTCTCCTATAATAAAAGTTTACAGGCAAGCATCGGCATGACACCATTCGAGACCTTGTATGACAGGCATTGTCGGACACCTTTATGTAGGGCAGAAAGCGAAGAGAGAGCTTCTAGCAAAGAATCCTGGATATACAAGACCACAGACAGAGTTAGGCTCATTCAGGAGCGCATAAGAATTGCTTAGGACAGACAAGCCAAGTACTACGGCCAGAGACATAGAACAGTTGAATTCAAGGTTGGAGATCATGTTTATCTGAAGGTGAGCACTCAAGGGAGTCTCTAGGATTAAGCGGATGAAGAAGTTGAGTCCAAGATTTGTAGGTTCATTTGAGGTGCTAGAGCGCATAGGTGAGGTTGCATATAGGTTGGACTTCTCTGAGGATATGGGTGGATTACATGACGTATTCCACGTCTCCTATCTGAGGAGAGCAGTCAGAGATCCAAATCAGATGATCAATACTAAGGATGCGCTGATTGAATCAAATCTCAGTATCAGTATTTTGCCAGTTCAGGATTGTGGATTCGAGGATTCAGAAGTTCAGAAATAGAGAGATTCGTATGGTTAAGGTCATTTGGATGAATTGTGGTCGACCAGACCAGAGTATACTTGTGAAAGAGAGGACGAGCTCCGTGGCAATAAATATTATGCGTTCCTCTTCGTTACAGGTATGTTTTTAATTTTCGAGGACGAAAATTTTTGTTAGGAGGGAAGATTTGTAACATCCTTGATTTTTGACGTCACGTTAAATTAAATTTCAGGGCCTGATCGCGCACATTTTTAGACGAGCCAACGATGTGTGGAGGTAATTAATCAGTTTAATTATTTTTTTGGGATGTCAAGCAGTTATTAGTGAGTCAACATGTAATTATTAATATTTCGAAGTAATCACGGCGATTCATTTGTGCTTGCGCGTTATACTTTGTTAGAAGATTCGTCCTCATGAACTTAAGTCAAATAGTAATAAAATCATTGTTGATAAAAAAAATAGGAGCCATCCTCAAATAGCCAGTTTACGGTTAATAAAAACCGTAGATGAGGCCGCCCATCCCCCCCCCCCCCCCCCCCCCCCCCGTAATAGCTCGCGTAACGCCTTAGTCATGCAGCCGCTTATTTCCGATGTTTTCCTCTTCCCGCACCCCGTTCCCGTAACCGCTCGCAGACGCACTTTCGGGAAGCAGCGTCATCGGCCAGTTCTCGCCGGAATCCGGTGTCGGAGGCTAGCATCCACTTATCCTCCCTCCTCAGCATCCCTAGCCGGCCTCCTATTTCTTCCCTAGCATTCTAAGGGGTGAATCTTCAACCCTAGCTGGTGGGAAGTTTTTTTCTGAAATCACTGTTTTGGTTCCGGTGAGTATTGTTCTTCTTCATTCTTTCAGATTTTGTGTAAATCATTATGTTTGATACCCAACTATGATTATCCTACGTTTCTTTTGCCTCAAATTAGGAATCCAGAAACTAAGACTTTCCCGATCAGAAATCAACCACCTATTTTGGGGTTTAGTCGTTGTTAGTTTGAGGTAACACTCTTGTTTGCATTCTTTTCCTCCATATTAGTTGTCTGTTTATATTATGTGGAATTTCTACCAAAACCCTAAAGGGGGAAACTGCCTAAGTTTAGGTTCCCGTTCGGATTTCAGGTTTTTGGTGGTTGTTGGAGCCAAGAATTGAAGAATTTCTCAGTGGTCAGATCTTTTGGGAAGAAACTCCATGTCGTCTCGACGCGTGTACGAACGTCGAAGCACCGCTGTAAGAAATTTGACTCCTTTTAGTCCAGCAGTTCAGATTATTTTAATTCCTGTATTAAAAATGTTGGTATACGCACTTATATTTTCAAGTTCCTATAATTAGAACCAGGTCAAAGGGATAGGATACGTTTAGGCTTAATTTAGCAGAATCAGTATTATAAGAATCCTAAGCTCAGTTTATTTAACTAGAGTGTTATTCCGTGTTAGACTCACTGAACATCACCCTAAGTGAAATTCAGGAAAAGTGGAGAGGAAGGATTACCCTCGCGATCCTGGTGGAGGCACACCACCGTATTTCCAGGGCCAGTAGGCCGCCACTCGTATTTCAAGCTCAGGATCGATGACCCTTGTTTCAGATATGAAACTCCTCAGATAGGAGCTTGTGTTCCATTTGAGGGACACTCAGTACAGGGCACCATCAAACTTGCCACTCAGAATGCAGTTTCTAGCTGTGCACAGTCGTCCTTAGTGACATGAGTTAATAAGGCGTTAGTGAAACGGGCTGAAATTTGCAACAAATATAACTTCAAAACTTCAGAAATCAACGGGTTATACAGATAAGAAAGAGTGTGTCAGATCACACGATAGGTTAAATTCATGTCAAACCATGATTTCAAGTGTCACGTTTAATATTAGAACAATTATACAAACTTTTAATTTCAAGTACTAATCACCTAAAATATTTTCTTTAAGTGTTGCTGGAGAGAGTAATTTTTCTTACTCTTTATTGAGCCTGACCCATTTGGAACTTGTTTTTACAGGGGGCTCAGGTCAGGGGATCCGCTTAGGATAGACGGCTCAGTATTCAGTCGTCAGTTTGTTCAGTTGTACCATTGTTGTTGTACTTTGCTTTTATTTATAGACATTTGTATTTGTTGTACTTCACCCATGTTTTTGATATATCAGATATTTCAGTTTGATGATAATTCAGTCTCTTAGTGATATATTTTCAGTTTTAGTTGGCTCTGTGAATCCAGCTTATCAAGATACACTTTTAACTTTAGAATTAATTTATTATTCCGCTGTAAGTCTTTTTTAGCACTTTCATTACTTTTATCTGCTTTATACCAGTTTATATACCGTTACTTAGTTTACTTGTTATCGCGGACCAGGCCGGACTGCTGATTTCTGTTAAACTTGGTTGGGGTATTACAACACCAAGCTAAAATGGATATCAATGATGCATGAATGGGGCAAGCTTTATTTTGCAAAGAATTAATATATTGTGAACCGTTCATATTTTGGGAGACTAGAATTTTGTGATCGTTAATATTTTGTGAACCGTTCATATTTTGGGAGACTAGTATTTTGTTGTCGTTAATATTTTGTGAACGTTAATATATTGTGAAAGTTGATATATTTTTCAGTTATATGTTGGCTTCATTTATGGACGTTAATATATTGCGAAGAATTAATAATGCATTCATTAAACGTTAATATTTTGTGAACTGATAATTTTCAATGAAAAAAATATTTTATGAACCTTAACACATTATTCTCACTCATAAAACGGTCAAATAAAATAAAGCTTCATAAAAAAAAGAACATTACATTAATTTTGTTTTTTATCATCTTTAACAAAACATTACAAAACCACACTTTTTAGAAGTAAAACATTACAAAAACACCCCTTAAACTAATGATTTATTATGAAGGGCAAAATAGGAATAAAAAAATTTAGTTCCGTTTGTTTTAACATTTTCCATCCAAATTTCGGCGGATTGGGCATTTTTGTTTGTTGTACAATTTATGAGGGGAGCTAAATGTAATTTTGAAACTAAGAGAGGTGCAACCTGTAATTATAGAAACTTACAGAGGAGATCCCGGTAATTAACCCTATATATATATATATATATATATATATATATATATGAGCATTCATGCATTGAATAAATCAATGTGCATAAATATAAGTTTACATACGTTCATACTACATGCATTAATGCATATACATTAAGATGATCTCAAACTAGCGTGATGCGATCTAAGCGCACAATTTAAGGTATATTTGAGGTTTACTTTCCCTTATTGCTTCAATCCTAGATAAAAGTAGATTTAACTCTCAATCTTCAAGACAGATTCAGAGCATTATTGTGATTTGTGATCAACTTCAATGAAATAGATGATGAAAAAGATACCTTTTCCTCGGAGCTGTGCTTAGGTAATCTAATGAATCCAGGTCGAGCAGTTTGATTGGTTCCATGACACTTTGTGGATTGATGCTCACAGAGCTGAACTTCAAGAAAGGATTCCATCACCTAAATCATTAAAAGCGCAATTTTGAATTTAAAGAGAAGAATAATTATGAAAAATCCCCTATAACTTTGCATAATTATAGGGACCTCCCCACTATCTTTCAAACTTACCAAAAATTTTCTTCTAAGGCCACTGGATTTTTTTTTTGCATGTATGTTAACACAATATAAACATGAGGGAAGTTTTGGTAATTTTCAAAGATAGAGAGGATGTCCCAATAATTATGAAAAATTTAAGGGGAGCTCCCAGTAAATGATCCTTCACAGAAATATGAGCAATGACAACTTGTTTTAAGTAGCATACAATACCTGTTTAGGAAGTCTTGGGTTTTGAAGGAAAGAGTATTCCCTGAAACTAATTTTGGGTCCAAATTCCTTCTCAGGATGGTCTCTCAATAAAATATTTACCTAAATGATTGGAAATTTGTTTTGAAGGAAAGTTGATGGTCAGAAAGACCGTGTGATAATAAACATGTGATTATTCATATATAGATCATATTAGTAAAAGTGAAAATGTGACATCCTATCATGGATCAAATGATTTCAAACTAATTTATATTGGTATTAAAGGTAATTTTAAACCATGTAGTAAGTACTTTGACAATTGATTTCATAATCATCACAAAAATGCAGTTGCATCCAAAGCAATAGACGATGCTTAGAGAAACAAAAAAATAGTTTAGATGACGATGGTCATGAAGACCATAGATTTTATGGTTGACAATATAATCACACATTGGAAACTCCTGCAAACTTGTGTAAATAATATAGATCATGGACCCCTCCACCCAGTGGCGGATGCAAGAACTTTTTCCTGTGAGGGCGGATCTAAAAACTTGAAGAAAAAATTTTGCAATACAGAAAATAATCAAACCTAACTTACTAGACATATCTACAACTAATACACATCCAAAACATGATACATATCAATAAAAACATGTACTTCAGTACTTCACAGTAAGAACATATAAGGCAAAAATAAAAAAAATACACCAATGGACAAGAAGTGCAACAAAAAAAGACTGAAACATCATACACAAAAGAAGTGCAGCTTGCAGAATAACCCTGCTTATAAAACTCCTCTACGAGCATTCATGTTTTGAAAGCATTTCAATATCACCTCATTGGTGATAGTAGAAAATACATATTTTTCAATATATGTCACTAAACAGGCATTCATCCATTCATCCCTCATTCGATTACGTATAAATGACTTGATAATCTTCATTGCCGAAAAAGCTCTTTTTACAGTTGCAGTTGCAACTAGTAATAATAGTGCGAGCTTCACAAGCAAAAACACCAATGGATAAAGAACATCCTTCTTCAATTCAACTAGTCGCATAACTAATCCTCCAAGCCCAATCACCTCTGCAAAGTCATCATTTGAGCGAATATCCAAAATATAATTTTCAAGTTAATTATTGAGCTCCATTAATTCAACCGCAGAAAAGTCCAAGAGATAATGCCCAGCAAATCGAATAGTTTGTGTTTATCAAATGCAGAAAATCCATTACTTGGATCCAAACTTGCCATATATAAAAACAATTCAGTATTCACTTCATCAAATCGATTATTTAGCTCGACAAATTGTAGATCTATGACCGCATAAAATAATTTCACACAATAAAGATGAGGGTTTGAAATATCTTCAGATTTACGTTTTGATCTTTCACGTGCAACAAATTTATCGTCCATATTTAGAACAACAATTTCATGTTTGTTGCAGAAAAGAGTTAGCTCATGAAGTAAAGAATCTCATCAATTGTCCCTCAATTTTTGTAACCGTAGCTTGGAAATTCTGACAAGAGTCATGACAGTTATAAGGTCTTGATCGGTCCTTTGTAATGCTTGTGACAAATCATTAGTGATCCCTAAGATAGTTCTCATTAAGTGAAGCTGGAATATAAATTCAAAACACTGCATAGCATTCAATAATTCACTCGCTTTAGCTTTGTGCTCTGAAAGTGTCAACTTCTTCAATAATCTCAAACACATCAATAACTGATGAGAATAAACAAATTAAACTCAGAGGAGTTCTATAATGCGAGTTCCATCTAGTGTCTCCTGCTCTTTTCAAAAAAATTTCTTGATTCAAATCTCTCCCCGTTACAACTTCACCACTAGATATTTCTTCAACAACCTTTATAAATTTCTTCTCCTGGAGAATGTCTCTACGCTTGCAAGATGCCCCAATAATGTTTGTTATAATTACGACCATGCTAAAAAAGGAACAAATCTTTTTGTGTTTTTTTGCGACCACAACAAGTGTCAACTGAAGTTGATGAGTAAAACAATGGACATAATAGGCAGATTGATTTTCTGCCAAAATCAATGATTTTAGACCATTGAATTCACCTTGCATATTACTAGCTTCATCGTATCCTTGTCCTCGTAAGCTTGATAGACTTGACCCATTTTTAGCAAAAAAAAGCTCAATCGCTAGCTTAAGTGATGAAGCACTCGTATTTTCATTATGATCTGCAAGAAATTGAAGAAGTTCTAGAAACTTTTCTCGATTGTCTAATTCTTCAGATTCATCATGATCACGAAACGTTAACCCTTGCTTTAAAAAAATCTAATACAATCCAATGAAGCTTCCAGGCGGGTGTGATAATCATTTTGAGCTTGTTCAGATTGAGGGCACAAAGCAACTTCAATGTATTGTTTTTGGTTCATCAAGTCAGGACAAGCCCTCAAGCATTTGTTATGGATACTACTATGATTTCCAACATGAACATCCAACCTGTCTTTATGTTTCCAATTTGTGAAACCACTAATAACAAAGCATCTCCTCCTCCTTGGTCACCATGCTCGGGATTGAATAGATAACATAAGCAAAATGCAGCATATTTTACTATACTATACTCCAACCAGTAACTGTATTCCTCAAACCAAGAACGAATAAATCTAGGTGGATCGTTTCCAATAAGTCTAATTGGAAAATTATGATTTTTGGGTTAGAAAGCTTTTTTTTGTAGATACCACCTTCGAACTTTCTCTCTATCATTTGAATCATAATCATAAATATTCTTTCGTAATCTCGGGTCTGCAGGAAGCTCGTCTATATTGAGTTCTAATTGTGGACAGGAAGCTCTACTGGAAGAAACAACTGATTCTAAGCTTGTTTTTCTCTTAAAATTTTTTTCCATGAGGACCTAAAATAAAGTTTATCTCAAATACTCAAAAACATTTCTAACAAACAATTATCAAATATAAACAAACTACATGATTGCAGCATTTACCTGAATGAAGTAATATCCTGAATAAAGTAATTTCAAGAAGCCCGAGAACGTTTTTCGGTAAATTATCAGTCCGACCTCAATTGTCACTCCTCAAAGATCAGCCCACAATAAGAAAAACTATAATTTTAAATGTGAAAAACTATCTTAATTAACAATTATATTAAACAATTTTTGTGAGCTAATTGAAATAAGAAAAATTGAGAGCTTACAAGTCACATCTCTCAGAGCAGATTTAATGCCCAAAAAATCAAGCTTGCACTCTCATCAGATATGTTCAATCTACATCTACATTCTTGCAAAAAAATCTGCATCCACTTGATTTTCAAAACATATAACACGGAGAAATCAAATAATGGTGTAACATAAGAGATTGGTTCACGGCTTCAAGCAAAACTAATATCACAAAATTTTCAAAACTGCAGATTGGTTCAAGGCTTCAATAGTTCAATCAATGTTTGACTATCAAATTCATGCATCAATATTCACTGATCAAAGAAATACAACAATATGCATTGCATAGGAAAAAAATCCAGAGAAATAGACTGTTTGACCCAACGTTTTTGCTTCCGTGAGTTTGGGCAGAGCCGCAGAGGATCGACGAAATACAACAATATGCAAACCCCCTAAGGGGAGAAGGAAATCCTAACTCCTAAGGCAGCCGGAAGATCAAATCATTTTTGGCATAGGATTGGTAGGAAGACAAATAGGGCCTCTGGAGAAAAGAGGAGAAGGAAAAAAATTACCAATCTCGCTTGACGAACACATATGCGCCATGTGCTGCTGGCCCGCCGCTCGCCGGAAAAGTTGCAGAATGCAAACCCTAAGGCAGCCAGAAGATCGAGAGATATGCATGACTCAGGTACTAATAAAATTGTCACTTATAATTAGAGAAATTAAATTGACAGTGGTTATTATAATAACCGTTGTCTAAAGTCTGCAAGACAGGCTATAGACATCGGTTATTATAATAACTGCTGTCTATATGAACTTTAGACGGGTTATCATAATAACCACTGTCTATTCCATTATTTTTTAAAAAAAGTAAGGCCAAATTTGGGGCTGCACCCGCTTGCTCCCGCTCGTAAAGAAGAACCCTATTCTACGATTTTTTTCTCAGTGTGGGCGGCCGCCCACACTCTCCCTTTATTAGGTCCGCCCCTGCCTCCACCCATAACCAATTGATTTTGAGTTGGATACTTAAGTTTAACATGGTACAAGTCTGACTATGCTCAACGGCTCAATCCGATGCCAACTGGCTAAAGAAACTCACGTGTTGAGGCTGAAAATCTTACAAGTGAGGGGGCGTGTTGAGAATATAGTCTTGCATTGGAAAACCTATGTAGCCTTGTGGATTTGACATAGATATTGGGCCCTCCATTTACAACTAACTGATTTTGAGTTAAATGCATAAGTACTAACAATTATAAACACAATTACTTCTATACCCCATTCGATGAAAGAGAAAGTGAGAAAACTATAAATCTTAACTTAATACAAATGATTCGAACTCATACAGCACAATAGCTGCAACATTAGACCACGTAGGAAGGATTCCCACAACTCACTGAACATTTATAATCAAAGTGCAATGTATCCAAAGCAGTATAAAGCACAGAAGAAAAATAAAGCGGACTTTTGAACGATTGCCAAATATTTTTAAAATAATCATGCATTTTACATGGTTGCTGAATGATAAAGAAGAGATGATAATAAGCATGCACAGGATAAGCGGGTGAAATTAGAGTAATGTAAAGCATGGAAAAAATCCAAGGCTAATGAATCTCGATATCTCTAGCAGTAAATTGGCAGGCACTAGGACACTGTACCTCAAATACATGGTCCATAGGACAGAGAAAAGGTTGTCGGGTTAAAGTTCCTTCCATAATTCCAGGATGTCCAAACCACATTCTGTCTAATCTGCACCATAGTGGAGGCATTACCTAAAACAGAATAAAAGATTTAACAATTTCATTCATGAATATGCCTAATATATATAAATCATTTGAAGAGAAGAATATGAGACACTTTGAGATTGAAGAATGTTTTCATTTTTAACACTCTTTATCCTAACGCACTGATGAAGGGATAAACTAAAATGATGGTATGATGCACATCTTATAAAAAATAATAAAACATACTAAACTGATTTTCAATTAAACAAAAGCATTTCAACGACTAAAATAAAGATGTATTGCAGAGTATCTGACAGAACACAAAATTTGGGGGATGAAGAATGAGAAGTAAAGACTAAGATTACAACTGGACAAACATCTTCTCACCGACACAACTTGAGGGTTGGTTTCCTCGCCCAACACAAGGCTGAAGACTCTCTTCCAAGGTATGAGATGGTAGCTCCTAAATGATATTACTTTATGCAGACTTTCTAGGCACATAAAATAAGAAAGGTAGGAATACAATAATCATGGATAACAAAAGGAACATGGCATGAAGTTGTGAAAAAAAAATTAATATAAAAATAACACCTTATGGATGCTCTAATAGAAATTAATGAAGAACGAAGGTTTTTAAAAGCTGAGCCAAGGTGTTCAAAAAACGGAGACCGCACCGAAAAAACAGCATCGAACAAAAACCGTAATTTTCGATGAGGATAAACCGCACTCTTGTGGTTTGGTTTGGTCCCAAACTGCAGTAAGCCACACCACATGCATGCCTAACAAATTGCATGCTACTTGATGTCCAAGATGAAGATATCATCATCCCTGATTTTGAAACCTTGTAGCACAATGATTGAACGAACCTGACTAGATCTTCAGGTCAAGGTCACTTTTCAAGAGGGTGGTACTGATACATGCATACTCATCAACCCAATTAAGGAAGAACATGATCGACTCTGGAGGATGCCAACTAATGTTGACCAAGTTCGCCTTTTAATTTCAGTGTTCATTTATTTTAGTACTCATACATGCACAGTAGTTTTCCCATTAGGTGAACCTTTGTATATAAAGAGGTAGGGTGCTTCGGGGAACCGTTTGCTTATATGCCTAAGAATTTGAAATTCAGTACTTGCGCTTGTGCAAAAGGTTTTCCTCTCAAGTTTGCATTGCAATGTCTTCCATATTGATCATATCTTATGTAACACCCCTTCCCAGTATTTCAGAAATCAGCCGTCCGGCCGGGTCAGCGATATAAAAAAAACTAGGAAACAATATTAAAACTAGTAGCAGCAGGTAATAAAAGTCTATACTATACAGATTTAAGATTTACAGCGGAAGTAAAAAAAATATAAACTAAGGGTAACCACATACCTGATATCTGGATTCACAGAGCCACTAAACAAAAATGGAATTGAAGTGATTGAAAATCTGTATAATAATAATAGTCTGATACACGTTATATAATACATATTAACCAGGTACATTGTCCACATCTATAAGTACATGCTGAAATAGAGTAAACTGAATGAGAAAAGTACTACAAACTGACGCCACCATAACGCTAATCCTAGACGTAGTTTCCCACCTGGGTCACCTGTAAAAATATTGCCCACGAGGGGTCAGAGTAAAGAAAAATAATTCCTCCTAGTGACACTAAAAAAAACTTTTCTCATATGATGAATGCATGACTTTTAAAAAAGATTTTGTGCATTAAAAATATTTATGCTGTGTGTTATGCATGCCTTCAGAACACTATCTGGTCAAAACATCTCATATTCTAAGTTCGTGACTTTCAGTTCACTAACCCAAGTCCCGGCGTTCACTACTGGTATACTGTCTCACGTCAGGTCTATACTTGAGTTCTAAGTGACCTCTAGCTTGCACCTCTACTAGGAAGGCTATATGCAGAGTAGCTCCTAACGCGCAAAATCTGAAACTGACGACCCGAGACCATCTGACGAACTCAATTATTCTAGTGTCACGCGGACACGGTCTCGAATCTACTAACCGTCTCAAGGGAGTCAACCCCCAAGACCCTGTTACTCATAGGATACCATATGCCCTATGAGAAAGGTAGTGCGCCTCTACCAAGCACGAAAAGACTGAAGTGTGCTACTGACCTTTTGGTCAAATGCTACTCTGCTTGGGACATCTCTTTTGGTGTACTACTGATCGACCCTTAACTTTCTTATGGTCGACTCGAAGAGACATATTCCAAACTTTCATACACAGGTATAGGTTCCGTACCTAACATTACCAATCCTGATCTGACTACTTGGGTCTTGGAGAAAGGTATCATCCTACACATTTTCCGCGACCGTTTTCCTATCACCACGCCTTTCTATGCATGGTCATGATATTTGTACAAAACCCTACACATGCGTATATAAAATATATTATTTGCTATGTCTAACTAACAGAAATAAAGTTTCCTTATAGTGGTGTTGCGGCGTTCGTACACTCGGCGCGGCGACATCTTCTCTTCCGAAGGCAATCCTACTGCTGGGGACTTCAGAATGCTGCCCCGACCCCACCAAAATCCTGAAATTTACAGTAGCCCTAAATTCATAATTTTTTCCCTTTACGAGTTTCCGTGGAAAATTTCTAGACAACTAGGGTCCCAAAATTTCAAACGTTAAACTTCAGATTTTCCTTTACGTGGAGTGATTGAGGCTCCCAATGCGCCCAAACCAAATTCTGTGGGGAATCACGAACTCCAAAACCTAATTAGGGCATTAGGAACAAAACCTAGGTTAGACTAACTTCTAAATCAAGGAATTTCCACAAAGGAATAGAGATAAAGGAGAAATAAACTCACCGGAAACGAAATCGTTTCCACTACCACCGGCTAGGGTTGAATCCGGCACTTCCACGGCCAAGGAAGGAAAAGGAATGTACACCGGCGCTCGTAGAGGAAGGAGGAGTGATCGGAGAGGAGTTTCGGAGGAGGATCGGGCGCCGGAGAAGCTTGCGGGAGGCGACGGCGTCGCTGCGTGCGGGAGACGGGACGGGACTGCGGCTGTGGTTTATTCCCGTGAGAAAGAGGGGTGCGGGATTTACTTCAAGCCTTGCGGTTTTGATAACCGCATGAGAGAGAGGGGGAGAAAAATGCTATTGGCACCCCATTTCTAATTCCTTAGCAAATTTACCCACTACATCGCGCGCGCCACTATTATAAAATGCGTCACGCACTATTATTATCGCACTTAACGAACTAACTGTCGCTATCATAAAGAAAAGTAACTTTATACCTTGACGACGCGCTGTCTCGATCAAAATCCGTCGCGACTTGACCCTACAAATAAATAAATTTTTTTTTCGCGTCACATTTTCGGATGTTACATCTTAATCATCTCTTCAACTTGAAGGTTGAAAATATTAGCCTCGGGATCAAGAGATTAAGAGGCTTAAGGTCGCAACGCAGAGCAATCAACTAGCTTATGGGCATCCTTGGTCAAACGAGAAGAGAAAATCATCAAAGCCACTTAAAAATTTGTTGAAGATTTACCTAGATATCTAGAGGAGAAAGAAAATAACAAAGAAATATTTAGTGCTCTCTCCAAATACACACTTCTCCTAATTTAGACATTAAAATAATGCAGAAGTGGTGAAAATATCTTCCATGTCCTTCCTCCTATGTGTAACGGCCCCCTTATGACTACCGCTACAATATAACGTAAGAGCAATGTTCGAACATTCAGAGTACAGCAGGAAAGAAAGAGAGTATGGGAAAGAAAGAGAGTATGGGAAAGAAATAAAATATCAGGACAAAATAAACCATTTCATTTCCTTAAAAGTTTCTGATACAGATATATAAGTCCAAAAAGTAGCCCTAACATATAAAAGACTTACCATACCATACATATACAACTGACTCATCTGAGTCACAATATACAGATAATATGTACAGACATCTATATCATGAGAACTAATACTGATACTACATGAAATAAAACTGAAACTACTTGTGGAGACACTCTGGGTCTCTGCACCTCTCTCTGTGCTCCTCTAGTATGTCCAAGTACTGCTGAGTAAACCTCCACCCAAAGACGATACTTCTTTTCCTGCCGAGGAGTGCATGGTCGACGTTGACTACTGGTGACTGGGACCTCCTCTTCCTTGACCAGTTTAGTTTTATTCTATATTAGTCAATTGACTATATGAATTCTTGATTTTCCTTGTTTTTCCTTATTACGATTAGTTCTTAATATTTTGACATATTTATTTCATTTTATTTTCAGTCCTACGTATCTTACTTGTACATCATGTCTCTTTCTTTGCCTTTTAATTCATTTTTTTAAAGTGGGCTATCGGAAATGTAAATTAAGTGTCTTTATCTCACACTAAGATAATATTTTCACGTGCCCTTGTCTCGCGCGTACATATTAACAATCGTGTCCTTAACTCGCACGATAAAGAAGATTATTCTCCTCATCTTCCAATTGGGTTAACACTCTCCATAGCCCGACATTTCCCTTCATTTTCGTGTTCCTTTTCTTTCATGCGTTGTTACAATTTTCTTGTGTCTTTCTCACGTATTGCTTTCTTTGCCTTCATCTAAGCTTATCTAAGCTTATATTCTCTTATTTTCATTAATGTATTATCTTGTTTGTACTTATAACCTTATATTATCTTGTTAATAGGGAAGATGTAAGCACAACATATAAGCATAAGGAATAAAGAAAACAAACATAGTATAGGGAATAAGAACTCACCCCTACTTTCTCTTTGCCATTATCTTTACGTTGCTCAGTTTCTCGCACTTTTTCCTTGCCTTTATCTCTCCTTCCTTCTTCATTTCGTCTACCACTGTCTTGTGACGCCATTTCCTAAAATATAGAACATCAAATACTTGTCAAATTGATGCCTTTGGTGTATATTACGTGCATTACTCGGCCTTATGTGGAATCCCCTTAACTTAATTAGGTCAAAGGAGGAAGAGGATTGCTGCCCTAACTCTAATGATTCATTCAACCACTAATTCATTCTAACCGTAGTATACTAACACCCTAAATTAATATATACGGGCTCATGCTATAAGTACTTAACTATCCTTCAATATACATGAGTATTCTGTCTTAATCATATTTGTAAAGGCGTGGGATAACTGAAATTAGGGCAGAAAATTCTTTACTCTTCTAGGGTTTGTCGAAATAATGCAAGAAGGTATCTATTGAAGCCCTACTCCGCTTCTGAAACTCAATAAAAGAAAGGTTTTGTAAACCCAAGGGTATTTAGGTTAACGTAGAAATTTTACCCTACAAATTACATCTCCAATCCACACCAAATTCGAAAGGAGTTGAGAGGAAGAGATTACCTTGCTTTAGGAAGAAGAATTGAGAGAAACGGAGGAGATTCGAGCCTTCTACGATGATCGGCGTCGATCGGCTCCTGTGCGGCTTCCGTCAGGCGCGACTCTGCTTCTGGAGGAAATGAAAACTGCGGGAATCTTTATTCCCCTGTTTACCTGATGTCGCTCGTTACTAACATGACACGCATGTTTGAGACCGCCTACTGCCGGTCCATTACTCCTACCGGTTTATTTGATTTAATACAAACTTTATGTCTTAACTTAATCATAAACATTACCTGTACATATTTTATGTGACGTCACACTATGAAGCACAGATACTTCCCCAAAGGCAACGTACCCGTACTGGATACGTATCCGGTACCGTTACGTACCCGATACTTGATGGATACACCTATGTGGACACACTTACACTTAGCACATCATTCTGCATATTGTGATACGAGTCTGTTTTTCTAGAGTAAACAAAAATTGACTCTATATTAGGAAGCATTGATACGTCCAATTAAGTTGCGTATCTGTACTGAGTATGTTTCTAGTACTAATATGTTTATGTTACAATTACGTTTATTGAACGTGTTGATACGACACAAGTTATTAACAAACCGGCTAACTTGTCTCTAGACTAACCGGAGATTGAAGATGTTGATCTCCAACAATGAAGTTGATCTCTAACAATGAAGAATAAGAAAAAAAGACTGATGGGTAGACTTTAATTTTATCTCTTTTGCTTATGTTGCATTGATTTGTGTACTTGTACTTCAATTTACAATTTGTTATGATGTTTTGATATTTTGAGAATTATTTATTGCATTTGTGATATATATGCATATATATTATATTTGTTATAACAAATCATGACGTACCCGTATCCTTGTTTTTTAAATTTGGTCGAACTGCCGATCCGGGTACGTATCGTACCCGGTACCTGTACCAGTATCGGTGCTTCCTAGCCTTCCTCTATTGAGCCAGAGTTTGACTCCTCACCAAGATTATACATATAAACTTCAATGCTCCTTACATTGCAGAATTTGAATATGTAATCTTTCAACCTTTGATATATCGCTATGACATTTTCAAGCTGAAAAACATTACTGATCGTCCTTTGATGTGCTTCTCACTCACATTTTATTTGCTATGACTGTTCGAGAGCTGAAGTTCAGATGAATGTATACTATAAACTAGTAAGTGATATCGCTAGTGGAGACTATTTTTATTCATCAGCTTGCTGCATCTTTATTTGATGATAACTAAAGAATGCATCAAAGTTTAATAATATAAAGTTGACTGCTGATTTGTTAAAGTCAATGACTAACAGCGAATATGCGTTCTTGGGGAAAGTGTCGATAATACCAATGAAGCTGACAAACATGTGTTATTTTACATTTTCCTATTTAATCATCACCATATTAAGGCACCTTCCCAAATGAATCTCGGTAGGAGGGGGTACAGAGCACTTGGATTTCCTATCTAGCTTCCATCAAGTTATTTTCCAGCACATCCCGAGAGAAGCCAGCCGGGTAGCAGATTTTTGCTTGAAGTATGCAAAACGTTGTAAATTTATTTGGAATGATTTTGACCATGCTAATCCGGAGTTCCTTGAATTTGCCAAGGCAGACTTGAATAGCAGGGTTCCTTGTAGCTGCTTGTATTTTTGCCTTTTTATTTTTGCAATGTATATGCAGTATTCAGCAAATGAATCGGGGTCGAAGCAGATTAACCACTTTGGCCTGATATGTCAACTCATCATCTTAGCAACATCCCCATTTATATTTAGTAGTTTGCTTCCTGATTGTACATATACAAGTTGACTAATTATCTCAGATATAAACCTAGCATCTAAATGGTTCCTGAACAAACAACTCTTGTAATTACGAAGGAATTGAAGTCTACTTGGAAATTACCTCTAATACTTAAATTTTTTTGAAAGTTCAAGCAAAGTTAGTGCATATCAGTAGCGCCCTAGATATATTGCATGATGATGAACCTTCGCTCGGCTCCTTCGAAACACGGGTGTAGCGCTGTAGGTGTTGGATAGATGTTCAACAGCTTTTCTAGAGGTTCCTGTTGCGATTTGATTATGTTAAGAAAGTATAGTCTCAGGTGCACAATGTTACCTTTCATTATTGTAATCTTCAAGTTAGTGAATTTTACTGCCTAATTATAGTTTATACAACAGATAGAAATTGTTTGCAGTTGGTGAAACGCACGATTACTGTATGAAGTAAATGCTCTCTACTCCTACACATGGCTAAACATATGTGACGTCACTGACCATTTATGACCAGTAAAGCATGTTTCTTGGCATAAGTCCAGCAAAAACAAATAGCGGAACATTTGAAACAACTTCAGTGACATGGGTGTGTAACAAAAAGGGAGAGATGCCATGTATAAATCATTGTAATGAAATATCAAAGTATAGCTCAATAAGCACGATAAGAATTTGCACACGAATGATTACTCACCAAAGTTCGATTTACCAACGTTGCTATAGCAAGTGCAGTCCTTATTTGCTTCAACTGCATAATAAGCAAGAATTTCAATTTTTATTCTCAAGATGGGGTAGGAAGGAAAATCTCCCCACTCAAAATGAAAAAAAAAGTGGCTTGGTTTCTACAGAAGCTTGGAAAACTGCTACTACTTCGACAGAAACCAGATATAATGCTTACCTGGTAATTTACTAATGAGAAATGAGATTCAAGAGTATGTGCACCATCTAATAACAAATCCTTTGGTATATTCGGTTTAAAAGACAAGAAACCTCCTGTAAGAACCATTGAACTAATTTAACTTCAATCACAAACACAAACTGTGCAAATTTATTACAAGAACTTCAACAAGTTGTTTTCCCAAGATTGACATTGTTACCAGCAGGCCAATATTGTTCCTTTAACGTGTCCAGCTTTAAAATCAAAAACATTTATTTTTCTACATCAATGGGAATAGGCCCAGGTTGAATTGATCAGTATTCCTGCTTGACCTAAATACTGGCATTCTCAGCAAAACTAACTATATGGATAAAGTTAAGAGTTACATGCACCTTATTAGTTGGAAACCATCATCATTGAGTTAAAGAACCGAAGCATGGCAGCTTTTTTACAGGGATCACATCACTTCATCACATAAGTGTCTACATGATGATTGGAGCCATTCATTTTGGGCACACCTGGTGTCAAAGTCGGAGCCTAAAGGCGAAGCCTAAGAAAATCCCTTCCCCTCCCGGTCGGCCCCCTCCACCTCCATTGCAGCTATCACCACCACCACCTGCAGCCACCACTTTGGATGGCAGTCCCCTTCCCTCCACCACCACATCCACTTATCCCCACTCACATAACTATCTAGTAACCGTTTGTTATGGGATTCGTGCCTAGTTATTATCTTTAGGATTTTATTATATTATTTGGTGTTATTGTTCGATGTCGTTATGTTTTAATTTTTAAGTCCAAGTGTCAGGATTTATTTATATTTAAGCCCTTGTAAGTCTATTTAAGGGACCCCTTGAATCTTGTATTGGTATCCAAAAAGTATTTTCTATTTTCATTGTCTTGTGTACGAGATTTAGGTAGCTCTCTTCTCCCGAGCAAGCCCCGCCTACACAGCCGCGGTTCCGGATCCACAAAATCCCCTCCACCTCCGGCCACTACTCCAGCGAGCTCATAACACCGACTTCCACTATCCTTAACTTCTATAAATTCCACTACTAAGTCATTAACCGTCTATAACTACCCATTACCTCTCCAAACTACCAATCAACTTCCCAAATAGCTTCCCCAAGTAATCATAAGTCATAACTACCTTCACAATTCCTCACTACCTTATCTCCCAAACATCCCAACTGCACCCTTCGCTATCCAGCAAATCAAAATTGCACCCCCACTCTCCACTGAAGACAGCAGACCCTCCCCCATACACATCCACCTAAATCCCCTCTCCAACCCACCAAAAGGAATCACCCCCACATGGACAATTTCCCCAAGGTCTCAATGGCCACCGACATTTCACCAAACATTCACCGAGTCTTCTATCCTGTAATCATGTGAGTTTATCTCATGGTTGTAATTTATTTTTGCCAAATTGTGTTAATTGACTGTTTTTAAAGAATATTGTTTGTAATCTTTGTGCCAATATTAGCTTGACTTGCCGGATTTTATTCGTTCAAGTATTTGTTTTATAGTTTTCTCGCAAGTGTACGACAATATTTATTCGCTTACTTGAAATTTTGCTTGCGATTGTCATGTTATATCATTAATAATTTTCATTTGTTGCAAGCTTAGTTACCGGTTACGTGCCTCATTCCTAGAGTCGACCTTTACTTTGCTAGACTCATCCTGCATCACGAGTTTTCTTGTTTTAAAATTGTACTGGATTGCGGCTTGTCTTGTAGTATTGTTTATAAATTTTATTCTTGCAAGTTTGGTGCCGATTATGTGTCTCATTCATATAGTTGACTTTTACTTTGTTAGGCCCATCAAGAATCACTTTTTTATAACGGAAGGTAGAATACATAATTTACATAGTTCAAAATTCTGATGCTTAGGGCAAGCAGTTCATTTTGGGATAGTTTGGACCCAAGCTGAAATTGACATGTTTGGTTTTGCCACGGTTCAATTCTTAAGCTCGGTTTGATGGCTTTTACTGCAGAGTGGTGGTTATAGGTGCGAGGGTTGTAGAAAATTTTGAGTGTGAAGTGCTAACTAATAGTTCCTTTGTTTTTTTATATAATGGTTTATTTGTAATCATAATGTAGCATACTAACTAATAATCTATTATGTTTTTGTATAATTGTTTATTGCAATCATAATGTAGCATACTAACTAATAATCTATTATGTTTTTGTATAATTGTTTATTACAATCATAATGTACTAGCAATATAAGTATAAATCAAGCATTCAAAGTTAATATATTAGGAAAATGATAGGCTTGAAGAAGATAAATGATGCTCGTTATTAGATGATTAAATCTTTAGCTGAAAATATATATGCTAGTGTTCACTAGGCTTCAGGTCATTTATTTTAAGTGTATTTTAGTGATCTAAAAAACATAACCGAATAAAATAAAGTTAGGGCGGTACAGTTTATCAGTCTAAAGCTATGTAAAACTGAACCAACTTGAACGGGTAAATGACAGTTTAGTATAAGCAGTTCGGTCGGTTTTGACTTTCTCATATATCTAATATAAACACTACCTAATATTTTTTTATCAAAATCCTCTTCTTAGCGGTCCAGTGAGTACAGACCACCCTCCTTAAAAACAGTTTTGAACCTTGTACATACCAAACAAAGCCACTACATACTGACAACTCAGTTATTTATCTTCATAGAAACTAAAAGAATATGTCAAAATAGAAATGCAGATAAAAAAAATCAAATCTTTTATTATTTGATGATGGTCAAACAGTAAAAGATTGTCTTTATACAACATATTCAGTTTCAGCGAATAGTTGCATACCAAATTTGCAAAACAAAAAAAGGTAAAGGGCTTAAATGCATTCACTCTAGAAATCTAGAAATTAAAACTAGCTCGAATCATTCACATTTCATATTGACCTGCATCACGAGAAGTTTCCTGAACAGAGTATGGTAAATAACAAAGTCTAAGAGTTAAGAATTCAATTGAAGAGATAAATGTTCCCCACTATTGCCAGCTTGGACATGCAGCACAATTCACAAAAATACCTGGGGAATCATAATAACTTGACGTATCATGGAAAATCATGGCTTCACGCAATCTATGGCGCTTTCCTTCAGTTCCACCATACTGAAAAGTAGTATGCACTGCATAAGGCTCCAATCTAAGTTGCTGATACATGGACTGCATATGTCAAAAGAGGGAAAAAAGTTTAAATGCTGAAGTTGTGGATTTCAAGAGAATGGTTATCCAAATTGCAGTTAAAACAGTAAGGTAAAGGCTTAGCTGCTATTTATCCTTTCCAAGGGACTATAATATCATCAAGTATGGAGTTCTTTTCTCAGAAATGTTCTGCTTAAAAATAGCAAACCATGTAAATAACTTACTTGGACAAAGTATGTGTGCCCGCTGCAAAATATACTTGCAGGCAAAATTCCCAACTTGAGATTTCCATCAAAGGCATAAACAAGACCATTTTCACCTTCAACTGATGGCCCTCGAACTTTGTTAAGAAGATCATTAAATCCAACCTGGTCCCATAGCTTCTCATTGGCTACGAGAAGATTTTTCCATTCTCTGGCAAGCTTTTTTGACGAATCAGTTGGACGCCAGTGAAAAATTCCAATATTGAAGGCACCGCTTACTGGTAACATGAATTTTGTAAAATAAAAATAGTTCACGGTTGGAAAAAGAGAAAGAAGGAATGAATATAATTACATTTATTCAAACGCATGAATTGTTTAGCTCCATTTTTTCAACTTGATTACATGCTTCAAAATATAAAGGTGGAGACTACTGGACCAGGTAGATTGCAAAATAAATTATATTTGATGGATAGTTGATGGGGATCGGCCGCACGATCGTGTTCGATGGAGGATAACGGACCACCGCTCGGCGGGACTAGTTTTTGCATATTTGCCTGACATGCATTGATTGGATCAGCGATCCGAGACCGTGAGCGTGTCCGGAGAGTCGTTTTACAATTTATGCGTATTTTATTTTTGGAGATTGTATTTATTGTTTTAGGACACCAGGTGTAACGGATGATCATAGTCGTTCACGTCGGGTGCCCAACCGCCTCTCTCGTTATAAATAGGGGCAAGTGTTCTCATTTTCAGGGATTGCTTGCAATGTGAGAGAATCCAGACCGGCAATCAGTTGTGGTGCGACGCCGCGAGACCCCGGGGTGCGACATCCCGGTTTTATTTCTTTTCATTCACTGTTCCCGTGAACACTCCCCTCACATCCCACGATCTCCTCTCAACAGAAGGAGGAAACTGTTCGCCAACCATCACTGTTCATCATCCTCTCCCTCATGACAAACTGCAAGCCCGGTTCTCTCGATCGTTAATCTTCTCCCAGCTGCAAAACCTCAGCCGTTGGAGGCCTCCTTCCCTCTTCCCCTTCTTCTCTCCTCGTGCCGAACAACTTTCTTCATTGTCGTGGGTCCACAGTCAACGCATCTCTCTCCAAAAAACCTCATGAACGCTGCCATCACGGCATTAATGCCTGTAGCCCCTTCATCCTGGCTGATCGAGATCTTCAAATTCCAGTGCTAATCATCTCTTCCCTCCTACGCAACCCTCCTCCCGTCGACACAGTCCAGTCGACACTCCTATTTGGCACTACGATAGTCCTACTTTGTTGCATCCAGTAATTCCTTCTCCCTCCACCCTCAACTGTATCGTCTGCTATTTCCCTGTTCACCTTCTCCTTCCTGAAATTCCTTCCAGTCACCTACCTCCCACAACAAATCCCCTTCTCCAAATCCCCATTTATTGTCATCTACCTAGAGGAGAGTTGCACCCAGCCCCCAAACAGAAACGCTGCACTAACAAGTTGCTTTCATGGTTCTAGAACAGCCCCATTTCAGCAAGTCCTTACCAATTCTGGTGCCCAAACTCAGTCCCTATCGATTCAGTTTCCAGTCACCATCTAGATCTCGAGTTCTTGCATCTTTGGCCCACTTCCGGTTCATAACTGTAGAAAGTAATAGTTGGTGCGATATATTCTTCCTCAAAGGGGCTATATAAAGGAAATACATCAGGATACCCAAGACCGATAGGCGGTGTGGGACTAATACTCAACAATAGAATAAATAACTCTAACACTCCCTCTCAAGCTGAAGGGGGACCCTATAGCTTGAACATAGCACAAAAAGGAAGGTAAAATACGGTTGGCAACGCAGGACAAAATAGCCGCTACCGAGGCCCAACCGCGTGTCACCGGGGATACTTCAACCGGGCAAGAGCCACACGACGTTGGTCCACAAAACCGACCATGACCACGCTGAATACACTCGGAGCGGAAACTAGGTCAACCACGAAAGACCGAACCAACCCTACCAAATCCAGAGAAAACGACGAGGAGAGACAAACAACATACGAAATCGACCTGGGGTCCATGTGTGACTAAGGCAGGAGTCGGGAAAGAGGCATCCGAGTCGCCGTTATCACAAACACTCCCCCTCACGTGGAATACGTGCAAGAAGGCATAGACTATGCCTGAAGGCCGTGACGCACACTCCCCCTCACGTAGACCACGTGCACGTGGGGGACCCTCGTCGGGTACATGAACCCAGATCACGTGGAGGAAGGCCGAAATCGTAACGAGACGCAAAGCGACACAACAACCACAAACAACAATAACAACTGAATGGCCGAGCAGCAGCGGCACGCAGAGCAGCAGCGGCACGCAGAGCAGCCGGAGAAGAAGAGAGCAGCAGCGGCACGAAGAGGAAGCAGCGCCTGGCAGCCGGAGAAGAAGCAGCTGTAGCAGCAGAAGGCCGGAGAAGCAGCGACAGAGCAGCATCCATGCTGGAGAAGAAGAGAGTTACAGCGAGTGCAGACAGAAGCCGGAGGCGTCGAGAGAGAAGCAGCCGTCAGGAGAGAAGCAGAGACGGAGAAGCCGTCGGGAGAAGACGGAGACGGAAGCACAGCCGTCGGAAGGAGACAGCGAAGCCGTCAGGAGAAGAAGACGAAGTCGTCGGAGCTGTCAATGTCGCAGAGGAGAGCCGACGGGAGAAAGCATCCATGCCTGGCGAAGCCGTCGGGAGAAGAAGACGACGTCGATGTCGCAGAAGAGAGGCCCGCTCCCGTCTTGGAATCAAGGGCTGATCCCGTAGACGGGAGCAGGGGGTGAGAAGCACCCGTCGAGTCCTGGCAAGCGAGCGGAAGCGGAAGCGGAAGAGGAGAAGGGGTCGGGTTTCGGGAGGGGGGGAACAGTGGCGGAAGCGGAAAAAAAATTAATTAGGTTTCAGAACCTGCTCTGATACCATGTAGAAAGTAATAGTTGGTGTAATATATTCTTCCTCAAAGGGGCTATATAAAGGAAATACATCAAGACACCCAACACCGATAGCTGATAGGCGGTGTGGGACTAATACTCAACAATAGAATAATAATAACTCTAACAATAACCAATCATTGATCTCCTTCTAGTGCCACCGTCGGATCTCTGTGATTGTGAGTATTATTATTCTGTGTTGTAATTTTTTGTATTAAATTCTAGATAAACATATAATATTTTTTTGAGTGTTGCGATTGCTAGTGTTTTGTTCTATTTCTTGTACTCTATAAAACTTACTCGTGTAATTTGTGGTGGATAGCATCTCGTGCAACGATGAGCGTGATTTTGGTTGTGCTCTGTAGAAATGGAGAAAGCCAACCTTGTATGTCCACTTGGTACAAATACAAAGAATGAGTACATATATATAGATGAGAGAAAGAGAGAGAAAAGTCCTATACACAATGTGAGACTAAAGAGAGGAGAGAAAAACAATAAATGCTATACAAATGGGCCTAGTTTAAGTGGGCTTTTCCAACACTCCCCCGCAAGCTGGAGCGTATAGGTCATATGCACCCAGCTTGGACAAACACTGGTAGAATAGGGTGCTTGATAAGGCCTTTGTGAGGATGTCGGCAACTTGATCAGTTCCTGGAACATGCTTCAATTCAAGTTTCTTCAATTGAACCTTCTCACGAACAAAGTGACAGTCAACCTCGATATGTTTTGTGCGCTCATGAAACACCGGATTCTTTGCGATGTGTATGGCGGCTTGACTATCACAAAATAGAACAGCAGAGGAGGGGAGTTTTACTCCTAGGTCAGTAAGGAGACTTTCAAGCCATGTGAGTTCTGAGACAACCGAGGCCATCGATCGGTATTCAGCTTCTGCAGAGGAACGGGCTACCACAGCTTGTTTCATACTCTTCCACGTAATAAGATGACCACCAAAATAAGTACAGAACCCACTAGTTGACCTTCGATCGTCCAGGGAACCCGCATAGTCGGCATCAGAATAGGCAACCAATGCGGGAGCAGAGTCAGAGGTTTTGTAAACCAGCCCTTGACCCGGAGCTCCCTTAAGGTATCGAAGAATCCGTTCAACCGCTTGAAGATGAGAAGCCCGGGGGGCATGCATGAACCGACTGACAACCCCAACTGCAAATGATATATCCGGCCTCGTGACTGTTAGATAGATCAACTTTCCCACAAGGCGTCGATAGTATTTCGGGTTCGGAAGCAGCAAATCGTCATCTGAAGCATCAGCGCATAGTTTGTGATTTGCCTCCATCGTGGTACAAGCTGGCTTGCAACCAGACTGACCAGCATCTTTGAGAAGATCGAGACAGTACTTTCGTTGGGAGAGCACCAACCCGTCCGGCCGCCGGGCAATCTCGAGACCCAGGAAGTAGCGAAGTTTCCCCAGGTCTTTGGTTTGAAAAACAGTGCTCAGATGTTGTTTGACGTCTTGAATCCCCTTTGAGTCATCCCCAGTGAGAAGGATGTCATCAACATAAACCAACAGAAGGACGGTGCCAGTGGCCCGGTGTCGGGTAAAAAGGGAGAAATCTGCAGAACTCCGAGTGAACCCCATGTCCCGAACCACCTTGCTAAACTTGTCAAACCACGCCCGAGGGGACTGTTTGAGACCATAAATTGACTTTTTGAGAAGACAGACCCGAGACTCCCCCGTGGTCTCAAACCCGGGCGGTTGGCGCATGTAGACGGTTTCCTGAAGGTCGCCATTTAAAAAGGCGTTCTTGATGTCGAGCTGATGAAGGGGCCAGTGGCGGTGCACCGCGACGGAGAGAAGAACGCGGACAGTGTTGAGCTTGACCACCGGAGAGAAGGTTTCCTCCTAATCGAGGCCCTCCTGTTGTGTGAAGCCACGGGCCACAAGACAGGCCTTCAGTCGGGCAATAGTGCCATCCGTAGCATGCTTGATGACGAACACCCATTTACACCCAACAGGGTGCTGACCGGGAGGTAAAGGAACCAAGGCCCAGGTCTGGTTGGCCCAGAGGGCCGTCATTTCTTCGTCCATGGCAGCCCGCCAGCCAGGATGGTGAAGCGCCTCCTGCAAAGAGTTAGGGACCGAAACAGAGGATAAGGAGGTGGCAAAGTGAAGAAGAGAGGGAGAGAGGCGATGGAGAGAGACGTAATTCGCCATTGGATGAGCGGTAGAGACGGGAGCCGGAGCAGCAGGGAGCAGAGCACCAGAGGGCGAAGCCGACTGCAGAGGGGCAACGGGATGAGGAGGGCGACGAGAGTAGACCCGGATAACCGGGGGTGGTGGATGGACAGGAGGTAGGGAAGGCAGAGAGGATGAGGAGTGAGGAGCAGGAATGACAGGACGAACGACGGGAGCTGGACTCAGAGCGACATCGAGAGCAGGGAAGAATGGAATATCTTCACGAAAAGTCACGTCAGCCGAGACAGTAACCTTGCGAGTAGCAGGCGAATAACAGACATAACCCTTCTGAGTGCGCGAGTACCCCACAAAGATATGCTTGGTGGCACGAGGGTCCAATTTGTCTGTGGAGGGACCGAGGTGGTGAACGTAGCAGGTACACCCAAACACCCGGGGAGGAACGGGAAAATGCGGAGTTGTGGGAAAGAGGAGGCTGAAGGGAGTAGCATACTGGAGGACGGAAGACGGGAGACGGTTGATGAGGAAGCAAGCCGTGGAGAGCGCGTAGTTCCAGTATGGTTTGAGAACCTGCATTTGAAGCATAAGGGAGCGAGCGACATCAAGAAGGTGACGATTCTTGCGCTCGGCGACACCATTCTGTTGTGGAGTGTACGGACACGAGGTTTGGTGAAGAATGCCGAACTCAGAGCAGGGAGTGGCAAAGGTATGGCTGGTGTACTCCCGCGCATTGTCAGTACGAATAGTGCGAATAGGCGCAGAGAACTGAGTGTGAGTCTCAAGTATGAAAGCCCGGAATACGCGGGGAAGTTCAGAGCGATCCCGAAGGAGATATAACCACGTCATGCGAGAGTAATCATCAATAAAAGTAAGAAAATACCGATAGCCAGAAATACTAGTAAATTTGTACGGACCCCATATATCGGAGTGTACTAAAGTAAAAGGAGCGGAGCTCCGAGTACAATGAGGAGGGAACGATGAACGGGCTGTTTGCCCAAAATACATGTGTCGCAGCGAAAAGCAGGGAGAGTAACATCAGGAAGAGCCTTCCGGAGGACTGGAAGAGGAGCATGTCCCAGACGGCGATGCCAATCCGAAGAGGAGATAGATGCGAGGACAGTGGGAGAGTCGTCAAGAAGATAGAGCCCATTCTGCAGCCGTCCTCTACCAATGATAGTCCGCGTCTGCTGATCCTGTATGAGAAAAAAAGAAGAAGTAAATGTCACGGAGTAATTAGAATCAGTAGTAAGGCGACCAACAGAAAGTAAATTGAAAGGAGAGCCCGGAACATGTAGAGCCGAGCGCAGGAGGAGAGAAGAGGTGAGAGAAATATCAGCACATCCAGAGACTGGAACCGATGCCCCATTAGCGACAGTAATGTACTTCGGGTGAGGTGAAGACAAGTACTGAGGTGGCCTAACAGAGGTGATATGATGAGTGGCACCAGAATCAAGGATCCAGCGCGTGCCAGAGGATAGGCAGGCGATACTTTCATTGGAGATAGAGGCAGCAGAGGCAACCGAGGCAGGCGGACGGCTGAGCAAGCCATGAAGATGCTGGAGCTGAAGACGAACCTCGTCGAGATCAGTACGAGAGGAGGCAGAGTCGGTAGTAGCAGCAGAGGCTTGCGGACGAGGAGGTCGGCCATGTTTGCGATAGCATGTGGCCTCAAGATGGCCATCTTTACCGCAGAACGAGCACTTAGGCCTAGACCGGCCACCTCGACCCCGACCGCGAGAGTCAGAGCGGCCACCACGGGCAGAAAAGGGAAGAGGCAATAAGGGATCTGGTGCCTGTTGAACAAGGGCCGGAGAAGGAAGTCCGGGAACATCCGGAGGCGGGGAGACTTTGAGAAGCATTGAGCACACATCGGAAAAAGATGGTGTAACGGTAGAGGAGAGGATGTGAGCCCGGACACTGTGAAGATGAGGTGGTACCCGGGCCATCATCATGGCGATACCCACAGCTTCCTTTTGGGTACGTTGAGCAGCAAGATCTAAAGTGGGAGGCTGATGGTGGATCCAAGCCTCAACCAGAGACCGGGCCTGAGCAACAAAGGACGTCAGGTCGGTTGCGCCACTGCTATCAAGGGCCTGGAGAGCAGTGATGATATCATATAGATGGTGGAGACTATCCTTGCCAGAGTAGAGGGTGTGGAGCTCGTCCCACATGCCTTTGGCCGTCTCATGATACATGGCCAGGCGATAAGATTCGTCATCAAGAGAGTTGAGAAGCCAAGTCTGCACACGCCCATCATTGCGTAACCATTCCTCAGTAGGGATACCGATAACGGTCTGAGTCAAGTGATGAAGGAACCCCTTTGACTGAAGGACACGGCGAACCGAGTGTGCCCATTCCACAAAGTTCTTCTTGCCAGTGAGCGAAATTGTAGTGATCTGAAGCTCGTTGCGGACTTCCTGGAGAGAGGCCGGGCGTTCAGGAGGAGGAACTGCCGTGCCGACTGAGTCCGCAGATGTAGACATGGGGGCGACCTGGAGGAGTAGAGGAAGCGGAAAGACAGCGGACTGGATGAGGTCGCAGCGCGCTGGAGGAGGCCGCGGCGAGCTGGAGGAGACCGCGGCGGACTGGAGGAGGCAGCGGCGGACTGGAGGAAGCCGCGTTGTGCACAGAGACGCTCAGCAAGGAGCGGACTGGAGGAGGCAGCGGCGGACTGGAGGAGGCCGCGGTGAGCACAGACGCTCAGCAAGGAGCGGGCTAAGAGAGGCCGCGGCGGATTGAAGAGGCCGAGGCGGACTGGATCAGACCGCGGCGGACTGTAGCGAGCTGAGAAGAGAGGACAAGCCGGGGAAGCAAGAGAGCGACCGCAGCGGGCTGGACCAGTCCGCAAGACTGAAAGAACGCAGAGAAGCGGGCCCGCGGCGGACAGGGAAAAGAACTTGGCCGCCTGAAGAGGAAGGAGAGCAGCCGCAAGCAGGGGAGAAGTGCGGACAGAAGGAGGCCGCTGCGCTTACGGCGGACGAAAGAGACCAAGAAGAGGAGGCGAATACCGAGTTCGCAGCGGACAGAAGGAGACCGAGGAATCGAGGTCGCCGAGGTCGCGCCGGACAAGAAGAGGCCGCAGCGGACAAGGGGAAGCAGTGGACCCCACAGGATCCGAGAGAGGGCTATAAAGAGGGGGCCAGAGGAGGAAGGAAGAGGAGGGAAGAGGAGTGGTTCCACGGGAGGAGAGAAAGCGGACTGGACAAGGGAGGCCGCAGGTGTGATGCGACTAGGAGGTGCGGACACACACACGCAGGCCGCAGAGATCGCAGGCCGCAGGGCGGATAGGAAAGGGAGTCCGCAGGAGTCCGGAACCTGGCTCTGATACCATGTAGAAATGGAGAAAGCCAACCTTGTATATATGTCCACTTGGTACAAATACAAAGAATGAGTACATATATATAGATGAGAGAAAGAGAGAGAAAAGTCCTATACACAATGTGGGACTAAAGAGAGGAGAGAAAACAATAAATGCTATACAAATAGGCCTAGTTTAAGTGGGCTTTTCCAACATGCTCCAAAAATTCAAAGTTCACTTTATGAAGATTTTGCTATATTTATATAATTTAATTTGCTAAAGACTATATCCAGATTATTTTTCATGTCTCATTTACGTTGAGCTTGATTGCGTTCATTCCGTACATTCACGTAGGGTAGCATTAGCGTGTCGGCACCGTCATTCACATAGGTCTGTCCTGCGTCAATAGACCATTGCAGAATCCGACTCGAGCGCTCGCAGCTTCTCTATCCTTCTCCACTTTATATGTGCAATTGAGACATTCTTCCCCAATTGTTATGAGGCGAATATTTTTTTTATTTCTCCGCGGATGGTTTACTTTAAATGTGAGGAATGTGAATTTGGTGAAACATCAGTGTACCTCATTTTTGATATGGAAATACCAAGTACCAGCCTTTTGCTCGTAATCATGCTGATATTTCAGACTTTATCAAACTTCTTTTCCTTGATGGTCATAGATGGTGCGTCACATTTAATGACTGTTTTCAAGTTTTACATCTTTATACTTGATGCATGAAAAAGTTGAGTGTTTGCATGTATTAAACATTTTTTTAAAATGATTAGTACCCAATATGATATTAAGATAAAGATAATAATAACGGTGTTTACAGGAAAATTTCTTAATAATGATATCATCCATCATGAAACTATAAGAAAAGACATGATGTAGTTACGCATTAGTGAGATTATGACTAAAGATGGGGCTCAATGGCGACAAAGGATCCATATAGCCGACTACACTATGGTGGGATAAAGGCTTGAGTGTTGCTGTAATGAAAAACCTCTCATGTTGTTACTCTAACTCAAATTGTGGCAGCAAAAAGGAAAAATAAACATCATTTTAAGGTCATCAAAATAATTTTGTTCACAATGAAACTACCCAAACATTACTGTGGAAATGGACCTTTCAGTGCTTAATATTTGATTAAGAAATGTCCTCTAAAGTTCTTGGTTATTCTACTCTTACAATTATTGTAATACCAACTCAAAAACTCCCATTAGAAGTGTTTGGAAGTGCATGTTGTTATGAGCCCACGCTGGAGTCGAGCGTGTATCATATACAAAAAGGCGTGAGGAGATCGGCGATGGCGACCCGATATTGCTCGCCGACTAACACTCAATTGGATGTTTGATCATCGAAGGTGCTCGACATTTACGTATTTGATTGTTGACCGGAGAACGACGCTGGGCACTTGATGGATGAAATGAGCTCGACGATTACGTATTAAATCGTTGGTTGACGCTCAACGGCTGAGTATTGGATTGTTGTGCAGTTGACGACTAGGTATTTTACTCAACGATTACGTATTTCATCATTGAGCATCATTTTATTTCTCTTATGTGATTTCACGTAAGTACTATATTCCATTAAATTAACCCATAAGGGTGGACTTATATGTAATTGTGGAAAGGGGATATATGTGTTATGGAATGAAGGATCTTTTTGAACCCTAAATCAAGTTCACCTTACCATACGACTCTCCTCCATCCCATCCAGCTGATGGACCCCAACTCTAAGAGCCACCACCACCGTTGCAGGCCTTCCCTTGGTCTTCCCCATCTCCACTTCGTGCCCGCCCTCTCACCCCCTCATGTCTACCCTCTCGCCCCCTCGTGTCTGCCCTCTCTCTCCCGGTCTATGATTTGTCAAGGGAGACCTAACAAGTCGGTATTCGAGCCACCTTGGACGATCCTCTGATGTCAGTAATCGAAGCTTTGAAAGGCAATGAACCAGTGTTGTGTGCATTGATGAGACTGAGAGGTTCCGCCTCAGATGGCCATACCAACCAACCAAGCAACAATACGCCATCATTCCTCATTGACACCACACGCACTCATAAGAGACAAAAATGTGGCCTTGTTACAAAACATGTAGTCCCTCATGATAATGATAATCAACCATATATATGGTAGCCACCAAGGCCAAGATCATGCAACAACAAGCAGAGAAGGTCATTGCCTATGATCTCACCCATCAGATCGAGAACCTAACAATTGAACAACTCAGACCATCGATAACATTGGTCACCAAGACCAAGGTGAAGGGATGTCACCATTGAGACCGGAACCCTAGGAAGGATTACGAGAAGGGTTTGGAATATCGTGTTGACAACACGAACCTTCCAAACAATGACGGAGAGGATGATCCCACTAGACTAGCTAATGAGGTGCAGACAATATTTTGCTACTCAATGTGCTCTGTGTGTGTTCGGGTGGGGGGGGGGGGGGGGTTGGCAGCGACATACCCTTTGATGAGCACAACATAATTGTTATTAGATTAGTTGGAGCAAGAACAATGGAATTTGATGTGGGACAAGTTCAAGCGACATTGCAATTTGTGTTATGAACCTCCCTTACAAAGCAACTCCTTACGAGAACTCATCTCCCCCAAACTAATGAGCGCTATGAATTGTGAGACTACAGGAATAACTCTGCATCGAAGTGGAATATGAAGAACCTAACGACTTCATTGTCATAAGTGTGGCAAGGATGCGTGATTGAAGGCTTAACCGGTGGCACCAGAATCAAGTATCGCTCAGTACGATATCATGTTTCTAACGATGGTAACGATACGATACAATGTATCGCTAATCCGACAATGTTTTTATAATATAACATGTGTTAGCTCAGCTCTAATTGTGGACCAACGACTAGGTGCGCAACGATTTCTGGATAGTTAACCCAGGTGCTTGAGGATCGTAAATTAAGCGCGAGACGATCATCGACAAAGGTGCTTGAAAAAAGTAGTGGCTTGTTCATCAATCATGGTGCTCGAAGACATGAAGGCACGATTGTTGACTAAGCACTCGACGATCATCGAACAGTGCTACATTATAGAAGACTTGACCTTCAACAAGGGGGTTCAAAAATAACAATACTTAACCGTCAACTAGATTTATACGTGGATCATCGACCAAGCACTTGATCATCGATAAGGTTTTTGAAGGAGATTTTTGATCATCAATCAGTTGTTTGAAATTTTTGTAATGCAAATCTCTTCATATAAATACTCCTCTTTTAGGATCAACAGATCGAAAAACATTTGTCACAGTAATCTAAAATCGGGAGATCTGTTATCTAAAGTTGAATCTGAAGAGCAATTAGAAGTTCTGTAAGCCACAAGTTTCTTGTACTTTGTGAGATGCTTTTCCATTTTGTGAAACACTATGTGAGATGCTCTCTGTATTCTCCGTTTTGGTTGTTGTTTTATTTGTAGTGTTCTACTAAGTTTCCGCAAGAGTAAGGTTGTGTATTTGCTTGAGATTATTGGTCTCACATATTGTTGATCGAGTGATGCGATGAAGAACAAAAGTATGAAAATTGATAAGTTCACAAGTAAAAATAATTTCAGTCTTTGGTGAATCAAGATCCGGGCATTGTTGAAGCAAGATGACATTCGGACTCCGCTTTCAGGGAATATGCCTGAATCCATGGAGGAATTTGAATTTTAGCAGTAAGAGAGGTAAATTTCTTTCATGTTGCCAAAATTGCTTCGCTCAATATTTTAATTTCTCTAATAACTATACCATATTGAACTATGTTTCAATTAGATATAAAGAATGCATTCCTATGTATGAGCAAACATGAGGATATAGAGTAACCTTCGGGGTTGTTTCTCAAAGAAAGTATATATGGAACAAGTGAACAGCATAATTTACAGGCCACTGGAAGAGATTGCAAAGATAAATAATACAATGAGCAATCCAGGAAAGTACGATGAACATAATATCACACAACTTCACATACTACAGGGTACAGACTAATTCTCTGCTATAAAACTCTATTCTTAGTTTAGGGGGTGACTGAAGGAGAAAATTGAATTTAGTATTGCATAACTGAATGCAAGGTGATGGCACTGAGAAAACAAACATGTTTTATGAAATTAAGAGTAGTTAACAAGATGGAAAGATTAAATGATGATTGAATGCCCCAGGATAATAATTCTGTATATGAGATTACATTAACTAAACCATGAACGGAAAAACCATGCCATTATCATGCATACTTAAATAATTGTACCTTGTTGCCATACTTCTAGGCTGTCATCTGTGACGGTAGGTATAACTTGATCACTTGAAGTTAATATATCGGCTTCAGGGAAACGGGCAAGATATGGAAGTGGATTCTGTCAAGACACGTATAATCCAAGAGAACACCAACTGAATGATGTCAGAAAAAGAAATTTGGATTCGACAAGAATGATTTATAACCTCTAGAAGTACAAGAATTATTGGAAGTTTGGAACTGATAATTAATGCATCAAAGACTACAAAAGCATTTTATAATTAGCAGTCTTTGAAAACGAGGAGACCAAAAATAATCACTAGGAAAATGCGAAACAAATTGCAAGTATGACAAGACTATAATATAAATCCAAATAAAAAAAGATAACATAAATCAACAATTTGGTAGGCCAAGAGAAGAATGGATATAATATTATCAAATACAATGATTAAGAGTAATGGACAGGTCACTTAGACAGCACCCAGTGGAAATAGTTCAAATTAGACATGGTGTATCAGTCAAATGAGTTTAGCTTTCTCCAGTGCATCAGTCTAACAAAAGTAACCTTGAAATATTTTCAAAGTATATCTTTGTCTCTTGTAACCTTTGCATTGAAAAGGTCTGGATGAAACACCCCAACCTAGTTTAACAGGAAATCAGCAGTCCGGCCGGGCCCGCGATAAAAAGTAAACTAAGTAACGGTATATAAACTGGTATAAAACAGGTAAAAATGAAAGTGCTAAAAAAACATACAGTGGAAATTGAGTAAGAAAATCTAACTATGGGTAAAAGTGTATCTTGTCATGCTGAATTCACAGAGCCAACTAAAATTGAATATAACACTAAGAGACCAAAATACTGCCAAACTGAAATAAACTGATACATCAAAACACGAGTGAAGTACAACATATACATAATGTCTACAAAAAGAAACAAGTACAACGACAATGGTACCACTGAACAAAACTGACGCAGGAGGGATCTATAGGGGGCGGGAAAATCGGTGACCTAACCCTACATGCTAGGCAAAACCCGACAGTTAAACCACAGTTAGGTAATAATTAAACATCCCACACAGAATATCCAAAGCAAGACAAAGATAATTTATTTAAGCGAAACAAGCTTAGGCTTTCCTCCGCGTGAAGGGTCAAAGCAAGAGCGCGCGGCAAATAAATCATGCAAATCACGATAAGTATCTAAACAAACTACCATAATACAATATATCCAAATAAATATAGCATCCAATCCAATACCGATATGCTGAAAATAAAAATCTGATACAATGAAGACTCACAAAGTAGTGGGTTGACCAAGACAATGAAGAATCAAAAGACGGAGATGCGTGTACGACGATCCGAGGTGGAACTGGCGGCGTGGAAAACGGAGTAGGTGGTTGTCCCCGGCGGTGGATGGTGGAATCGGATCGTAAATGAATAGATCCGGCCACGTATGGGTAGATCCGGGCAAAGGATGAATCCGATGATTGGTGGCGGGTCCGGGTTAAGGAATGAAGTATGGGTGGAGGGAATAACGGAGCGAAAGATGAAATTCTCAGATCTGGACTGATCCGAGATGTGGAGGGAATTGGATGGTGGTTCCACGAGGAAGAGGGGATGGTGGAAAAGAAATATTAGGGTTTGAATGGGAGCTGCAGTAGGGATGAAAAGGGGATGTTGGCGGTGGAATTAGGGTTATGGGGAGAGGCAGACGACAGGGAATATTGGTGTGAGTAGGGGCCTGGAAGCACAGGGAAGACAGACGGCTTGATGGAGGGAAGACGGGAGGCAGGGGGCTGTTTAGAAGCAGACGGCTAAAGGATTGTAGAAACAGCAGGCCGACGGTGGTGATGGAGGAGGGGCCTGGAAGCACAGGGGCTGCTTTAAACTTTATCAATGAAATGTTAATATCATTTTTGAACAGTAACAATGAATAGAAATAGGGGTTTTCTAGACGGCCATTGTGGCTGGATTTTGGGGGTTGTGGGGGATGCAGATGAGGGTTTCGGTGGGGGAAGGAGTCTAGGGTTAGGGGGTACCTTGGGGAGGAAGATACAAACCTAGGAGTCGTCACCTAGGGTTCTACAGAGTCGGCACCGTAAGATGATCGTGGGAATCCGGGAATAGCTTTCTCCAAATTTTGCAATGCCTTAGATCAGCCCCTTAACACCTCTATTTATAATAAAACAAGGATTACGACATCCCCCATCAACGGCTATGATTAATCGGAGGTGAGGCTACCCAAATACATCAAAATAAATGCAAACATAGTAAAATAATATATCAAATCGATTCGCAGTGTGAATCCAGACACATATGCAGAGTCCGATCGTTGAATCGGGCACGGCATATATGGTAAGTCGCTAAATCAGCCCGGAACGGGCCCAAAACTCGTACTTGTCTCTGCTCTGCATCAAAAATTGACGACTGAGAAGACTGCACCGCTTATCCTAAGCAGATTCCCTAACTGGAGCCTCCTGTAAAAACAAGTCCAAAAGGGTCAGATCCACTGGAGAGTAAGAAAAACTACTCATTCCAAAAACACTTAAAGAAAAATATTTTAAGTGAATATTACTTGAATTTAAAATTGCATAATTATTCTAACATTAAACGTGACACTTTAAATCATGTTCAGACATATATTCAACCTATCATGTGATCTGACATACTCTTTTCTTATTTGTGTAAATCGTTGATTTTTGAAGTTTTGGAGATATAATCATTGTAAGTTTCAACCAGTTTCATTAACTTCTTATTAACTTATATCACTAAGGACGACTGTGCACAAATAGAAACTACAGTCTGAGTGGCAAACCTGATGGTGCCTTGAACTAGGTGTCCCTCAAGTGGAACACAGACTCCTTTCTGAGGACTTCCATATCTGTACAAGGGTCATCGATCCTGAGCTTGAAACTCGAGTGGTGGCCTTCTGGCCCTGAAAACGCGATGGCGTGCCTCCACCAGAGTCACGAGGGTAAACCTTCCTCGTCACTTTTCTGAATTAACTTAGACTGGTGTTCAGTGAGTCAATCACAGAGTAGGACTCTAGTTAAATACATTGGGCATAAGATTTTCATGACACTGAATCTACAAACTAAGTATAAGCGTATAGCTACCCCTTTGACTTGGTTTTGACTATAGAAACATGTAATTTCTAAGTGTGTATACCAACATAGTTAATACATGAATTAAAAATAATCTGAACTGTTAGACAGAAAGAAGTCGAGTTTCTTATCGCGGCGTTTCGACGCTCGTACACGCAACGAGGTGTCATGGTGTTCCTTCCCAAAAGATTTGACCACTAAGAACTTCTCCAATCCCTTGCTCCAACTACCACCGAAAATCTGAAATCCAACGGAAAACCTAACTTAAGTGTTTTCCCCCTTAGGGTTTTTTGGTGAAAATACTCATGATGGCAAATAATTATTTATGGAGGAACAAAAACACAAACGTATACGTTACATCGATCTAATAGCAAGGGATTACCCAAAAGCCGTTGAAATCTTAACGCTAGGAAACGTAAAACTCCTTTTTTAAAAAATATGAAATCGAAAATATAAGGGTGTAGCCACAATATAGGAATGAAGGACCCCTATAATACAAGGAGAAATGACAAAAATCGGCTCACCAAAATCAAAACACTGCTTCAGAAACTTTTCCCGTCGGCTAGGGCTAAGGAACTTCCTCTTGAAGTGCTTAGAAGGAAGAAGAGTGTCTGCTAAGGCTACTAAGGAGGAAGGAGAAGCTAACGTTGGTTTCCGGCGAGGAAGGAGAAGGCGATAATGGAAGTGCAGAAAACTGCGGAAAGAACAGTGGCCGCCCAGCAGTTGGTTGACGCGATAAGAGTGTGTGTGTGTGGGGGGGGGGGGGGGGGGGGGGTTAATTGGGCAATTCTTATAACCGCACACCGACAGTGGGGAGAAGACTTTGATTTATTCTTGTTATTATATATTTTTATAGCATTATTATTAATAATATTACTAAATTGCCTTAAGAGCATGAAAATTGATATTTTTGTGATACAAACTCGCACAAAAATTCAAGTCATCGCGACCACTACGAATTACTAACAATTGCATGTCGACTCACTAATAACTGCTCGACATTCATAAAAAGGTAATTAAAACTGATTAATTACCTCCACATATCGTCGGCTCGTTTAATTATGCGCGCGATCAGGCCCTGAAATTTAATTTAACGCGACATCAAAAATTGGGATGTTGCAAATCTTCTCTCCTAATAAATTTTTGTCCTCAAAAAATACAAACATACATGAATCGAAGAGGAACGCATAATCTACATTGTCACGGAGTTCATCCTCTCTTTCTCAAGTATACTCAGGTCGATCACAGTTCATCCAAAGGACCTTAACCATACGGATCTCTTTGTTTCTGAGCTTCTAAATCCTTGAGTCCACAATCCTGACTAGTAAAATATTGATGCTCAGATTTGATTCAATTGGTGCATCCATAGTACTGATCACCTAGTTAGGGTCTCTGACTGCTCTCTCCAAATAGAAGACGTGTAATATGTCATGTAATCCACTCCTCTCCACGGGTAAGGCCAGCCTGTATACAAGCTCACATATGAGCTCTAGTACCTAAAATGGACCAACAAATCTGGGACTCAACTTCTTCATCTGCTTTATCCTAGAGACCCACTTGACTGGTCTAACCTTCAGATAAACGTAGTCTCCAACGTTGAATTCTACTGCTCTATGTCTCTGATCGTAGTACTTGTTTTGTCTGTCCTGAGCAATCTTCATCCGCTCATGGATGAGTCTGATATGGTTGTGGTTTTATCTATCCATGATTCCCTGCTAGAAGCTCTCTTCATTTTTCGCCCAACATAAAGGTGTACGACAGCGTCTGCCATACAACGTCGTGAATGGTGTCATGACGATACTCGCATGAAAACTAGTATTATAGGAGAATTCCACCAAAATGATATACTTCTCTCATTTGCCTCCAAAATCCCAAATATAAATACGAAGCATGTTTTCATAGTTCTATTAGTACGCTCCATCTGTCAATCAGTCTGGGGTGGAAAGTTGTGCTAAATTTCAACTGAGTACACAGACGCTCATGAACGTACCTCCAATCCTTGGCGGTAAATTTGTCATCTTTATCTGAAACAATAGACTTTGGCACACCATAAAGTCGGACTATCTCATCCACACTACAGCTGAGCCAACGTTAGACCCTGGTCGGTCCTCTTGTTGGGAATAAAGTGTGCAACCTTGGACAGTCGGTCAACGATCACCCAAATCTAGTCATTCTCATGCAGGGATCTAGGGAGGCCATGCACAAAATCCATAAAGATGTCTTCAAAATTTCACTCTGCAATAGGAAGAGGCTGCAGCTTGTCAGTTGCCACCAGGTCTCTGACACTCCGCCTTAACCAACTTGCAGGTCTCGCAATTCCCTACATAATCTGAGACATCCCCCTTAAACCTTGGCCACCAATTTGACTTCTTAAGGTCTGCATACATATTTGTGCTGCCTGGATGTATAGAATACTTGGAGTTACGAGCCTCAACTAAAATGTCCTCGTGAAGACGTCCGACATCAAGAATGCACACTCTGCCCTTAAACATCAACAACCCATCACAGACCATGAAGTCATCTATCTGACCTGTCTGAGTCAAATCCAAAATCTCAAACATCTTGGGATCTAATGGCAAGGCATCACGGATCCTCTCATTGATGTCGCACTTTATCTCAATCCAACCCAAACTGGCAAGGTCAAAACTAGTGCACGACACCACATTGATCTCTAGCCTTTCCAAGACTCGCACCAACTCTTCTTGTTGGGTGAAGAAAGAATAACTAGAACCCCTTCTACTGAGAGCATCCGCTACAACATTAGCTTTTCCTGAATGGTACTGAATAGTCACATCATAGTCTGCTAAAAACTAGAGCCACCTACACTGCCTCATGTTGAGCTCTTGTTGATCAAAGATGTACTTGAGGCTCTTGTGATCTGTGAAGACCACACACCATACACCGTAGAGGTAGTGTTTCCAAATCTTCAACATGTGGATGATGGTTGTTAACTCCAAGTCATGCACTAGATAATTTCTCTCGTGATTCTTCAGTTGCCTGGAAGCAAAAACTATAATCTTCTCATGTTGCATAAGAACACATCTCAGACCTGACCTGAAATATCACTATAAATCTGAAAGTCATTCATGCCTGAAGGTAGACATAGTACTGGTGCTTCTGACAATATGGTCTTGAAATCCTCAAAAGCGGACACGCACTCTGAGGTCCAACTAAAAGTTCTTCCCTTCCTGGTAAGCGAAGTCAACGGAAGGGTTATCTTTGAAAAATCCCTAATAAATCTCATGTAGTAGTCTGCCAAACCCAGAAAACTACGGACCTCTGCGACTGACTTTGACCTTGACCAATCTCTAATCGCCTCAATTTTCTTTGGATCAACGGCAAGTCCATCTCTACTAACCATGTGACCCAAGAATGCCACCTCCGAGAGCCAAAACTCGCATTTAGAAAATTTAGCGTATAACTAATTCTGCCTAAGAGTGCTCAAGACTGTCATGAGGTGCACGACATGCTCCTTCTTGCTCCTGGAATACACTAGGATATCATCAATAAAAACAATCACAAACCGGTCCAAGACCTCTTTGAACACCTTGTTAATCAGATCCATAAATGTAGATGGGGCATTGGTCAACCCAAATGGCATGACCACACACTCGAAGTGCCTGTATCTGGTACTAAACGCTGTTTTTTGGATATCCTCGTCTCGAATCCTCAACTGGTGGTATCCCGACGTCAGATCTAACTTGCAATATGTGCAAGACCCCTCGAGTCGATCAAACAAATCTCTATCCTTGGAAGAGGATACTTGTTCTTAATTGTAAGTTTATTCAACTCATGGTAATCAATACACAACCTCAAACTGCCGTCCTTCTTCTTCGCAAAGAGGACTGGAACTCTGCACGACAACGTACTGGGTCTGATGAATCCCAGATCAAACAACTCCAGCAACTGATCTTTAACTCTACCAACTCTCTGGGAGCCATGCGATAAGGTTCCTTGACCACATGTGTAGATCCAGGAATAAGATCGATCTGAAAGTCAATCTCTCTAGAGAGAGGGACACCAAGTAGCTCCTCGGGAAAGACATCGGGAGACTCGCAGACCACTGGTACCTCCTGCAATATAGCTTTCGCTTCCGCAAGCAACAACAATAAAAAGCGAAACACCCTTTACTGACTTGCCTCATTGTTGAAGCCAGGAAAAATCTCAACCTCAGAATTCGGACCAAAGCCGCCTAAGGTTACTGGCTCAGAAGCTAGATCAGACAGCTGTGATGACTAGAACGAAGAATCAGGTCAACAGTACCCCAGATGTTGCGGCAGGAAGGTCCCACCACGTACCCGGATGCTCGAAAGGAGCAACCCCTTCTCAACCAAAGATGGCCGAACTGGGTACGAGGGAAGCTAGCTGGCAAAGTCGCAAGGTCGCGAGTTGCACTCCAAAAACAATGGAGACTAAAGAGAGGAGAGAAAAACAATAAATGTTATACAAATGGTCCTAGTTACCCAGTGTGCTTTCCAACACTCCCCCGCAAGCTGGAGCGTATAGTCATATGCACCCAGCTTGGACAAACCCTGGTAAATTGGTGCTTGATCAGGCCTTTGTGAGGATGTCGGCAACTTTTTATTTTCAGTTCCTGGAACATGCTTCAATTCAAGTTTCTTCAATTGAACCTTCTCACGAACAAAGTGACAGTCAACCTCGATATGTTTTGTGCGCTCATGAAACACCGGATTCTTTGCGATGTGTATGGCGGCTTGACTATCACAAAATAGAACAGCAGAGGAGGGGAGTTTTACTCCTAGGTCAGTAAGGAGACTTTCAAGCCATGTGAGTTCTGAGACAACCGAGGCCATCGATCGGTATTCAGCTTCTGCAGAGGAACGGGCTACCACAGCTTGTTTCATACTCTTCCACGTAATAAGATGACCACCAAAATAAGTACAGAACCCACTAGTTGACCTTCGATCGTCCAGGGAACCCGCATAGTCGGCATCAGAATAGGCAACCAATGCGGGAGCAGAGTCAGAGGTTTTGTAAACCAGCCCTTGACCCGGAGCTCCCTTAAGGTATCGAAGAATCCGTTCAACCGCTTGAAGATGAGAAGCCCGGGGGGCATGCATGAACCGACTGACAACCCCAACTGCAAATGATATATCCGGCCTCGTGACTGTTAGATAGATCAACTTTCCCACAAGGCGTCGATAGTATTTCGGGTTCGGAAGCAGCAAATCGTCATCCGAAGCATCAGCGCATAGTTTGTGATTTGCCTCCATCGTGGTACAAGCTGGCTTGCAACCAGACTGACCAGCATCTTTGAGAAGATCGAGACAGTACTTTCGTTGGGAGAGCACCAACCCGTCCGGCCGCGGGCAATCTCGAGACCCAGGAAGTAGCGAAGTTTCCCCAGGTCTTTGGTTTGAAAAACAGTGCTCAGATGTTGTTTGACGTCTTGAATCCCCTTTGAGTCATCCCCAGTGAGAAGGATGTCATCAACATAACCAACAGAAGGACGGTGCCAGTGGCCCGGTGTCGGGTAAAAAGGGAGAAATCTGCAGAACTCCGAGTGAAACCCCATGTCCCGAACCACCTTGCTAAACTTGTCAAAACCACGCCCGAGGGGACTGTTTGAGACCATAAATTGACTTTTTGAGAAGACAGACCCGAGACTCCCCCGTGGTCTCAAACCCGGGCGGTTGGCGCATGTAGACGGTTTCCTGAAGGTCACCATTTAAAAAGGCGTTCTTGATGTCGAGCTGATGAAGGGGCCAGTGGCGGTGCACCGCGACGGAGAGAAGAACGCGGACAGTGTTGAACTTGACCACCGGAGAGAAGGTTTCCTCCTAATCGAGGCCCTCCTTGTGTGAAGCCACGGGCCACAAGACAGGCCTTCAGTCGGGCAATAGTGCCATCCGTAGCATGCTTGATGACGAACACCCATTTACACCCAACAGGGTGCTGACCGGGAGGTAAAGGAACCAAGGCCCAGGTCTGGTTGGCCCAGAGGGCCGTCATTTCTTCGTCCATGGCAGCCCGCCAGCCAGGATGGTGAAGCGCCTCCTGCAAAGAGTTAGGGACCGAAACAGAGGATAAGGAGGTGGCAAAGTGAAGAAGAGAGGGAGAGAGGCGATGGAGAGAGACGTAATTCGCCATTGGATGAGCGGTAGAGACGGGAGCCGGAGCAGCAGGGAGCAGAGCACCAGAGGGCGAAGCCGACTGCAGAGGGGCAACGGGATGAGGAGGGCGACGAGAGTAGACCCGGATAACCGGGGTGGTGGATGGACAGGAGGTAGGGAGGCAGAGAGGATGAGGAGTGAGGAGCAGGAATGACAGGACGAACGACGGGAGCTGGACTCAGAGCGACATCGAGAGCAGGGAAGAATGGAATATCTTCACGAAAAGTCACGTCAGCCGAGACAGTAACCTTGCGAGTAGCAGGCGAATAACAGACATAACCCTTCTGAGTGCGCGAGTACCCCACAAAGATATGCTTGGTGGCACGAGGGTCCAATTTGTCTGTGGAGGGACCGAGGTGGTGAACGTAGCAGGTACACCCAAAACCCGGGGAGGAACGGGAAAATGCGGAGTTGTGGGAAAGAGGAGGCTGAAGGGAGTAGCATACTGGAGGACGGAAGACGGGAGACGGTTGATGAGGAAGCAAGCGTGGAGAGCGCGTAGTTCCAGTATGGTTTGAGAACCTGCATTTGAAGCATAAGGGAGCGAGCGACATCAAGAAGGTGACGATTCTTGCGCTCGGCGACACCATTCTGTTGTGGAGTGTACGGACACGAGGTTTGGTGAAGAATGCCGAACTCAGAGCAGGGAGTGGCAAAGGTATGGCTGGTGTACTCCCGCGCATTGTCAGTACGAATAGTGCGAATAGGCGCAGAGAACTGAGTGTGAGTCTCAAGTATGAAAGCCCGGAATACGCGGGGAAGTTCAGAGCGATCCCGAAGGAGATATAACCACGTCATGCGAGAGTAATCATCAATAAAAGTAAGAAAATACCGATAGCCAGAAATACTAGTAAATTTGTACGGACCCCATATATCGGAGTGTACTAAAGTAAAAGGAGCGGAGCTCCGAGTACAATGAGGAGGGAACGATGAACAGGGCTGTTTGCCCAAAATACATGTGTCGCAGCGAAAAGCAGGGAGAGTAACATCAGGAAGAGCCTTCCGGAGGACTGGAAGAGGAGCATGTCCCAGACGGCGATGCCAATCCGAAGAGGAGATAGATGCGAGGACAGTGGGAGAGTCGTCAAGAAGATAGAGCCCATTCTGCAGCCGTCCTCTACCAATGATAGTCCGCGTCTGCTGATCCTGTATGAGAAAAAAAGAAGAAGTAAATGTCACGGAGTAATTAGAATCAGTAGTAAGGCGACCAACAGAAAGTAAATTGAAAGGAGAGCCCGGAACATGTAGAGCCGAGCGCAGGAGGAGAGAAGAGGTGAGAGAAATATCAGCACATCCAGAGACTGGAACCGATGCCCCATTAGCGACAGTAATGTACTTCGGGTGAGGTGAAGACAAGTACTGAGGTGGCCTAACAGAGGTGATATGATGAGTGGCACCAGAATCAAGGATCCAGCGCGTGCCAGAGGATAGGCAGGCGATACTTTCATTGGAGATAGAGGCAGCAGAGGCAACCGAGGCAGGCGGACGGCTGAGCAAGCCATGAAGATGCTGGAGCTGAAGACGAACCTCGTCGAGATCAGTACGAGAGGAGGCAGAGTCGGTAGTAGCAGCAGAGGCTTGCGGACGAGGAGGTCGGCCATGTTTGCGATAGCATGTGGCCTCAAGATGGCCATCTTTACCGCAGAACGAGCACTTAGGCCTAGACCGGCCACCTCGACCCCGACCGCGAGAGTCAGAGCGGCCACCACGGGCAGAAAAGGGAAGAGGCAATAAGGGATCTGGTGCCTGTTGAACAAGGGCCGGAGAAGGAAGTCCGGGAACATCCGGAGGCGGGGAGACTTTGAGAAGCATTGAGCACACATCGGAAAAAGATGGTGTAACGGTAGAGGAGAGGATGTGAGCCCGGATACTGTGAAGATGAGGTGGTACCCGGGCCATCATCATGGCGATACCCACAGCTTCCTTTTGGGTACGTTGAGCAGCAAGATCTAAAGTGGGAGGCTGATGGTGGATCCAAGCCTCAACCAGAGACCGGGCCTGAGCAACAAAGGACGTCAGGTCGGTTGCGCCACTGCTATCAAGGGCCTGGAGAGCAGTGATGATATCATATAGATGGTGGAGACTATCCTTGCCAGAGTAGAGGGTGTGGAGCTCGTCCCACATGCCTTTGGCCGTCTCATGGTACATGGCCAGGCGATAAGATTCGTCATCAAGAGAGTTGAGAAGTCAAGTCTGCACACGCCCATCATTGCGTAACCATTCCTCAGTAGGGATACCGATAACGGTCTGAGTCAAGTGATGAAGGAACCCCTTTGACTGAAGGACACGGCGAACCGAGTGTGCCCATTCCACAAAGTTCTTCTTGCCAGTGAGCGAAATTGTAGTGATCCGAAGCTCGTTGCGGACTTCCTGGAGAGAGGCCGGGCGTTCAGGAGGAGGAACTGCCGTGCCGACTGAGTCTGCAGATGTAGACATGGGGGCGACCTGGAGGAGTAGAGGAAGCGGAAAGACAGCGGACTGGATGAGGTCGCAGCGCGCTGGAGGAGGCCGCGGCGAGCTGGAGGAGACCGCGGCGGACTGGAGGAGGCAGCGGCGGACTGGAGGAAGCCGCGTTGTGCACAGAGACGCTCAGCAAGGAGCGGACTGGAGGAGGCAGCGGCGGACTGGAGGAGGCCGCGGTGAGCACAGACGCTCAGCAAGGAGCGGGCTAAGAGAGGCCGCGGCGGATTGAAGAGGCCGAGGCGGACTGGATCAGACCGCGGCGGACTGTAGCGAGCTGAGAAGAGAGGACAAGCCGGGGAAGCAAGAGAGCGACCGCAGCGGGCTGGACCAGTCCGCAAGACTGAAAGAACGCAGAGAAGCGGGCCCGCGGCGGACAGGGAAAAGAACTTGGCCGCCTGAAGAGGAAAGAGAGCAGCCGCAAGCAGGGGAGAAGTGCGGACAGAAGGAGGCCGCTGCGCTTACGGCGGACGAAAGAGACCAAGAAGAGGAGGCGAATACCGAGTTCGCAGCGGACAGAAGGAGACCGAGGAATCGAGGTCGCCGAGGTCGCGCCGGACAAGAAGAGGCCGCAGCGGACAAGGGGAAGCAGTGGACCCCACAGGATCCGAGAGAGGGCTATAAAGAGGGGGCCAGAGGAGGAAGGAAGAGGAGGGAAGAGGAGTGGTTCCACGGGAGGAGAGAAAGCGGACTGGACAAGGGAGGTCGCAGGTGTGATGCGACTAGGAGGTGCGGACACACACACGCAGGCCGCAGAGATCGCAGGCCGCAGGGCGGATAGGAAAGGGAGTCCGCAGGAGTCCGGAACCTGGCTCTGATACCATGTAGAAATGGAGAAAGCCAACCTTGTATATATGTCCACTTGGTACAAATACAAAGAATGAGTACATATATATAGATGAGAGAAAGAGAGAGAAAAGTCCTATACACAATGTGGGACTAAAGAGAGGAGAGAAAAACAATAAATGCTATACAAATAGGCCTAGTTTAAGTGGGCTTTTCCAACATGCTCCAAAAATTCAAAGTTCACTTTATGAAGATTTTGCTATATTTATATAATTTAATTTGCTAAAGACTATATCCAGATTATTTTTCATGTCTCATTTACGTTGAGCTTGATTGCGTTCATTCCGTACATTCACGTAGGGTAGCATTAGCGTGTCGGCACCGTCATTCACATAGGTCTGTCCTGCGTCAATAGACCATTGCAGAATCCGACTCGAGCGCTCGCAGCTTCTCTATCCTTCTCCACTTTATATGTGCAATTGAGACATCCTTCCCCAATTGTTATGAGGCGAATATTTTTTTTATTTCTCCGCGGATGGTTTACTTTAAATGTGAGGAATGTGAATTTGGTGAAACATCAGTGTACCTCATTTTTGATATGGAAATACCAAGTACCAGCCTTTTGCTCGTAATCATGCTGATATTTCAGACTTTATCAAACTTCTTTTCCTTGATGGTCATAGATGGTGCGTCACATTTAATGACTGTTTTCAAGTTTTACATCTTTATACTTGATGCATGAAAAAGTTGAGTGTTTGCATGTATTAAGCATTTTTTTAAAATGATTAGTACCCAATATGATATTAAGATAAAGATAATAATAACGGTGTTTACAGGAAAATTTCTTAATAATGATATCATCCATCATGAAACTATAAGAAAAGACATGATGTAGTTACGCATTAGTGAGATTATGACTAAAGATGGGGCTCAATGGCGACAAAGGATCCATATAGCCGACTACACTATGGTGGGATAAAGGCTTGAGTGTTGCTGTAATGAAAAACCTCTCATGTTGTTACTCTAACTCAAATTGTGGCAGCAAAAAGGAAAAATAAACATCATTTTAAGGTCATCAAAATAATTTTGTTCACAATGAAACTACCCAAACATTACTGTGGAAATGGACCTTTCAGTGCTTAATATTTGATTAAGAAATGTCCTCTAAAGTTCTTGGTTATTCTACTCTTACAATTATTGTAATACCAACTCAAAAACTCCCATTAGAAGTGTTTGGAAGTGCATGTTGTTATGAGCCACGCTGGAGTCGAGCGTGTATCATATACAAAAAGGCGTGAGGAGATCGGCGATGGCGACCCGATATTGCTCGCCGACTAACACTCAATTGGATGTTTGATCATCGAAGGTGCTCGACATTTACGTATTTGATTGTTGACCGGAGAACGACGCTGGGCACTTGATGGATGAAATGAGCTCGACGATTACGTATTAAATCGTTGGTTGACGCTCAACGGCTGAGTATTGGATTGTTGTGCAGTTGACGACTAGGTATTTTACTCAACGATTACGTATTTCATCATTGAGCATCATTTTATTTCTCTTATGTGATTTCACGTAAGTACTATATTCCATTAAATTAACCCATAAGGGTGGACTTATATGTAATTGTGGAAAGGGGATATATGTGTTATGGAATGAAGGATCTTTTTGAACCCTAAATCAAGTTCACCTTACCATACGACTCTCCTCCATCCCATCCAGCTGATGGACCCCAACTCTAAGAGCCACCACCACCGTTGCAGGCCTTCCCTTGGTCTTCCCCATCTCCACTTCGTGCCCGCCCTCTCACCCCCTCATGTCTACCCTCTCGCCCCCTCGTGTCTGCCCTCTCTCTCCCGGTCTATGATTTGTCAAGGGAGACCTAACAAGTCGGTATTCGAGCCACCTTGGACGATCCTCTGATGTCAGTAATCGAAGCTTTGAAAGGCAATGAACCAGTGTTGTGTGCATTGATGAGACTGAGAGGTTCCGCCTCAGATGGCCATACCAACCAACCAAGCAACAATACGCCATCATTCCTCATTGACACCACACGCACTCATAAGAGACAAAAATGTGGCCTTGTTACAAAACATGTAGTCCCTCATGATAATGATAATCAACCATATATATGGTAGCCACCAAGGCCAAGATCATGCAACAACAAGCAGAGAAGGTCATTGCCTATGATCTCACCCATCAGATCGAGAACCTAACAATTGAACAACTCAGACCATCGATAACATTGGTCACCAAGACCAAGGTGAAGGGATGTCACCATTGAGACCGGAACCCTAGGAAGGATTACGAGAAGGGTTTGGAATATCGTGTTGACAACACGAACCTTCCAAACAATGACGGAGAGGATGATCCCACTAGACTAGCTAATGAGGTGCAGACAATATTTTGCTACTCAATGTGCTCTGTGTGTGTTCGGGTGGGGGGGGGGGGGGGGTTGGCAGCGACATACCCTTTGATGAGCACAACATAATTGTTATTAGATTAGTTGGAGCAAGAACAATGGAATTTGATGTGGGACAAGTTCAAGCGACATTGCAATTTGTGTTATGAACCTCCCTTACAAAGCAACTCCTTACGAGAACTCATCTCCCCCAAACTAATGAGCGCTATGAATTGTGAGACTACAGGAATAACTCTGCATCGAAGTGGAATATGAAGAACCTAACGACTTCATTGTCATAAGTGTGGCAAGGATGCGTGATTGAAGGCTTAACCGGTGGCACCAGAATCAAGTATCGCTCAGTACGATATCATGTTTCTAATGATGGTAACGATACGATACAATGTATCGCTAATCCGACAATGTTTTTATAATATAACATGTGTTAGCTCAGCTCTAATTGTGGACCAACGACTAGGTGCGCAACGATTTCTGGATAGTTAACCCAGGTGCTTGAGGATCGTAAATTAAGCGCGAGACGATCATCGACAAAGGTGCTTGAAAAAAGTAGTGGCTTGTTCATCAATCATGGTGCTCGAAGACATGAAGGCACGATTGTTGACTAAGCACTCGACGATCATCGAACAGTGCTACATTATAGAAGACTTGACCTTCAACAAGGGGGTTCAAAAATAACAATACTTAACCGTCAACTAGATTTAGACGTGGATCATCGACCAAGCACTTGATCATCGATAAGGTTTTTGAAGGAGATTTTTGATCATCAATCAGTTGTTTGAAATTTTTGTAATGCAAATCTCTTCATATAAATACTCCTCTTTTAGGATCAACAGATCGAAAAACATTTTGTCACAGTAATCTAAAATCGGGAGATCTGTTATCTAAAGTTGAATCTGAAGAGCAATTAGAAGTTCTGTAAGCCACAAGTTTCTTGTACTTTGTGAGATGCTTTTCCATTTTGTGAAACACTATGTGAGATGCTCTCTGTATTCTCCGTTTTGGTTGTTGTTTTATTTGTAGTGTTCTACTAAGTTTCCGCAAGAGTAAGGTTGTGTATTTGCTTGAGATTATTGGTCTCACATATTGTTGATCGAGTGATGCGATGAAGAACAAAAGTATGAAAATTGATAAGTTCACAAGTAAAAATAATTTCAGTCTTTGGTGAATCAAGATCCGGGCATTGTTGAAGCAAGATGACATTCGGACTCCGCTTTCAGGGAATATGCCTGAATCCATGGAGGAATTTGAATTTTAGCAGTAAGAGAGGTAAATTTCTTTCATGTTGCCAAAATTGCTTCGCTCAATATTTTAATTTCTCTAATAACTATACCATATTGAACTATGTTTCAATTAGATATAAAGAATGCATTCCTATGTATGAGCAAACATGAGGATATAGAGTAACCTTCGGGGTGTTTCTCAAAGAAAGTATATATGGAACAAGTGAACAGCATAATTTACAGGCCACTGGAAGAGATTGCAAAGATAAATAATACAATGAGCAATCCAGGAAAGTACGATGAACATAATATCACACAACTTCACATACTACAGGGTACAGACTAATTCTCTGCTATAAAACTCTATTCTTAGTTTAGGGGGTGACTGAAGGAGAAAATTGAATTTAGTATTGCATAACTGAATGCAAGGTGATGGCACTGAGAAAACAAACATGTTTTATGAAATTAAGAGTAGTTAACAAGATGGAAAGATTAAATGATGATTGAATGCCCCAGGATAATAATTCTGTATATGAGATTACATTAACTAAACCATGAACGGAAAAACCATGCCATTATCATGCATACTTAAATAATTGTACCTTGTTGCCATACTTCTAGGCTGTCATCTGTGACGGTAGGTATAACTTGATCACTTGAAGTTAATATATCGGCTTCAGGGAAACGGGCAAGATATGGAAGTGGATTCTGTCAAGACACGTATAATCCAAGAGAACACCAACTGAATGATGTCAGAAAAAGAAATTTGGATTCGACAAGAATGATTTATAACCTCTAGAAGTACAAGAATTATTGGAAGTTTGGAACTGATAATTAATGCATCAAAGACTACAAAAGCATTTTATAATTAGCAGTCTTTGAAAACGAGGAGACCAAAAATAATCACTAGGAAAATGCGAAACAAATTGCAAGTATGACAAGACTATAATATAAATCCAAATAAAAAAAGATAACATAAATCAACAATTTGGTAGGCCAAGAGAAGAATGGATATAATATTATCAAATACAATGATTAAGAGTAATGGACAGGTCACTTAGACAGCACCCAGTGGAAATAGTTCAAATTAGACATGGTGTATCAGTCAAATGAGTTTAGCTTTCTCCAGTGCATCAGTCTAACAAAAGTAACCTTGAAATATTTTCAAAGTATATCTTTGTCTCTTGTAACCTTTGCATTGAAAAGGTCTGGATGAAACACCCCAACCTAGTTTAACAGGAAATCAGCAGTCCGGCCGGGCCCGCGATAAAAAGTAAACTAAGTAACGGTATATAAACTGGTATAAAACAGGTAAAAATGAAAGTGCTAAAAAAACATACAGTGGAAATTGAGTAAGAAAATCTAACTATGGGTAAAAGTGTATCTTGTCATGCTGAATTCACAGAGCCAACTAAAATTGAATATAACACTAAGAGACCAAAATACTGCCAAACTGAAATAAACTGATACATCAAAACACGAGTGAAGTACAACATATACATAATGTCTACAAAAAGAAACAAGTACAACGACAATGGTACCACTGAACAAAACTGACGCAGGAGGGATCTATAGGGGGCGGGAAAATCGGTGACCTAACCCTACATGCTAGGCAAAACCCGACAGTTAAACCACAGTTAGGTAATAATTAAACATCCCACACAGAATATCCAAAGCAAGACAAAGATAATTTATTTAAGCGAAACAAGCTTAGGCTTTCCTCCGCGTGAAGGGTCAAAGCAAGAGCGCGCGGCAAATAAATCATGCAAATCACGATAAGTATCTAAACAAACTACCATAATACAATATATCCAAATAAATATAGCATCCAATCCAATACCGATATGCTGAAAATAAAAATCTGATACAATGAAGACTCACAAAGTAGTGGGTTGACCAAGACAATGAAGAATCAAAAGACGGAGATGCGTGTACGACGATCCGAGGTGGAACTGGCGGCGTGGAAAACGGAGTAGGTGGTTGTCCCCGACGGTGGATGGTGGAATCGGATCGTAAATGAATAGATCCGGCCACGTATGGGTAGATCCGGGCAAAGGATGAATCCGATGATTGGTGGCGGGTCCGGGTTAAGGAATGAAGTATGGGTGGAGGGAATAACGGAGCGAAAGATGAAATTCTCAGATCTGGACTGATCCGAGATGTGGAGGGAATTGGATGGTGGTTCCACGAGGAAGAGGGGATGGTGGAAAAGAAATATTAGGGTTTGAATGGGAGCTGCAGTAGGGATGAAAAGGGGATGTTGGCGGTGGAATTAGGGTTATGGGGAGAGGCAGACGACAGGGAATATTGGTGTGAGTAGGGGCCTGGAAGCACAGGGAAGACAGACGGCTTGATGGAGGGAAGACGGGAGGCAGGGGGCTGTTTAGAAGCAGACGGCTAAAGGATTGTAGAAACAGCAGGCCGACGGTGGTGATGGACGAGGGGCCTGGAAGCACAGGGGCTGCTTTAAACTTTATCAATGAAATGTTAATATCATTTTTGAACAGTAACAATGAATAGAAATAAGGGTTTTCTAGACGGCCATTGTAGCTGGATTTTGGGGGTTGTGGGGGATGCAGATGAGGGTTTCGGTGGGGGAAGGAGTCTAGGGTTAGGGGGTACCTTGGGGAGGAAGATACAAACCTAGGAGTCGTCACCTAGGGTTCTACAGAGTCGGCACCGTAAGATGATCGTGGGAATCCGGGAATAGCTTTCTCCAAATTTTGCAATGCCTTAGATCAGCCCCTTAACACCTCTATTTATAATAAAACAAGGATTACGACATCCCCCATCAACGGCTATGATTAATCGGAGGTGAGGCTACCCAAATACATCAAAATAAATGCAAACATAGTAAAATAATATATCAAATCGATTCGCAGTGTGAATCCAGACACATATGCAGAGTCCGATCGTTGAATCGGGCACGGCATATATGGTAAGTCGCTAAATCAGCCCGGAACGGGCCCAAAACTCGTACTTGTCTCTGCTCTGCATCAAAAATTGACGACTGAGAAGACTGCACCGCTTATCCTAAGCAGATTCCCTAACTGGAGCCTCCTGTAAAAACAAGTCCAAAAGGGTCAGATCCACTGGAGAGTAAGAAAAACTACTCATTCCAAAAACACTTAAAGAAAAATATTTTAAGTGAATATTACTTGAATTTAAAATTGCATAATTATTCTAACATTAAACGTGACACTTTAAATCATGTTCAGACATATATTCAACCTATCATGTGATCTGACATACTCTTTTCTTATTTGTGTAAATCGTTGATTTTTGAAGTTTTGGAGATATAATCATTGTAAGTTTCAACCAGTTTCATTAACTTCTTATTAACTTATATCACTAAGGACGACTGTGCACAAATAGAAACTACAGTCTGAGTGGTAAACCTGATGGTGCCTTGAACTAGGTGTCCCTCAAGTGGAACACAGACTCCTTTCTGAGGACTTCCATATCTGTACAAGGGTCATCGATCCTGAGCTTGAAACTCGAGTGGTGGCCTTCTGGCCCTGAAAACGCGATGGCGTGCCTCCACCAGAGTCACGAGGGTAAACCTTCCTCGTCACTTTTCTGAATTAACTTAGACTGGTGTTCAGTGAGTCAATCACAGAGTAGGACTCTAGTTAAATACATTGGGCATAAGATTTTCATGACACTGAATCTACAAACTAAGCATAAGCGTATAGCTACCCCTTTGACTTGGTTTTGACTATAGAAACATGTAATTTCTAAGTGTGTATACCAACATAGTTAATACATGAATTAAAAATAATCTGAATTGTTAGACAGAAAGAAGTCGAGTTTCTTATCGCGGCGTTTCGACGCTCGTACACGCAACGAGGTGTCATGGTGTTCCTTCCCAAAAGATTTGACCACTAAGAACTTCTCCAATCCATTGCTCCAACTACCACCGAAAATCTGAAATCCAACGGAAAACCTAACTTAAGTGTTTTCCCCCTTAGGGTTTTTTGGTGAAAATACTCATGATGGCAAATAATTATTTATGGAGGAACAAAAACACAAACGTATACGTTACATCGATCTAATAGCAAGGGATTACCCAAAAGCCGTTGAAATCTTAACGCTAGGAAACGTAAAACTCCTTTTTTAAAAAATATGAAATCGAAAATATAAGGGTGTAGCCACAATATAGGAATGAAGGACCCCTATAATACAAGGAGAAATGACAAAAATCGGCTCACCAAAATCAAAACACTGCTTCAGAAACTTTTCCCGTCGGCTAGGGCTAAGGAACTTCCTCTTGAAGTGCTTAGAAGGAAGAAGAGTGTCTGCTAAGGCTACTAAGGAGGAAGGAGAAGCTAACGTTGGTTTCCGGCGAGGAAGGAGAAGGCGATAATGGAAGTGCAGAAAACTGCGGAAAGAACAGTGGCCGCCCAGCAGTTGGTTGACGCGATAAGAGTGTGTGTGTGTGTGGGGGGGGGGGGGGGGGGGGTTAATTGGGCAATTCTTATAACCGCACACCGACAGTGGGGAGAAGACTTTGATTTATTCTTGTTATTATATATTTTTATAGCATTATTATTAATAATATTACTAAATTGCCTTAAGAGCATGAAAATTGATATTTTTGTGATACAAACTCGCACAAAAATTCAAGTCATCGCGACCACTACGAATTACTAACAATTGCATGTCGACTCACTAATAACTGCTCGACATTCATAAAAAGGTAATTAAAACTGATTAATTACCTCCACATATCGTCGGCTCGTTTAATTATGCGCGCGATCAGGCCCTGAAATTTAATTTAACGCGACATCAAAAATTGGGATGTTGCAAATCTTCTCTCCTAATAAATTTTTGTCCTCAAAAAATACAAACATACATGAATCGAAGAGGAACGCATAATCTACATTGTCACGGAGTTCATCCTCTCTTTCTCAAGTATACTCAGGTCGATCACAGTTCATCCAAAGGACCTTAACCATACGGATCTCTTTGTTTCTGAGCTTCTAAATCCTTGAGTCCACAATCCTGACTAGTAAAATATTGATGCTCAGATTTGATTCAATTGGTGCATCCATAGTACTGATCACCTAGTTAGGGTCTCTGACTGCTCTCTCCAAATAGAAGACGTGTAATATGTCATGTAATCCACTCCTCTCCACGGGTAAGGCCAGCCTGTATACAAGCTCACATATGAGCTCTAGTACCTAAAATGGACCAACAAATCTGGGACTCAACTTCTTCATCTGCTTTATCCTAGAGACCCACTTGACTGGTCTAACCTTCAGATAAACGTAGTCTCCAACGTTGAATTCTACTGCTCTATGTCTCTGATCGTAGTACTTGTTTTGTCTGTCCTGAGCAATCTTCATCCGCTCATGGATGAGTCTGATATGGGTTGTGGTTTTATCTATCCATGATTCCCTGCTAGAAGCTCTCTTCATTTTTCGCCCAACATAAAGGTGTACGACAGCGTCTGCCATACAACGTCGTGAATGGTGTCATGACGATACTCGCATGAAAACTAGTATTATAGGAGAATTCCACCAAAATGACATACTTCTCTCATTTGCCTCCAAAATCCCAAATATAAATACGAAGCATGTTTTCATAGTTCTATTAGTACGCTCCATCTGTCAATCAGTCTGGGGTGGAAAGTTGTGCTAAATTTCAACTGAGTACACAGACGCTCATGAACGTACCTCCAATCCTTGGCGGTAAATTTGTCATCTCTATCTGAAACAATAGACTTTGGCACACCATAAAGTCGGACTATCTCATCCACACTACAGCTGAGCCAACGTTAGACCCTGGTCGGTCCTCTTGTTGGGAATAAAGTGTGCAACCTTGGACAGTCGGTCAACGATCACCCAAATCTAGTCATTCTCATGCAGGGATCTAGGGAGGCCATGCACAAAATCCATAAAGATGTCTTCAAAATTTCACTCTGCAATAGGAAGAGGCTGCAGCTTGTCAGTTGCCACCAGGTCTCTGACACTCCGCCTTAACCAACTTGCAGGTCTCGCAATTCCCTACATAATCTGAGACATCCCCCTTAAACCTTGGCCACCAATTTGACTTCTTGAGGTCTGCATACATATTTGTGCTGCCTGGATGTATAGAATACTTGGAGTTACGAGCCTCAACTAAAATGTCCTCGTGAAGACGTCCGACATCAAGAATGCACACTCTGCCCTTAAACATCAACAACCCATCACAGACCATGAAGTCATCTATCTGACCTGTCTGAGTCAAATCCAAAATCTCAAACATCTTGGGATCTAATGGCAAGGCATCACGGATCCTCTCATTGATGTCGCACTTTATCTCAATCCAACCCAAACTGGCAAGGCCAAAACTAGTGCACGACAACACATTGATCTCTAGCCTTTCCAAGACTCGCACCAACTCTTCTTGTTGGGTGAAGAAAGAATAACTAGAACCCCTTCTACTGAGAGCATCCGCTACAACATTAGCTTTTCCTGAATGGTACTGAATAGTCACATCATAGTCTGCTAAAAACTAGAGCCACCTACACTGCCTCATGTTGAGCTCTTGTTGATCAAAGATGTACTTGAGGCTCTTGTGATCTGTGAAGACCACACACCATACACCGTAGAGGTAGTGTTTCCAAATCTTCAACATGTGGATGATGGTTGTTAACTCCAAGTCATGCACTAGATAATTTCTCTCGTGATTCTTCAGTTGCCTTGAAGCAAAAACTATAATCTTCTCATGTTGCATAAGAACACATCTCAGACCTGACCTGAAATATCACTATAAATCTGAAAGTCATTCATGCCTGAAGGTAGACATAGTACTGGTGCTTCTGACAATATGGTCTTGAAATCCTCAAAAGCGGACACGCACTCTGAGGTCCAACTAAAAGTTCTTCCCTTCCTGGTAAGCGAAGTCAACGGAAGGGTTATCTTTGAAAAATCCCTAATAAATCTCATGTAGTAGTCTGCCAAACCCAGAAAACTACGGACCTCTGCGACTGACTTTGACCTTGACCAATCTCTAATCGCCTCAATTTTCTTTGGATCAACGGCAAGTCCATCTCTACTAACCATGTGACCCAAGAATGCCACCTCCGAGAGCCAAAACTCGCATTTAGAAAATTTAGCGTATAACTAATTCTGCCTAAGAGTGCTCAAGACTGTCCTGAGGTGCACGACATGCTCCTTCTTGCTCCTGGAATACACTAGGATATCATCAATAAAAACAATCACAAACCGGTCCCAGACCTCTTTGAACACCTTGTTAATCAGATCCATAAATGTAGATGGGGCATTGGTCAACCCAAATGGCATGACCACACACTCGACGTGCCTGTATCTGGTACTAAACGCTGTTTTTTGGATATCCTCGTCTCGAATCCTCAACTGGTGGTATCCCGACGTCAGATCTAACTTGCAATATGTGCAAGACCCCTCGAGTCGATCAAACAAATCTCTATCCTTGGAAGAGGATACTTGTTCTTAATTGTAAGTTTATTCAACTCATGGTAATCAATACACAACCTCAAACTGCCGTCCTTCTTCTTCGCAAAGAGGACTGGAACTCTGCACGACAACGTACTGGGTCTGATGAATCCCAGATCAAACAACTCCAGCAACTGGATCTTTAACTCTACCAACTCTCTGGGAGCCATGCGATAAGGTTCCTTGACCACATGTGTAGATCCAGGAATAAGATCGATCTGAAAGTCAATCTCTCTAGAGAGAGGGACACCAAGTAGCTCCTCGGGAAAGACATCGGGAGACTCGCAGACCACTGGTACCTCCTGCAATATAGCTTTCGCTTCCGCAAGCAACAACAATAAAAAGGCGAAACACCCTTTACTGACTTGCCTCATTGTTGAAGCCAGGAAAAATCTCAACCTCAGAATTCGGACCAAAGCCGCCTAAGGTTACTGACTCAGAAGCTAGATCAGACAGCTGTGATGACTAGAACGAAGAATCAGGTCAACAGTACCCCAGATGTTGCGGCAGGAAGGTCCCACCACGTACCCGGATGCTCGAAAGGAGCAACCCCTTCTCAACCAAAGATGGCCGAACTGGGTACGAGGGAAGCTAGCTGGCAAAGTCGCAAGGTCGCGAGTTGCACTCCAAGAAAAAGGAATTCAAAGACTCAGCTAGTATCTCGAAAATGAAGCGCGCGAGTATCCTGCCGAGGATTTCAAGTGCCTCACCTCGTACCCCTGAGGTCCTATTTATAGGCAAAACCAAGGAGGGGGGTCATATTTATACCCCCCCCCCAGCGACTAGGCGACTTCCAAAGGAACTCGCACAGGCTGGGTGAGTATCTCGCCTAGTCGCCTACCTGGCGAGTATGCGAGGGGAGCTCGCCTATACTCGCTCAGGCCTTCCGCGATCTTGAATGCTGACTTTGACTCCTGTCTTGACTTGTTGACCTTGACTTCTGCTGACCTATCTGTGGTAGGACCCACTCTCGACGAATACGAGTTGTACACAATCCCCGCTCTTTCTGAGCGACGTAGGAGCTCGGAAAGAATCATTCAACACTTACTTGGCGAGCTGCTCTGTCGAGTATCTTGGTTACTCGCCTCATGTACCTGCCTGCCGAACTCCATAAATAGGAGGGGCCTGGTTCTTTAGCCGGATCTTCAGCACTGGCGCATAATGTCGGACGCTGCGAAATTTCTTCATGACAGCCTCGCCGCGCTGACCGGTGCTCTTGGCGTCGCTAAGCCGAAAAGGTCGCGCGAGGAGGACGTCGTTGCCGACTTACCCCCCCTTACGAAGAAGAAAGTTAAAAAGTCCAAGAAGAAACCCGCCCCCGGTGACGATAGCTCGCCGCCACCTCTTTCTCAAACCGCGGCTTCCACTAGCAACCCCGTACGCTCTGATAGCACGCAGCAGCTGCTCAGCGACCTGGGGCTTGACGACATTCCCAATGTCGCCGTCTCTGATGCGAGCTTCCTCGACTCGCTCGACATCTCTGAACTTGCCACGACCCTGGCCTCGGAACTCGCCTCCACTCCGGTGTCGCAGCAGGTTGAAGTCGTCGATCTGCCAAGTTGTCATATTGCCGAGATGCTTCCCTACACTGATGGTCGTTTCCACTTCTCACTAACTTTACCATGATACTTGCAGATTCTCCATCGGGGGGCGCTGACGTGGTTCTGAATGTCGCCCCGTTGAGCTCTGCGCCGCTGGTCGCCCTTCCTGCCGGGAGACCAGTAAAGACCGCGCATACGGTGCGGATCAATGTTGGCGGCAGAAAGACATCTGAGACCTTGGTTCCTTCGTCGAGCAAGGAATTGCCGCTGAAGAATCCACCAAGGAAGACGACCCCGGCGAGCAAGGATCCTTTGCCGCAGGATCCTCTGCCAAAGAAGGATCTGCCGGTGAGCAAGGGTCTCCCGGCGAGTTCTGCGCTGCCTGCGAGGAGCTCTGCGCCGCCCGCGGCGAGTTCTGCCCTGCCTCCGGCGAGGTCTTCTTTGCCCGAGGCGAGCTCCTCGCTGCCCCCGCCGCCGCCTCTTACAAATGTCGCCACCATCCAGTCGGTAACTGCATCCTTGCTGCTGCCGCCGCCTCTCGTCGCGCCATCCCAAGTTGCCACGACGCGACTTCCTCCGCCTCCTCCGCTGAAGAACCCTCAGCAGCCGGCGAGTTCGTCGCTGCCCCTGCCCCTTCATCGCAGCCCGCGGTCAGTAAGCCGGTCAAGTCACGGCCGAGTTACTTCCCGCCGAGGGTTGCGGATTCCGGACAAGGGGGACGTGGGCAAGGCAAGGCGGCCGAGCACGCTGGTGGGCCATCTTCGAGCCGGCGAGATGAGCCAACTCGCGGATCCTCTCCTCGCCGATCTAGATCTTCTCGCCGCGGTATGTGTCGACTCCGATGTTGCATATGTCGGATAAGTGCCTTGTCTAATCTGGCGACTTTCTTTTGCTGACAGATCGGTCGGCAACTCCAGGGGCGGCCTTCATCGACGCCATTGGGTTGGCGGGCATGGAATATCGCCACGCTGCTGCTCGCGCCTACCTGGAGCTGGAGAGCAAGTTTGACCAGTTGGCGATCTGCGAAGCTCATCGGCGAATATCATCGCTGGAAGTGCGGATGTCAAAGATGGAAGAGCTCCGGAGTACTCTGGAGAGCTTTGAATCCCGCTTCCACATGGTAAAGGAGAATGATCGTCAGCTGGCGATTAACAACCATCGCCTCCAGCTTGTTCTCGACGAGCTGGTCGGTATTCGCGCGAGCATGGGCTCTGTTGGCCGGCTGACAAGGATGGAGCAGTTGCGGCTCGGCGATGAAGCGATGGCGCTGGCGACGGAGCACTTCCGGCGGGCGCGCGAGATGGGCTGGGCTGGGCGACATCCTCACCCTATAGAGAGACCTCCAAGGACTTAGGATTTTTGTTTCTTTTTTTTATTTGAAGCTCGCTGAGTGCGACTTTATGGACATTTATTGATTGTAATAAGCGAGCTTGGATCTCGCATCATTATTAATTTTTTTACGTCTTCAATGTTTGTGCGACTCTTGTCTGAATTGTGTCGAGTTTGTTCTGCAGGTTGCGACTTGGTCTGATACTCGCCGTAAGAAAGATATACCCCCTCTGGCGCCTATAAATAGAGGGGGTGGGTAGGACATAAGTACGCTGTTGCGCTTTTGAACCCCTAGCTCGCGAGTATCTTTTCCTGCTCGCGCGGTGCGACTTTGCTTTGCTCCTCGCTCTTCTTTCTTCTTCCTTGTTAAAACTCGCAAGATGGTTGGAGATGATGCCAGTGCTCGCCGCCAAGCTCATGCCGCCAACTTCGCGGATGCGGCTTTCAAGAAGTCGATCACCACCGAGCGCGACTGAGGGAGTTTTAGGGAAAGGCTCCTCCCTGAGGGATACTCGGCCAGGCTCCCGAGCCGTAGCGAGCGACTCAACACATATGTTGAGGGCGTGCTGGTCCCTCCCCTTCGCCATTTCGACGCGCGCCTGCGACTCCCATTGTGGCCTGAATATTGCGAGATATTGCGGTATTTCGGCATCGTCCCGACGCAGATCAACCCCAACGGCGTCGCGATAATTATGGGGTTCCTTTGCTACTTGCGTGAGGAGAGAGTCGTCTTCGACCTATCTGTCTTCCGCAAGATATTCGCCTTCGCCGCGACTGCCGAGGGCGTGGTATACTTTAGTAGCCACGTCTGCACTCTGGTGGGGACGACGAACAAAGTCCATCGATGGAGCGAGGTGCTAGTCGTCGTCGAAAGCGACTTCGATGGCGTTCTGGGAAGGCTGCACCAACCTGCCGACGTCGCTTTCCTCCCGCCGATATTGGAGGGCGTCCGCGAGTAGCTTGTCGAAACGTTTCGAGGTCGCCGGTTCAATGTCATCTTCTGGCGACTAAACGTCAACAATTTGTTGGAGATTCATTCTAATGAGGGTAAGCTTGAGCGAGAATCACTTTGTTTACATTCTTGCCGCGACATTTGAGAAGCTCGATACTAATTTACTCGCCATTTTGCAGTGTTGTGTGAGCTTCCGGAGAAGCCGCTCCCTCCGGCGAAGGAAGTCGCCCCTTCGCTACATGAGAGAAACTCGCCGGCTGATGTCGGCGAGAAGAAAAAGCTCGCCAAGGGCAAAGGAAAGGCTAGGTCGTCGGGCCCAGCGACCAAAAAGCCGAAGGTGTCGTCGCCGCAGCCTGACGACCAAGAATCGCCGCCGCTGGATGCTCGGCTTCCCCGCTTGCATCCCAACTTCAACTTGGGGCGAGAGGCGGTGGATGCCTATGGTCGCCCGCTGGTGACCTGGTCGGCCGATGAGCACTTGGTGACGCTGAGCTCCAACCTCCCCTCTTGGTCGGCGGCCTGGGAGGACAATGGGGAGGCCTTCGCCGTCCTCCACGCGATGTATGGGCGAGGCGATGCCGAATCGATGTTGGACCTCAACGAGGAAGAACTCGTCCAGCAGGCATCCTGCTCGCTCGCGCGAGCCGTCGAACTGAATCATTTCGCGGCGAGGAGGATGTTGGAGAGGACTAAGGCCTTGAAGATCGTCAGCAAGAAGACGATTGTTCTCGGCATGGAATCCGCCCGCTGGCGAGATTATGAGGTAAGTCTCCTCCTGCGCGCGATGTTGATGTTGCCAGACTTGGATTCTTTTTGCTGACTCTCTGTTCTTTGTCGCAGGCTGCCGAGATAGAAACCGCCAAGAAGCTTTTTGAGTATGAGGCGAAACTCGCCAAGTCTCAGGCTGATCTGGAGGCAGCCCAAGTTCGCGCAGCCGAGATGGAATCTTGCCTGGCCATTTTAAAAGCCGGCGCGAGTTCTTCTGCTCTTCAGCCGCGGCCGGAGGACGACCCTCACTATGTCATCAAGCGATCTCGCGTCTTGTGGGAGGAGAGGTCGTCGGTTCTCCGCGAGATATCCCGCGCGGCCAGCAACGTCGTGCTCGCGAGGCTGAGGATCAGCGGGAAGCTCGACGAGGGGGAGAAGCAGTTCACCGTGGACGAGCTGATCCCCGAGCTGCTCGCCGAAGCAACAATCTCGCCAGATCGCATACCTTCATCGTCGACGAGCTCCAGCAGCAGCGGCAGTGGCAGCGGCAGCGGTGAGGAGGAGAGCGAGGAGAGTGGCGAGGAAGAGGATGCTGACATCGGAGATGAGGAATATCGGCCTAATACTGGCGACGATGAGTCCTAGTTGCTCGCCGATATTTTTCATACTCGCGTATAGCAGTTAGCGACATTTTTGTAATAGATACCTTTGTAACTTGTAATTTTTTGAAAAAATATCAATACAAGCCTGAATTACCATGCTGTGTTTTCCTGCTTTCATACTTGCTTGATGATGATACACGCTAGGCTCATAGGCTCGCTTTTACCTGCGCGTTGGTATCATTCATAGTCGCATAATTTATACTCGCACGACCATAGTCGCTCTTCATAGCCCGCCTCCCACTTTTCGCCTGACCTGCATATATATTCACCGTAGCGTACTCGCATACTCGCCCATATCTGTTTGCATACTTGCCCCATATCTGCTCGCATACTCGCCAGAGTCTGCTCGCTCCTGCACGATTCATTTTGTTACCAAGAACGACATCCTGTGAGGAGCTGAGCCTGATTTGTGGTTGGGAGTAGTCGACACCCAGCAGGAGCTAAGCTCAACTGGGGTGGGAGCTAGTCGGCTCGGGGAGGTAAGTAGTCGGTCTGCAGGAGAGGAGCTCATACAGAGATCTCGGACAACGGCATCACTCCAGCGAGGATCTTGATCACTCGAGTAGGTCGTTGGCCAATGTGCAGGAGAGGAGCTCGTGCAGGGATTTGGACTTACGAGGATCTGCCACTCGAGGACTTTGAATTTTGTTGGAGTCGACAGCTCTTAGGAGCCTTGCTCGACTAGAGTGGTGTAGGTCGACTCGGGGAGGCAAGTAGTCGGTTTGCAGGAGAGGAGCTCGTACAGATATCTCGGACTACGACATCACTCCAGCGAGGATCTTGATCTCACTCGAGGAGGTCGTTGGCCAATGTGCAGGAGAGGAGCTCGTGCAGGGACTTGGACTTACGAGTACCTGCCACCCGAGGACTTTGAACTTTGTTGGAGTCGACAGCTCTTAGAAGCCTTGCTCGACTAGAGTGGTGTAGGTCGACTCGGAGAGGCAAGTAGTCGGTCTGCAGAGAGGAGCTCGTACAGAGATCTCGGACTACGGCATCACTCCAGCGAGGATCTTGATCTCACTCGAGGAGGTCGTTGGTCAATGTGCAGGAGAGGAGCTCGTGCAGGGACTTGGACTTACGAGAACCTGCCACCCGAGGACTTTGAACTTTGTTGGAGTCGACAGCTTTTAGGAGTCTTGCTCAACTAGAGTGGTGTAGGTCGACTCGGGGAGGCAAGTAGTCGGTCTGCAGGAGAGAAGCTCGTACAGAGATCTCGGACTACGGCATCACTCCAGCGAGGATCTTGATCTCACTCGAGGAGGTCGTTGGCCAATGTGCAGGAGAGGAGCTCGTGCAGGGACTTGGACTTACGAGAACTTGCCACTCGAGGACTTTGAACTTTGTTGGAGTCGACAGCTCTTAGGAGCCTTGCTCAACTAGAGTGGTGTAGATCGACTTAGGGAGGCAAGTAGTCGGTCTGCAGGAGAGGAGCTCGTACAGAGATCTCGGACTACGGCATCACTCTAGCGAGGATCTTGATCTCACTCGAGGAGGTCGTTGGCCAATGTGCAGGAGAGGAGCTTGTGCAGGGACTTGGACTCCCGAGGACTTGATATATTTTTCCTGCTGCTTCAAGAGTTTGAAAACAGAAATCGAACGATGTTCTCGCCGACGTCGAGTTGGGAGGTTGGCGTCCAACTCTGTTCCTGATAGTTCCTCCAGTCGTAGGAGAGATGCAATCGGGGGTAGCTAGGCCGACATGCAAGGGGGGAGCTGATCTCGACCGTCAATGCAGGGGTTCGGTCTTACAAGGGCGCTTATATCCCGAGGCATCGTCCCATCGTCCGAACTGGGCTATCTACGAGAAACAGGTCGAAGGCACGTTTCTCAATCCAACCGCTGTGATCGCCTTCAGCTCTGCCAACTGGCTACGAGTGTAAATGCAAGAGCGAGGGGTTATGTTCTTCCGAGGGTCCTACAGGACACACTCGCGACTAACATATTCTCTTGGGCCTATCCTGGCTCTCTGACTAGTTATCTTGCCTTTGAAAAATAAGCTGAAGGGTCGTTGCCCGAAAGGAGAGCTTGGCAAGGTTGATCCTTCCTCAAATCCAAGAGGTTGGAGTCCAAACCTGTTCCCGCCAGTTCCTCCAGTCGGAGGAGAGATGCAATCGGGGGTAGCTAGGCCGACATGCAAGGGGGGAGCTGATCTCGGCCGTCAATGCAGGGGTCCGGTCTTACAAGGACGCTTATATCCCGAAGCATCGTCCCATCATCCGTACTGGGCTATCCAGGGGGAACAAGTTGACGGCCGACTTCTCGGATCGATCCTGGAGCAACACCTTGAGTTCCCAGAAAACTTGAGATGAAAAAAGAATGAATAGAAGCAAAACAGTTGTTATTGTATATATGTGAAAGCATGTACAAACAAAATACATCATTGGCCGCTAAGGATAGAACCTTTTCAGGTCATCCCCGCTCCAAGTACCTCTCAGCTGCTCTCCAACATGATCCTGGAGATAATAGCCTCTGGTGGTTAAGGCTTCCTGGACAATGAAGGGACCTTCCCAATTTGGATGTAGCTTTCCCACTGTTGCCCCTCTTCCTACGGCGTCCACCTTCTTCATAACCAAATCTCTGGCGAGGAAATGCTTTAAACGGACGTTTTTGTCGAAGTGCTTCGCCATTCGCCGCTTGATCTCCTCTTGGCGGATGGAGGCCAAGTCACGAAGCTCATCTACGAAGTCCAGTGAGAGTCTTTGAGCATCTTCATTCTCCAAGCGTCATTCTTCGCCGCCATCTCCAGCTGCTATAACTCCCGGGCTCCGAACCTCGAACTCCACAAGGATGAGTGCCTCGGACCCGTGGGATAACTTGAATGGAGTTTCCCCCGTGGCCGAGTTTGGAGTTGTTCTCAGGGCCCAGAGGACCGAGGGGAGCTGCTCCGCCCAATTGCCTTTCAAGTTGGTGACTTTCTTTTTCAGAAGGTTGATGATCAACTTGTTGGCGGCTTCCACCTGTCCATTGCTGCGAGGATGATGCACAGAAGCGAATCGAAGATCCGTCCCTAGCTGCTTGCAGAAGTCCTCTAACTCCAAACTGGCGAACTGCGGCCCGTTGTCGGTGACGATGGCGAGAGGAATCCCGAACCTGCATGCAATTTCTCCCCAAATGAAATTCTTCACAATCTGCGACGTGGTCTTGGCTAAAGCTTTTGTCTCGATCCACTTGAAGAAGTAGTCGATCATGACAAGCACGAACTTCCTCTGCCCGCTGGCCTGAGGGAAGGGGCCGATCAAGTTCATCCCCCAGATGGCGAAGGGTCATGGAGCAGTGATCGAGCGAAGGTGCTGAGCTGGATGTAGTTGAAGAGCCGCGAAGAGCTGGCATTAGAGACACTTTTTTGAGAAGGCCTCTGCATCCTTCCGAATGGTGGGCCAGAAGTATCCATGCCTTAGAATCCTTTGTTCAAGAGTGCGAGTCCCCGAGTGACTGCCGCACTCTCCTTAGTGAATCTCCTCCAGGATGCGTGGTACTTCAATCTCTGACAGGCACCGAGCCAGAGGACCTGAAATGGTCTTGCGGTAGAGCTCTCCTTCTTGAAGCAAATAGTAGGCGGCTTTGTAGCGAAACTTCCTCTGGTCTCCCTCGCTGGCAGGAATCTGACCTGTTGTCAGGAAAGAAATAAATGGATCCCTCCAGGATGCCCTCTGTTCGATCTTCATCATCTCCCCTTCCTCGGTGGACGGTCCGAACGGTTCAGTAACGGTTCCCCCAGCCCGGGGACCGTACTTAGCAAGGTAGTCAGCTTCTGAATTCTCTTCTCGGGGCACGTGCTCGACGAAGAAAGATTGAAATCCCCCGATCAGACCTTTTACTTTGATCAAGTACCGCTGTAAAATTGGATCGTTCACCTCGAACTCGCCTATGATCTGGGACGCGACTACCATCGAGTCGGTGAAGGCCCTGATATCTCAAATTCCCAACTCCTTGGCGAGACGCAAGCCGGCCACCATGGCTTCGTACTCCGCCTGATTGTTGGTAACTGGGAAGAGGATCTCGACTGTCTGCTCAATCCTGGTTCCCTGAGGGCTTACGAGCACGACTCTGGCTCCCACGGAATATCTGCCTGAAGCCCCATCCACAAACATCTTTCAGGACACTGTGCTAGAAGAGCCTTCCTCTCCTTCCACCTCGGCCGAGAAGTCGGCAAGGAAATCCGCCACCGTCTGCGCCTTGATTGCTACCCTTGGAGAGTAAGAAATGTCGAACTCGCTAAGCTCCACCGCCCTCTTTGCCAGCCTGACAGAGTGCTCCACTCCATCCAGGATACTCCGTAGAGGGTGATCAGAGACGACCTTGATGGAGTGAGCTTGGAAATACGGACGGAGCCTACGAGCCCAAACCACCAAAGCAAACACCAGCTTCTCCAAAATAGGGTATCTCGTCTCCGCCTGCCGCAGCACTCTACTAACATAGTAGATAAGAAGCTGCCTCTTGCCTTCCTCCCGAACCAACACCGAACTAACTGCTTCCGCCCCGACTCCCAGGTAGAGGAAGAGATCTTCATTACCCCGCGGGTCTTGGAGGAGAGGAGCTTGAGTTATCTGTAGCTTGAGCTTTCCAAAAGCCTCCCCACTCCGCCGTCCACTCGAACTTCTGGTTCCCCCGAAGGGTCTTGAAGAACGAAGAGCACTTCTCCCCTGCTTTGGACAAGAAACGGCTGAGGTCTGCCAGCCTTCCAGTCAGCCTTTGAACTTTCTTGGGATCTCTTGGTGACGTCATCTCCAGAATGGCCTTCACCTTGTCTGGATTAGGTAACACCCACTAGGAGTGAGGAGGTGACCTAGAAATTTTCCCCTTCCTGCACCGAAGACGCATTTGGCCGGGTTGAGCCGCATCTTGTACTTCCTCAGAGAAGCAAAGGTCTCCACCAGATCCGTTATATGCTCTGTGACACTTTTACTCTTGACGAGCAGGTCATCCACATAAACCTCCAAGTTCCGCCCCTTCTGCCCCTTGAAGATTTGATCTATCATTCTCTGGTAAGTCGCGTCTGCATTCTTTAGCCCGAAGGGCATCATCTTATAGCTATAGCAGCCGTCGCTGGTTATGAAAGAGACGTCCCGACAGTCGGGGGGATGCATCCGGATCTGGTGATACCCTGAAAAAGCATCAAGAAAACTCATCACAGGAAACCCGACGGCGGAATCAACCAGCGCGTCGATTTGAGTCAAGGGATAGCAATCCTTCGGGCAAGCTTTATTCAACATTGAAAAATCGATACATAGACGCCAGCCCCCTTCGGGCTTCTTCACCATTACAACATTGGAGACCCAGCCTGGATACTGGATCTCCGAGATAAAACCTGCCTCCAGCAGCTTCTCTACCTCCTCCCTAATCGACTCGGCCAGCATGGCGGCGCTCTTCCTCTGCTTCTGTCGAACTGGAGCTACCGCGGGATCCAGGTTGAGGCAATGACAAGCAACATCGGCGTCCACCCCTGGCATCTCGGCGGCGCTCCATGCGAAGACATCAACGTTGTCCTGCAGGCAGACAGCTATCTCTATCTTCCCCCCAAGCGGCAGGGATCCTCCAACCTTCAACAACCCTGGCTCTCCTCCTCGAGAGATCACCTCTATCTCCTCTACCTCCTCAGCAGCACACAGCCCTTTCTCCTTCTGCAGCAACTCTTCCAGCTTCTCTGAGTCACCCATCCAGCTGATGGTGCTGACGGCATTCAAGTAGCACTCCCTGGAAGCCTTGGGATCTCCCCTGATCCTGATCTGAACATCTCCGCGGCAGTACTTCAGGCACTGGTGGTACGACGACGGAACGGCCCTGAAGTAGTTGATGAGGGGTTGCCCGAAGATGGCGTTGTAACCGTTCGGCGCGTCGACGATGATGAAGCGGCATCGGATCGACGTCCCACCGAGCGTAACCAGCAGCTCCACTGCTCCCTCCACCTCCTTCTCTCCTGAGAAGCCAAAGAGCGGTCCATCTGCAGCTTGGACCCGGGACGCTTCCACCTGAAGCCCGACGAAGGTTCTTTTGAAGATGACATTCACCGAGCTACCGTTGTCTGCGAGGATTTGGTCGACGGTGAAGTCTTCGATGGCGGCTTGAATGACCAAAGCGTCATGGAAGGGGTTCTCATTCCCCAACATATCTTCCTCCGAGAAGGTGATCTCCTCCAATGACGGCGGGGTCTGTGACGTCGAGGCGACGTTCTTTCGATAGATTTGGTGGAGACTCCCCTTGCGGGAAGCTCCTAGCCCGACCCTTCCATTGATCACGCCTACATGCCCATCTCCTGGGCCATGTATTACTTCCCCGCGACCTCCCAGGTGGACTCGGTCCCCATTCCTCCTCCGCGTCGGAGCTTGGAATGCCACCTGCCCCACCGGGGCCTCCTGCCTTTGCTGCTCTCTTTCTGCCGCTCCCGCCTCCAGCCTCCTCCTTGCTTCCCAAAACTCGGGGCAAGTCAAGGTCCCGTGCCCCTCTACCCGATGAATATCGCAGTAAAGGGGAATCTCCGCCTCCTGGCGCATCGCTCGCTGCTCCCTCCGGCGCCGCTTGTTGTCTTGGCGAGCGATGGCCATCGTCTCCCTTCTTCCTCCTCCTCGGCCTCCCTCCTGTTGATTTCCGTTCCTCCTCTCTTCTTGGTACTGCTGCCTTGCTGGTCTCCATTGGGGGCGATTCTCCGGATACTGGAACCGTCTTTCCCCCCTTCCTCCTTCCCGAGCTTCCGCTGCCCTTCTCTCTTCCTGCCTTCGAGGCCTCTCCTGCCTCCTCTCTTCAACCCTCCTGGGTTCAAGTAATATTTTAAGTGAATATTACTTGAATTTAAAATTGCATAATTATTCTAACATTAAATGTGACACTTGAAATCATGTTCTGACATATATTCAACCTATCGTGTGATCTGACACATTCTTTTCTTACTTGTGTAAATCGTTGATTTCTGAAGTTTTGGGGATATATTCGTTGTAAGTAGAGCTATTACTTAAAACCGAAAACCGTAAACCGAACCGGAATCGAACCGGAACAGCAAACAACCGGACCGAACCGTTCGCTAATTATCTGTGTTCCGGTTTAAATTTTGGAGCCATGAACAACATTGGTCCGGGTAAGGTTCTTTCATTTTATTATCCGAACTGAAACCGGAACCGGAACCGCAACATACATGTCTCAAGCGGTTTCAAAATTTTTAGACCCGATCTGAACCGGACCGAAGCAGAACCGAACTGCGACCCGTTTATTTTTATTTTTTATAATATTTTTATTAGAATTAATATTATTATAATATTGTTATTTATTATAATCTATCAATAATATCTGTATTTACTTTTAATGGAGAAACTGTAGCGGTTCGAACTCAAACCATAATCGTACCAAAGGGGGTCGGTTTTGGACTGAAAAAAATCACACCATGCAAAAACTGTGCGGTGTGATTTGAACAATGCATCAACATTACACTATTGAGATCTTTGAATTTTTGAATGTATATTGGAGGTTCAAGGTTCATTTTTGCTCTCAGGAGTCGAGAATTCAAATTTTGAATATTATTTAATATCTATCAAGTAATAGCCGAAAAGAAAGAAGAATATCAAAATGGTTTCTTACATGAATATCTGCAATTGATGTCTGGGAATAGTCGAAAAGGAAGGATCTACTAGCCAAAGAGGAGACGACAAAGCTACCGAAAAATGAAGATAACCTATACTCATTGGTGATAATTAGAATGACAAGCCCTCTAGAAGAAGCCGGTACGAATGATGACAACAGTGTGGCGCAGTTTATAGATTTTGCACCGCCAAAAACCACACTGCAAACTATGTAGTTTTGTAACGAACGAAACCGCTCCACAAACAAACCGTTGGGTGCGGTTCAAAATCAGTACGGTCAGGTGCAGTTTTGTGGTTTTGCGATTTCGATTTTTAACTTTCAGTTCTATGTATTATATTACACAGAAAAAGTACTCCCCCTTGGCATAACGTGAAATTCTAGCGTCCGAGCCCCAAACTTCGAATTCCCTCTTACAAAAAATTCTAACGAGTTTAATTTTCCCCTCAGGTATTTTATTTTTGACCTCCCTCATTAATTCCGCTAAGTTTGGTTTTGGTTTTGGTTGGAACCGGACCGAACCGCATAGAACCGGACCGAACCGTTAGTGGTCGGTTTGGTTTTGGTTCTTGTTAAACCGGAACCGGAACCGTCGATATAGCGGTTCCAAAAATTAAGCTGGAACCAGAACAAGAACCAGAACTGGTCAAACCAAATAAGATTTTGGTTCTAATTTGAAAAACTGTTATCTTATCGGTTCGGTTCACGGTTTTAGTAAAACCGGAACTGAACCGGAACCGTGACAGCTCTAGTTGTAAGTTTCAACCAGTTTCATTAACTTCTTATTAACTTATGTCACTAAAGACGACTGAGCACAACTAGAAACTGCAGTCTGAATGGCAAACCTGATGGTGCCCTGAACTGGGTGTCCCTCAAGTGGAACACAGATTCCTTTCTGAGAAGTTTCATATTTGTACAAGGGTCATCGACCCTGAGCTTGAAACTCCAGTGGTGGTCTTCTGGCCCTGAAAACACGATGACGTGCCTCCACCAGAGTCACGATGGTAAACCTTCCTTGCCACTTTTTTGAATTAACTTAGACTGGTGTGTACAACCCCGTGTCCGGCGAGCGGGTCCCGCCAGGGAGGTCGAGCAGACCTAGCCCCGCGACCCGCACCCAAGCGGCAAACAGATATACGGCAGGGGGGCTGGCCCGCTCCCGCCCATTTCAGGCGAGCGAGCCGGGCGAGGCGAGCGAGCGGGTCGCGCAGAGAATCGCTGACCAAAGCGGATGGGTTCGGCGACCCGCGGCTAACGAGCCGATCGGGGGGTCGCGATGGCCGCCGGCCAGCCCCTACACGCGACCTGGTCGCCTGCCCGCCCCGGCAGAAGACAGGCAGGTCGCGGCGGTCCGGCTCGCGCTCGCCCAGGAAGAATAGGCGGACCGCTGGAGCCAGGTCGTGCCCGCCTCCCGCGGAGGGGGATTGGAGGCGAGCTGACTCCCCAGGGGTGCGAATAGCCCCTCAGAACGGCGGAGCCACGCTGCTGGTAGACCAGGTTGGACTGCGCATAGCTACTCAGAACAGCGGAGTTTGGCTGTTGGCAGACCCAACCAAGGGCTTTTTGGTATTCTCAGGTCAGTTCTTTTGGTTATTGGCAGTTCAGATTCCAAAAAACTATAAATAAGACCCAAGGGGTACCTCAGAGGACACGCTTTAGTGCCTCCTTACTCTTGTTTTCAAGTGCTCTCTGAGGGTACCTTAGCTCGGCTTCTGGCTAAGGAGGGGAAGCGCTCAGAGATCTTCCGGGTTTGTGGCGGGACCTCCCTGCCGAGCCCTTGGGTCTGTTTCTTCTTGTCTTTTTCGTTGTTTTTCTTGCAGGAGCAAAGTAGGCGCGAGACCACCCCTTCCCCAAGGGTCGAACTCCACAAAAGGCCGGATTCCGGTTTCAACATTTTGGTGCGGTGAGCGTGGAGAGTGGTCAGTGCAGAAAAGCTTCGGCGAGCTCAATGACGGGAGGACAAGGATCTGACAGGCAGGACTCGCCGCCCCCCCCCCCCCCCCGCCTCTCGCAACAGTGGGGATGTTGGAGGACTTCAGGAACGAGGTGTTGGGCCTCGTCAAGCTCGCACTCGGCGCGCGGGCCGAGTACTCGACTCCGGCAGCCCAGATCGTGGTCGCCCCCTCTTTGGGCGAGGACGCCCCTGGTCGGCGAGCCGGGAAGGAAGTAGCCGAGGAAGGCCGAGGGTGCGAGCTCCCGGGGCGCGAGCTTTTCCCCGGCTCGGCAAGCCGAGGCAGGTTCGACGAGTTGGGCTCGCGAGACTCGCCGGCTCGCCCAGCGGGGGGGGGGGGGGGGGGGGGCAGTCCCTTCAGCGAGCTGGTCTCCTCAGCTCCTGTCTCAGATGGGTTCAGAGAACCCGAGATGTCTTACTACACTGGGAAGGGAGACCCGGTCCAACATGTCCAATGGTTCGAGGATGTAGTCTCCATCCGACAGATGTCGGACGGATTCAAATGCCGACTCTTCGCCATCACCCTCCGGGAGAAGGCGAGGGAGTGGTTCCACCAGCTGCCGGCTAGTTCCATCTACTGCTTCGAGGACTTGCGTCGAGGGTTCATGCTGGAGGTTCACTACTTCGAAGAAGAGGAAGAAGGAGTCTGAGTCTTTGTTCCACATTAAGCAAGGAGTGAACGAGACGTTGGAGAGCTACGTGGATCGATTTCAGGAGAAAGTTACCCAGGTCCAAGAGATGTCGGGCCATAGTCTGATGATGGCCTTTACCCTGGGCCTGCAGCAGGGGTTCTTCCGAATGGAGCTGAAGAGAGTTCCCCCTCTCTCCTACGAGGAGTTGATGGAGAGGGCGGCGAGAGAGGTCGACGGGGAGGCGTCGAATCCGGAGTTCGCAAGAAAGCTAGCCAGGTGGGCCACCGAGGAAGAGAAAGAGTCGAGAGGAGGAAAGGCACAGGAGGAGAGAAGGGGAGAACCTAGGCAGAGGGAGCAAAGGCAGCTCCAGTGGCAACAACAGCCGAGGTGGGGGCACCAGGAGCCCGACCGCCGGCTGGGCTGGAGACCTGAGTGGCAGGGGCAGGGGCCACCAAGAGGATACTACGGAAGGGGTCACCATCCCGGGAGGCAAGAGCAGTTCCATCCTCCGGGCTGGAGGCAGGGCCAGAGGCCCCGGCTCCCCGATCAGGAGGAGGCCATGGCCATAGCTTTGGGAGCAAGGAGGGGGATCATGAGGAGGAGGAGAAGGGAGGTCAGGGTGGAGCTGCCCTATTGCGACTTCCATCAGGAAGAGGGGCACGCAACAGCCACGTGCCCGGAATTCTTGGAAATGAGAGGGAATAGGGAGCGGCAGCAGCAGCAGGAGGCGTGACAAGAAGTGAGGATCGAGGAGGTCCTGCCTCGGGCGGAGGAGGATCGTTGCGAAGACCGGGTGGATGTCGGGACCCGAGGAGGGATCGGAGTGATCCACGGGGGAGTGGGGATCGAGGCTTCCCGCAAGGCAAGCCTCCACACCATGTACCGGCGGAGCGTCGCCTCTACATCCCAAACCCCGCCGCCGGAGGAGAGGATCACCTTCTCCAGGAGTGATATGCCAGACCACGAGGATCCGTTCTGTGATGCGCTGGTCATCAAGGCCGCCATCGAAAATTTCATTGTCTCTCGGATCCTCGTGGACAATGGGAGCTCCGTCAACGTCGTCTTCAAAAAGGCGTTTGACGCGATGAAGGTGGAGGCTAAGAGGGTGCTGGCCTCGGACGGGCCCTTGTTCGGGTTCTCAGGAGAAAGGAAGGAAGTAGAGGGAGGAGTTGGCCTCCATGTCACCTTGGGGGGGCAGTCCCGAAACTGCAAGTTCGTCATTGTGGACGCCCCCAGCAGCTACAGCGCCATCTTCGGGAGGCCTCTCATCAGCGCCTTCCGCTGCGTCCCCTCGTCTTTCCATCAGTGTTTGAAGTTCAACGCTGAGGGGGTCCATGTCAGGGTCAGGGGGGACCCAAAGGTGGCGCGGGAGTGTTATGTCACTGCGGTGAACACCATCTCTTGGCAGGAGGGAGCCGAGGAGATGGGACGGAGGATGGAGGAGGTCGAGCAGGAGGCAGGAGGGGAGGAGCCAGAAGTGAAGGACCACGCAGGAGAGACGGCAGGAGGAGATCTGGAGGAGGTGGCCGAAGTGAGGGGCACGGGAGAAGAGATGGAGGTAGAGGTCCCCATTCCGGAGGAAGGGGATGCCGAAGGATGGGGGGAGCGGTCCAGGCTGGAGGCGGCAGAGGAAGTGGTGGAACTGGAGGTGCTCACCCGGGGAGGTAGGATGGAGAAGGTTCGCGTCAGCGGAGGGCTGACCCCGGAGGACCAAGGCAGGATGCTGGAGTGCATCAAGAAGAACGTAGACATCTTCGCCTGGAACGCCGCGGAGATGCCGGGGGTTGACGCGGATGTGGCCTGCCACCGCCTCAACCTGGACCCGGGAACACGCCCCGTTCAGCAGAAAAAGAGGTCCACGGCGGACAAGCTGGCGGAGCCCATCAGGGAGGAGGTGGCAAAGCTTCTCAAGGCTGGCTTCGTGTCCGAGATTCAGTACCCCGGCTGGGTCTCCAACGTTGTGATGGTTAAAAAAGGAGACGGCCGTTGGCGATTGTGTATCGATTTTTCCTTACTTAATAAAGCTTGTCCTAAGGACTGTTATCCTTTGCCTCGGATCGACGCGCTGGTTGACTCAGCCGTCGGCTTTTCTGTAATGAGTTTTTTAGATGTCTTTTCAGGTTACCATCAGATCAGGATGCACCACCCGGACATCAAGCATGTCTCGTTCATCATAGGGGACGGCTGCTACTGCTACAAGATGATGTCATTCGGGCTGAAGAATGCTGGGGCCACCTACCAAAAGATGATGGATAGGGTCTTCAAGGAGCAGAGGGGGAGGAATTTGGAGGTATACGTGGACGACCTCATGATCAAAAGCCGGGATGTGGACTCCCACCTCCGGGATCTGGAGGAGACCTTCGTCACCCTACGCAGATACAAGATGCGGTTGAATCCCCTTAAGTGTGTCTTTGGGGCCAGCAGGGGGAAGTTCTTGGGGCACCTCCTCACCCCCGCGGGGGTCGAGCCGAATCCAGATAAGGTCAAGGCTATCTTAGAGCTGGGGTCCCCGCGGAATGCGAAGGAGGTCCAACGACTGACGGGGAAGCTAGCAGGGCTGAGTCGCTTCCTTTCTCGGGCAGGGGAGAAGTGCTCCCCCTTCTTCAAAACGCTGAGGGGTGGTCAGAGGTTTGAATGGACCAAGGAATGCGAGGAGGCGTTCCAGGCCCTCAAGGCGCAGTTGACACAGGCTCCGCTGCTCCAAGGGCCGAAGGAGGGGGAGGATTTGTTCTTATATCTCGGGGTCGGGGCGGAGGCTCTGAGCTCCGTCTTGGTTCGAGAAGAGGGAAAGAGACAGCTCCCTGTCTATTACGTCAGCCGGGTCCTGAGGAAGGCCGAGCTCCGGTATCCGATCTTGGAGAAGCTTGCATTCGCCCTAATCATCTCGGCTCGGCGGCTGAGACCTTACTTCCAGGCACACTCAATCTGAGTGGTGACCGACCATCCCCTCCGCAACATCTTCGAGGGGGTGGAGCATTCCGGCCGGTTGGCTAAATGGTCGGTGGAGCTGAGCGAGTTCGATGTCTCCTTCGTTCCGCGGCTCTCGATCAAAGCTCAGGCGATGGCCGACTACGTGGTGGAAGTAGCGGAGGAAGAGCTCACCCGCCCGACTCCTTGGAAAGTGAGGGTGGATGGAGCCTCAGGGAGGCATTCCCTTGGAGCGGGGGTGGTCCTAGAAAGCCCTCAAGGGACTCGGATTGAGCAGACGGTGGTGGTGCACTTTCCCATTACCAACAACCAGGCCGAGTACGAGGCCGTGATAGCAGGGCTGCGCCTGGCCAGGGAGCTGGGGGTGCTAGATGTGGAGGTCCTAACTGACTCCATGGTAGTGACTTCCCAGATCAACGGGGAGTTCGAAGCAAGGGAACCCACCCTGAAGTCATACTTGGCCAAAGTGAAGGGGGTCATAGGCACCTTCCAGACCTTCTCCATCCGACACGTGCCAAGGGGAGAGAATGAACAGGCCGACCAGCTAGCGAAGCATGGCCCCCGGGCGGGGGGCACCATCACCGACCTGTTCCGCCCCTCCATCGAAGAAGGGGAGCTCATGGTAATCGATCAGCAAGCTTCGTGGATGGATCCAGTAGTAGTTTTCCTCTCCACGGGAGAATATCCGGAGGGGGTAGACAGGAAGAAGCTGAGGCACAAGTCAGCTTACTACCTCCTGAAGGACGGGCAGCTATACAGGAAGACCCTCTCCGGGATGCTGGCTCGCTGCGTAGCCGAGGGCGAGGCGCAGAGGATCTTGGAAGAAGTCCACTCCGGGGAGTGCGGGAGTCATTCCGGGAGTCGGACCCTGGAGGGAAGGATAGTCAGGCAAGGGTATTTCTGGCCCACCCTGGGCCGCGACGCCGCGGAGTTCGCAAGGAGATGTCATAAGTGCCAGCTGTTTGCCCCCCTCCAGCTGCAGCCGGCCCAACAACTCAAGAGTATCACGGCCCCCTGGCCATTTGCAATCTGGGGAATGGATTTGGTTGGACCGTTTCCCCAGGCCAGCGGTCAGAGAAGGTTCCTCCTAGTGATGATCGACTACTTCTCGAAGTGGCTGGAGGTGAAGGCGTTGGCCAAGGTGACCTCCCAAGTGATCGGGAACTTTATTTGGGGGGAGATCATCTGTCGCCATGGGCTGCCCCAGGCCATCGTCACAGACAACGGACCCCAGTTCGCCAGTGCCGAGTTCACCAGCTTCTGCGAGCAGCTCGGAATCGACCTCAGGTTCGCCTCGCTCCACCACCCCAGGAGTAACGGGCAGGTGGAGGCCGCGAACAAGATCATCGTCAACCTCCTCAAGAAGGTGGAAAATTTGAGGGGGAGCTGGGTAGAGCAGCTCCCCGCAGTTCTTTGGGCCCTAAGAACCACCCCTAACACGGCTACAGGGGAGACCCCCTTCAAGCTCTCCCATGGGTGCGAGGCGGTGCTCCCCGTAGAATTTGAAGTCCGGACGCCGCGAGTCGAAGCGGCCAAAGGGGGCCGAGAAGAATGGCAAGCCGGGAACGAAGAAGAGCTGAGACTCTCCCTTGACATGGTGGAAGAATTGAGGGACCTTTCTGCTGTCCGACAAGAGGAGGTAAAAAGAAGGATGGCCAAATACTTTGACAAGCATGTCAGGGTCAAGCAGTTTGCAGAAGGAGACCTGGTGCTAAAGAAGGTAGACGCGGCAGGGAGGTCAGCGTCTGTAGGGAAGCTCAACCCCAGCTGGGAGGGGTCGTTTATTGTAAAGGAAGCCTTGAAATCAGGGGGCTATCGGCTCCAAAATGTAGAGGGCGAGACCCTGAGTCTCACCTGCAGTGGAGACGACCTGAAAAGGTTTTTTCCCTAAACGCCTGTAAGCAACATTTTGATTATAATGAATTCCTCCCCCCCCCCCCCCCGTGTTGTCATAGCCAGCTTGCATAGAGAATTGGAATGTGTTTGGACCCCGAGAAGATCCCGCTGTCGGGCTCTCACCTATCTGGCAGGGCCGGAAGTCATTCGGTGTCATCCTTGGCCTCGAGAAGATCCCGCTGCCAGGCTCTCACCTAGCTGGCAGGGCCGGAAGTCACTCGAAGGAATGTGTTTGGACCCCGAGAAGATCCCGCTGCCAGGCTCTCACCTAGCTGGCAGGGCCGGAAGTCACTCGGTGTCATCCTTGGCCTCGAGAAGATCCCGCTGTCAGGCTCTCACCTAGCTGGCAGGGCCGGAAGTCACTCGAAGGAATGTGTTTGGACCCCGAGAAGATCCCGCTGCCAGGCTCTCACCGAGCTGGCAGGGCCGGAAGTCACTCGGTGTCATCCTTGGCCTCGAGAAGATCCCGCTGCCAGGCTCTCACCTAGCTGGCAGGGCCGGAAGTCACTCGAAGGAATGTGTTTGGACCCCGAGAAGATCCCGCTGCCAGGCTCTCACCTAGCTGGCAGGGCCGGAAGTCACTCGGTGTCATCCTTGGCCTCGAGAAGATCCCGCTGCCAGGCTCTCACCTAGCTGGCAGGGCCGGAAGTCACTCGAAGGAATGTGTTTGGACCCCGAGAAGATCCCGCTGCCAGACTCTCACCTAGCTGGCAGGGCCGGAAGTCACTCGGTGTCATCCTTGGCCTCGAGAAGATCCCGCTGTCAGGCTCTCACCTAGCTGGCAGGGCCGGAAGTCACTCAAAGGAATGTGTTTGGACCCCGAGAAGATTCCGCTGACAGGCTCTCACCTAGCTGGCAGGGCCGGAAGTCACTCGGTGTCATCCTTGGCCTCGAGAAGATCCCGCTGTCAGGCTCTCACCTAGCTGGCAGGGCCGGAAGTCACTCGAAGGAATGTGTTTGGACCCCGAGAAGATCCCGCTGCCAGGCTCTCACCTAGCTGGCAGGGCCGGAAGTCACTCGGTGTCATCCTTGGCCTCGAGAAGATCCCGCTGCCAGGCTCTCACCTAGCTATCAGGGCCGGAAGTCACTCGAAGGAATGTGTTTGGACCCCGAGAAGATCCCGCTGCCAGGCTCTCACCTAGCTGGCAGGGCCGAAAGTCACTCGGTGTCATCCTTGGCCTCGAGAAGATCCCGCTGTCAGGCTCTCACCTAGCTGGCAGGGCCGGAAGTCACTCGAAGGAATGTGTTTGGACCCCGAGAAGATCCCGCTGCCAGGCTCTCACCGAGCTGGCAGGGCCGGAAGTCACTCGGTGTCATCCTTGGCCTCGAGAAGATCCCGCTGCCAGGCTCTCACCTAGCTGGCAGGGCCGGAAGTCACTCGAAGGAATGTGTTTGGACCCCGAGAAGATCCCGCTGTCAGGCTCTCACCTAGCTGGCAGGGCCGGAAGTCACTCGGTGTCATCCTTGGCCTCGAGAAGATCCCGCTGCCAGGCTCTCACCTAGCTGGCAGGGTCGGAAGTCACTCGAAGGAATGTGTTTGGACCCCGAGAAAATCCCGCTGCCAGGCTCTCACCTAGCTGGCAGGGCCGGAAGTCACTCGGTGTCATCCTTGGCCTCGAGAAGATCCCGCTGCCAGGCTCTCACCTAGCTGGCAGGGCCGGATGTCACTCGATGGCAGCAGTTTGCGACCCAGAGCAAATCACGATGTCGGGCCCCCACCGGGCCAGCAGGGCCGAAAAGCTACTCAAATGGTGTTAACAATGGATTGGAGTCGCGAAGGTTAGCCAAAAGGGGGGAGGCTCCAGCGCAACCACCCGGCCCACAGATTGGCGACCGGGAGGAGGCGAGAACCCGGGCCGCGTCGCAAAGGGGTCGACCCGCCAGGGATCCAATAATTCGGGCAAACAGGGAAACCGCCTCGCCTCGCCTGGTCGGCGAGTGGCCTCGGCAGCAGAGGTCCGTGCCGCTGAAGCAGGTCGCCCGCCGCGGGACGACCTGCCCGGTCCCCTATAACTCCTAAGCCGAATCCGTAGGCATACGACCTCGTTGACGGAACGCGAGGTGAGCAGCGGCGAGCGGCAAAGCGGAAAAAATCACATCGCGCGACGACAGCAGGCAGACGTAAATAACAAGTAGGGAAACATGTATAAGAGCATTAATAAACGAGGACCAAAAAATAAAGGCGCGGCCCGCGCTTACATCTCAAACAGCGAAAAAGAACAGTGTCATCCTGGTAACATACAAATATCAAAAAACGGGGGCGACGCAAGATTCGGGGGCAAGAAGTCCTAGATGCGCTGGAAGGACTGGTCTCCAGGGTCCGGTACGGGAAGGAACAGCGCTGGCACCACGTCGCCCGCCGAGAGTTCCGCCGCCTCGCTCTTGAGAAGATCCGCGCGTCGCAGCATCTGCATCGTGTACTTTGCGGCGCTGGCGGCGTTCTTTTGCATCAGTACCTCCAGCTCGTGGTCAGAGTGGTGTGCGAGCGGGCAGCCCCTGTTATCCGGCGGAGGGACAGCGGCGGCGGCCTCCAGCTCGCGTACCCGTGCCTCCAGCGCTGACTTGTCCTGAGCAAGGGTGGCGATCTCAGCACCCATCCGACTGGCCGTCGCGGCATCCTGAAAGCGGAAAAGGAAGTTATAAGGTGGATTCGCGAAGAGAGGCGGGTCGTTGGAAGTGAGCACGTACCACCCCTCCCAGGTACTGCGCGAGGGCCTCCTCGGCCGCGTCGGCCCGCCTTCTCTGAAGATCCGAGTCCTCCTGAGCGAGTTTCCGGGCCTCCTCCTTCTCGTCCGCCAACTTCTGGAGAGAGGCGGCGTTCCGCTCCAGCTGGGTGCAGCGCCTCCCCACCATGTGGGCCAACTCCAGGCCGCGTAGTTGTGCCCGCGCGCTCTCATGCACCAATACTCGCGTCGCCTCCTTGTCATAGATGGCGGCATCCTCTCGCGAGTACAGGCCGAACGAAAAATTATATGCCTCCCCGCCGATGGTGTCCTGCTCCAGCCAACTCGGCAACAGAGTCGAGACCACTGCGCGGTTAGACTCCTTATCCCATGACAGGAGCGGGACGCCAAGCTCGTCCAGATATTTCTCGTCGTAGCCGAAGTTGCGATGCCCTCTCGGCACCGGCCTCGCGGCGGTTTGCGACCCATCCGGCGGCCCGGAAGTACCCGCCGCCTCGGCGGGGATGCCGCTGGTCGTAGCGACTATGGGAGGGGAGCCCTCGGCCGGTTGATCAGCCGGGGCCTTGCCTTTCCTCTGGCCCCCGGCTAGTTGCTGACCCGCAGATTTCGCCGTCTTTGGCGGGGGAGCGGGCTGCTCACGACCCGGCCTTTTCTTGGCAGTGATCGACGGGGCCTCGCGCTGAGCGGCGTCAGCGGCCTGAGCGCGAGCGAGGACCCCGGAGGCGACCCGGGCACTCTCATAGGGGGGATGAAGGGGCGCGTCTCGCTCGCCTGCAGAAAAGAGAGGGTGAGGCCTGAGGAGCAAAGAGCGAGACAAGGGTAGTGGCGAGTGGCAAACCTCCACCAGGTGGAACGGCGGCAAGGTCGTCGAGGTTGCGGCGCAGGTACGCGACCTCGAAGTTCTTCCCGGAGAAGAACCCACACAAGTCAGCTTCATGGCCTCCCAGGCTCGGCGGGCGGTAACTCGCCTCGCTGAGCTGCACCGGCGAGTAGGGAACGTTGCCGAAATCCCCCTTGACAAACAGAAATTTCTTGAGCCAGTTGTGACACTTGTTAACGGTCTCCCGCACCTTGAGGTGAGCGCTGGAGAAGTAGGCGGTGTCATCCCGGTTCGCACGAAAGGAGAATAGCTTGCGGAAAACCGCGAGGTTAAACTCGATCCGCTCCTCCCGCAGGAAGCAGGCGAACCCTACCATAACGGCTACAGAGTTCGGGGTCATCAGGCCTATGACGACCCCGAAGTACTTCAGTACCTGACGAACCTCTGGCCAGAGGGGGAGGCGAAGACTCACCTCAAAGTGGGCCAGGGGAATGGCGAGCTCGTTCCCGGATAGATCGTTGATCTTCTCCCCCTCCCCGGGCCGTCTCGCCGAGAACCCAGCCGGGATGTGGTCGCCTAGGGCCTCTAAGTATTCGCGCTCTGAGATAATAGCGCGGGGAAAGTCGTGCTCCGAGAAGGTCCAGGCGCACTTGCTTCGCCCGTCCGCGTCGCCGCCGCCGCCGCCGCCCATGCCGCCGTTCAAGCGAGACAGCCCCGATGAGCGAGCGCGAATCGTGCTTAGCGAAGAACAGGAGGCGAGTGGATGCTCTGAAGCGATGGAAGGATAAGAACCGGTCACGCCTATTTATAGGGGGAAAGAAAGGGCGGGAATTTTCCCGCCAACGGGAGGGGTGCGAGTAGCAAAAATCGAGCCTGACGGTTCGACTCCCCAACGCGCAGCCACAACGCCAGGACAGTTTAACAGTAGGTCTCGCTTGGCCGCGTCCGCGCGAAGAATGAGCGGTCGAGTCTCAGCCCGAGCCCCGCCCAGGATCCCGAGCGAGTCGGGGAGACCCGTGGCTGGCGAGCTCCTCGGCTCGCTTCCGCTACGATTGGAATGGCGGATTGAGCGAGGTCGTCCCCAGACCTGCCCACGCCACGGGAAGTGGACGAGGGGGGGGGGGGGGGAACGCGAGTACCCTCGAGCCCGCCTCAAGGAAAATAAAAACTGCTACATGATAATTTTGGCATACATTAGAAATCAAACAGTCAGGCCCATAGGCGGGCGAGGAGAGTCACAAATTGTTACAAACACAGGATGAGGCTTTGAAATAGTAGAAACTCCGCGATATCCCGCGAGCGGGGGGAGAAAGGCCGGATCAGTACTGGATCCACTTCCACCTGCCCCGCCGCTGCGTTCCCGATCGCGGCGGCACGCGAGGATAGTGGTAATCGCGAACCGCCACCAGCTCCCGCTGAGCCAGGCCGACTTGCTCTGAGGCATTCCTAAGACGCTCCTCGGCTCGCGTAATGTGCACGCCCGGCGAAGTGACATCGTCGCCTTCTGCTACGCGCGGGGCTCCCTCCAAGGCCGCGAGCCGAGCCTCGGTGTCGGCCTTGTCTTGATCGACCCTCTTCACGAGCTCCTGAAGCAGCAACGTGTGTTTCTGGAACAGCCGCGTCACCTGCCTCTTCATCCCCACCGCATCGGTCGGGTCGCCCGGGTAATCAGAAACACTGTCCACGTCGGGCGGAGGCGAATACCCTTCGCTCATCTCAGTTTCGGAGGAGACCATGTTGTAGCCTACAAAAGGGCGATTCAGAAGGAGCGAGCGAGGACAAAGCCAACGGTGAGTACTAGCTTACCAGGGGTTGGCACGTCGTCCGCGCCGATGGATGGACGAGAGGAGCCCGGCCGACCCTGAAAGGCTTCTCCCTCGAGGGCCTCAAGAGATTTTCCCAGTCCGTGGGGAGCCGGCGAGCGAGGGGTTTTCGGAGGTGGGCGGTCCAGACCTGGGGGACTAGCAACCCTCTCAGACGACAAGGGAGGGGGGCGATCCTCCCCCCCGTTCCCCACCTCTTCACAAGGAATTGCCTGCAAGACAAAAGATCAGAGGTACAACGATAAGCCGAAGAATGTCACGTACCCCAGGGACGACCTCAACACCCGCCGCCGAGCTGGAGCCCGGACGGTCACCCGCCGGAGACCGCCTAACAATCTTTCCCTTCGCCGGCCTAAAGAGAGGGCCGGGAGACCCACGTGCTAGCCAAGGGGCGGCCTCGCGGGTCTCCTCCCGAGTCTTCTGGCCCGCTGCCGCCAGGCGAGCTCGCACCTCTTCGCTGACCGGCATCGAGAAACTGTAGTCTGTTCAAGGAAAATGAGGGGATCTGGGGAGCCCCCTCTGGGCTCAGCGGTATATTTATAGCCGGACAGTGGGGCCCCACCAGAAGATTCCCTGCCAGCTCAGCACAGTACTCGCCGAACACGCGGGTTGGATGATTCTTTTCGAGCTTGTATCAAGCTCAAAAAGAGCGGGGATTGTGTACAACCCCGTGTCCGGCGAGCGGGTCCCGCCAGGGAGGTCGAGCAGACCTAGCCCCGCGACCCGCACCCAAGCGGCAAACATATATACGGCAGGGGGGCTGGCCCGCTCCCGCCCATTTCAGGCGAGCGAGCCGGGCGAGGCGAGCGAGCGGGTCGCGCAGAGAATCGCTGACCAAAGCGGATGGGTTCGGCGACCAGCGGCTAGCGAGCCGATCGGGGGTCGCGATGGCCGCCGGCCAGCCCCTACACGCGACCTGGTCGCCTGCCCGCCCCGGCAGAAGACAGGCAGGTCGCGGCCGGTCCGGCTCGCGCTCGCCCAGGAAGAATAGGCGGACCGCTGGAGCCAGGTCGTGCCCGCCTCCCGCGGAGGGGGATTGGAGGCGAGCTGACTCCCCAGGGGTGCGAATAGCCCCTCAGAACGGCGGAGCCACCAGGTTGGACTGCGCATAGCTACTCAGAACAGCGGAGTTTGGCTGTTGGCAGACCCAACCAAGGGCTTTTTGGTATTCTCAGGTCAGTTCTTTTGGTTATTGGCAGTTCAGATTCCAAAAAACTATAAATAAGACCCAAGGGGTACCTCAGAGGACACGCTTTAGTGCCTCCTTACTCTTGTTTTCAAGTGCTCTCTGAGGGTACCTTAGCTCGGCTTCTGGCTAAGGAGGGGAAGCGCTCAGAGATCTTCCGGGTTTGTGGCGGGACCTCCCTGCCGAGCCCTTGGGTCTGTTTCTTCTTGTCTTCTTCGTTGTTTTTCTTGCAGGAGCAAAATAGGCGCGAGACCACCCCTTCCCCAAGGGTCGAACTCCACAAGAGGCCAGATTCCGGTTTCAACATGGTGTTCAATGAGTCATTCACGGAGTAGGATTCTAGTTAAATACATTGGGCTTAAGATTTTCATGACACTGAATCTGCTAACTAAGCCTAAGCGTATAGTTACCCCTTTAACTTGGTTCTGATTATAGAAACTTGTAATTTCTAAGTGTGTATATCAACATAGTTAATATATGAATTAAAAATAATCTAAACTGTTAGACTAAAAGGAGTCGGGTTTCTTACCGCGGCATTTCGACGCCCGCACACGCGACGAGGTGACAAGGTGTTTCTTCCCAAAAGATCTGACCACTAAAAACTTCTCCAATCCCTTGCTCCAACGACCACCAAAAATCTGAAATCCAACGGTAAACCTAACTTAAGCATTTTCTCCCTTAGGGCTTTTCGGAGGAAATACTCATGATGGCAAATATTTATTTATGGAGAAACAAGAACACAAACGTATGTGTTACATCAATCTAACAGCGAGGGTGGTGAAGACCAGCCCAGATCAGATCGACACTAAAATCCCGACGCCGCACCAGTCCGGACCTCTATCGACTTTATGTTTTGCATGTTTTATTTGTGTCATTTATTGTGTTACATTTTGTTGTATGGAATATATATATATATGTAATACATATAAATATATATATACAAGCAGTCGTGCACGGGAGACGCCGTGCAGGGCGACGACATTGGTTTGGAGCGGAGACATTTGTCGGGGGCAGCGACATTTGTTGGGGGCGACGACATTGGTCGGGGGCGGCGACATTGGTCGGGGGCGGCGACAATGATCGGGGGCGGCGACATTGAGCGAGGGCGGGGGCGGCGACATTGAGCGGGGGCGGGGGCGACGACATTGGTGGGGCGGCGAGTATGGGAATAAGAAAAAAAACTATGCAAATGAGTAGGAGAATAAGAAAATTTATGATGAAATGATAAAAAAAACCATACAAATGAGTGGAGGAATAAGAAAAATGAGGGGTATTTTGGCATTAAAATATTACACCATGACTGAGAGATATTTTGGGAAGACGAATGTTACACCATGACTCTTTTGGAGTTTGCTTATAGTATAAAGATATACTAGCATCTTCGAACGGGCTCCGCCCGTTCTCGATGCGTCGTTGCGGGTGAAGCCCGCAACCAGGCGGGCTTCGCCCGCCCCCCCGGCGGGCTTCGCCCGCCCACAGTAGTTTTTTAAAATATAAACAATTTTAAAATTTATTAGAATTTTTTATTAAAATTAATCTGAATTTTTATTAAATTAGATTTTTTTTAATAATTTAATTCATTATTTAAAACAAATAATAAAAAATTTAAAAAAACGCCACATGAACATCGACCCCGACCCGTTCGACGTTCGTCGAACGGGTCGGCGAACTCGTCGAACGGGTCGGCGAACTCGTCGAACGGGTCGGCGAACTCGTCGAACTATTCGTCGAACGGGTCGGCGCGTTCGACGTTCGTCGAACGGGTCGGCGCGTTCGACGTTCGTCGAACGGGTCGGCGCGTTCGACGTTCGTCGAACGGGTCGGCGCGTTCGACGTTCGTCGAACGGGTCGGCCGTTCGACGTTCGTCGAACGGGTCGGCCCGTTCGACGTTCGTCGAACGGGTCGGCGAACTCGTCGAACTGCCTTCCGCCTGCTTCCTACCCGCCGATTCTGCCGCCGGCCAAGCCGCCGGCTGTCTGCCCGGGACCCACCGGGGGGTTCGCCGGCCTCCGGCGAACCCTCCGGAGGTTTTCCGGCAGCGAGAGGGCAGGGCCACAGCCGGCAGTGGGCCTGCCCGTGAGACCCAGATCTGGGTCTCACGGGCAGGGCCACCGTCGGCGGTGGCCCTGCCCGCTCGCCGCCGGACATCGACCGCCGAGTTCGCTGGGCCCTGGCGAACTCGCCGGCGATCACCGGTCAGGCCGCCGCCAGCTCCGCCTATTCCCGACGCTGGCGGCGGCGGCGGGAATAGGCGCGGGCAATTCTCTTGCGCGGGCAGTTATCGGGATTTTGGTGAGATGAACAGTATCCGCTTTGGAGGAAATGCGATAGCCAGTTTTCTTCTTTTGTATCCAACGACCCATATTTGCAGATGCTTGATCGAACGGTTCTTGTTCATTTCTTGGTGTGCTTCAAGATATGACTATTGTTTTATATGATAAAGATATACAATCCTGTTAAAACACACACACATATATATATAATACATTATATATATATATAATAACATAGTAAATCTGTAAATGTAATCTGCCGGTCCAGTCAATCTCCAGTCGAGCCCTGTTCACCATCTTCCGATTGCAATGATTCAGCGGGCAAGCAGTTAGGGCGAGTTCCACTGCACCCGGCTGCTTCTCTCCCTACACTGGCGCTGCACCATGAAAAAAACAACCGCACGATCTCCGCCCAGCGAGATGTCCACCCACTTCCACAGCCGGCACGAGCTCTCCTCCCGACGGTTTCCACTCCACGTCCACGATCAGCTCATCCATGGCCGCTACTTTGAAGGTTCTGTTTTCTGGTCGAAACCCTATAAAGGGAGATGGTTGTTGTCTATTTTTGGGTGGTGAATGAAAAAAAAGCAAGAGATTGAAGATTGATGAATTTTGAAAATTTGGAGGATTGTTGCTTGCGGTAGATTTCCTGTTTAGGAGTTGGTATAGGAACTGAGCTGCTCCTGTTGGAGAGTTGTTAGATGAGATTGCTGCTGTTTATTTTGTGCAATCCTATTTGTGAGTTTTATTTTTGGGAGTTAGTATCGGTAATCCCATGTGATAGTTTGTTAGGGAAGGTGAACAGTAAATTGACTAGTGCTGTTTCCCAATTGAGGGCTGCGGGTAATAAGTTTATTTCCTGGTAGTGTAGAATATGAATATTGAATGCTGCTTGTATTTTGTTCTCCTGTTTGAGAGCTATTTGATGTTGATGATAAATGCATAGTTTAAGCTATTGATATGAATTAAACGATTGTTGTGAGTGAGATTAGGAGTGAACTTTGGGTTTGTTGTTAGATAATTTTGTGGAACCACTTCTGTGAGGAAGTGAGTGAATTAATTTCATGGAGCCAACTGTGCGAGAGCGAGTGAAATTAGGATGTTATGTTTGTGGCTTCTCTAGAGTGTTTGAGATTTCGTGGAACCAATTTCGTGTGAGAGTGAGCGAAATTTCTCCTTGGTGTCCATGTGCGATAGCGGACGACCTCGGAGCAGGAAATCGAAGGTGATGAGGAGTTCCTCGCGTGATCGCCATCGACTTCGAATACGGAAAGATGGCTCTTTCCGTGGGTAATTGTTTCTATCTTTTCTTTTGTGCGTGGCTCTATATTTTCTCGTAGATAATAGACTCATTGCTGGATTTTCGCCCGAGTTTTGTCAGTGAATGCAACGTCGAAAACTCCAAACAGAAACGTATTTGGAGTTCACGATTTTCGTTTTGCTACGACAGTGAGAACAGAACGAAAGTTGCGAACTTCCTTCCCCGGATTTAAAATTGAATCACTTTATTAAGAAAAATTATTTTAAAACAAAATAGTGATTTTTGTGTTTTACAAAAAATTTAGTTGCTTCATTTCTTAAAGTTCGTGTAAATTTCGCTCAAATTTTGTAGTGCAAAGTTCATCGAATATTACATGCATTAGGGTTTCCTAGAAAAAACTGATAGGCGCGCAAACCCTACGCGTCGTCCTGCATCAATTTGGTATCAGAGTCAGATTCCAAAAAAATTTTAAATTGTGGGATCCGCCCTGTGTAGAATAGGAACCTGCATAACATTTAAATTATACAAAAAAACATTTTTTTCTAATTGCATAATCATACATTGCATTCATGCATCTGCGTAGTGATAGGATGCGTCGAGTTGAGCGTGGTCAACCGAGTCGTGTGAACGAAGGGAATGAACCACCCTCATGGTTTCTTCCATTCACCCACCAAATAGCCGAGTTAAACATGGTCATGCGAGAAACGTTAGAAAACTTTAGAGCTAGGGTGAATAGTTTAGAAATACTCCCTCAAGCGTCAATGTCACCTCAAATTCGAGATGAGCATTTTATACGTCATCATTATGATGTTTCATATCACTACGTGGAAAGGTCTACTTTTAGACGAAATCCTCTATTTAAGGATCGCAACTCCACTCACTCTCACTCTTATAGAGTCCCGTCACGGAGATCTTTACGATACTTCGATCACCGTATACCACTTTCAGAGATTATGTTGACCCACCAACACACTCTCATTATGTTAGAGACGATCAGTACGATGACTATTGTCGATTTTATCCTCGTACTCGAGTGGATCATACTGGTCCTTCGACACCATATTATGAGGTAGAGTTCAGTATCACTCTAGTTATCGATACTACACGTCTCTTTTATATGAGGAATCTGAGTCGGTATATGCCGGTTTTCAGGAGCGGTTACGTTGGGATGTTGAATTCCTACTGTCGCGTGATCTCAACACGGCGATGAGCCTCGCCAAGGCTTGCGAACACCGACTGTTATTAGATCGTCCACCCCTGGGACGTCGGGACTATCAAGGAGCTTACCTTCTACCCAGCTTGTCTGACACGACTCCAATCCGGGATGATACACTGCGGCCTACTGTCTGCCGCTGTTTGTCCCGCCCCGAGATGATCGAGCATCGCGAGAAAGGCTTGTGCTACAATTGTGATGAACATTTCACGTTACATCGATACAAACGCTTATTTTGGCTCGAAGTAGATGATCCTCCCAATGATGACGCGACAGGCGGAGAAGACAATGCAATACCCTTTGATCCAGCTTGAGGACAAGCTATCTTCGGACGGGGGCGGCGATGAAATGGGGGCGTGACAACGTCAGTTATCTTCGTTATCTTCAAATTTATGTTGTGTTATTTTGTTACGTTATATTTAAAAGTATTATGTTCATTTGTCGTAAGCCCAAATGGGGGGCATGTTTGTGACTTAAATATTTGGCCGCCTAGATTTTGTGGGTATGGAGGAAATTGAACTTAAAACTGATGCAGGGACAGGAGTCCACCTGCCCTGCCACCTTGGCATCACCACCAAGGGGCCCACCTGGAGTCAGCACCAGGCGGCTTTATCAGGCCCACGGGCCGTACACCCCAACCAGCTCTCCGCCACGGCATCAGCACCTCGCGGCAGGTTGTTGAGGTCGGGTCTCGATCCCGCACCCCCTAGATAAGAGGCCCTCAAGCAACCTCTCATCACCAACTGATCCGCGGGCCTGATAAAGCCGTCTGGTGCTGACTCCAGGTGGGCCCCTTGGTGGTGATGCCAAGGTGGCAGGGCAGGTAGACTCCTGTCCCTGCATCATAAAAGTGCACTTTTATGATGCAGGGACAGGAGTCCACCTGCCCTGCCACCTTGGCATCACCACCAAGGGGCCCACCTGGAGTCAGCACCAGGCGGCTTTATCAGGTCCGCGGGCCGTACACCCCAACCAGCTCTCCGCCAGGGCATCAGCACCGCGCGGCAGGTTGTTGAGGCCGGGTCTCGATCCCGCACCCCCTAGACAACCTGCCACGCGGTGTTGATGCCGTGGCGGAGAGCTGGTTGGGGTGTACGGCCCGCGGGCCTGATAAAGCCGCCTGGTGCTGACTTCAGGTGGGCCCCTTGGTGGTGATGCCAAGGTGGCAGGGCAGGTGGACTCCTGTCCCTGCATCAAAAACTCTCTCTCTTATTTTCCTTTTCCTCTCTCTCTCTAAACCCACGGAACATTCAGTTTTTGCCCTAGCCACAACTTTACGTCTTCTGCAGTTCCCGATCGCCCCCCCCCCCTCCCCCCCACGCGACAGCCCCATAGCTCCATCCCCGGCGAATCCTCCTCCTTCGGGACCGATCACGAGGTCAAAAAGGGGAGCCCACTACAGATGACTTATTTGAAATATTCATGTTATGTGATAAATCGACTACCTCCATGGCAATTTGACAAAGCTATTTTTGAACTTTTTTATAAATGTGGGTTGCTTGTGTGTTCTTTGTGCAATTTGTTATGAAGTGTTTGTGTCATGTAATAAATCGACTACCTCCATGGCAATGTGGCAAATCTGCTTTTGAACTTCTGTATAAATGTGAGTTAATTGTATGTTTTTTGTTCAGCTTGTTATGTTCACATTCCCAAAATTAACATAACAAAGTTAGATCAAAAAGAAAAACCACGTTATTTTGTTGGTTATGATCATCACAAAAGTCGGAGGTGTACAAATAAGAAGTTTAGTACTTCTAGAGATGTATTGCTTGATGAAGTTTCATCATATTATAACAATCTGAAGAAGAGATCAACCCTTAAAAATATTGATGACCTCATTGAAGAAAACACTGAAGAGTTGAATCCACACATCAGAGAATACAACATCTTATATTCATGAAAATATTAAAGGAATGGAGTGATGATCGTCAAATGAACAAGTAATTCCACCTAGCCCACAAATCTTCAATTTGGATGAAGCTATGGAAGAGGAGATCACAGTCTTGTTAAAGAATAACACTTGGGAGCCAGTATAAGGCTATAAGCCAAAATATGCCCAGGAAGTTACATGTACATTTTTAAGAGCTAAAAAGAAGGTTGATAGACCGGTCGATTGGTACAAAGCACAATTGATAGCTCAAGGTTATCCAAAGATCTACAAGTTGGACTATGATGAGCTTTTCAGTGCAATTGTGAAGATGTTAATGATGAGATCCATCATTTCCTTGCCTGCTCATAAGGGAAGGAAGTTATGGCACTTGATGTGAAAAATATGCTTTTTATGGAGAGTTAGAGAAGATGTCATGCTTCAACCACAAGGTCTTGAGTTGGAATTTCCTAGTCATGTTTTTCAACTCATGAAAGCTCTGCATGAAATCAAATAGGTTTCAATGTTTGGTATGATAAAATCTCTGAAAATCTTGTCTTTTGTGGACTTAAGGAATCAAGTTCATAGCATGGTTGTGAAAACAAATTTTTAATTGTAACTTCTAGTTTTTTTATATGTGCATGACATAATTATAACTGAAAATAATTATGTTGAGATCGCAAGTTTTTGTGACAAATTGTCTATTCGATTTGAGATGAAAAACTTAGCATAAGATGGATGTTTTCTTGGGTTTGAGATAAAATAATTGAACAATGGAACGTTCTTATCTCAAAGAAGATATGCAAAAACCCTGATGAAATGCTTAGACATGGATAAGTAAATCCCAAGCACATCCCTATGGAACCACATAGCAAGTTGCAGAAACATGAAGGAAAACATGAGGTTAATTCAAAAAAATTAGGCAATTTGTTGGAAGTTTGATCCATTTAACTACAACAAAGTCTGGCTGCCTTATCAGTTCATAGAAAATTCACAGGTATCTCATTTGAATGCAAGAAAGAGAATCCTAAGATATGTGAAGAATCCTCTTGAGTTTGATTTACTCTATAAAAAGAATGAGGATTTAACGCCCAATTAGGTATGCAAATTCAGATTGGATAAGCAATGTAATGATAAAAGATCACCTAAGATTATTGTTTCACTACAGGCACTGCAGCAATTTCATGGTGTAGCAAGAAACAACTTAAATGTAACTATATACAGAGCTGAAGCGGAGTATTTTACTGCAGAAAAGGCTGCTCAAAAAAGTGTTTGTTTGATGATACAAACCTCTGATATTTATGAAAAGGTGGACTTCCAGGTGACTACAAGATGAGATAATGAAAGTGCAACTAAGCTAGCATTAAATCCAGTATTTCTATTCTAGAACAAAACGCATTGAAGTTCAATGCCACTTTATTCGCGATAAGTTCACACATCAATAAATCAAGTTGAAAAGCATCTGAAATGTTCACTAGAGCACTTTCAAGGCCGAAATTAGAAGTGTTTTCTGAACCATTTGGGTTGTTGATCTAAGATTGCAGCACTAAGGGAGTATTAAAAAAATAGTGGATCATACAAATTAATATTTTTTGTACGTTTAAATAATAAGAAGATGAAGTGAAGAATATCACAAATTCAGAGATGGAATGTACCTTCAACCAAACCATATCAGTGTCACACAGTAGCAACTCATAGCCAAATGGCAAAAGGGCACTTATCAAGAAAACCTTCTCTCTTCCCATCTTATGAAATGTTGGTGATCCCCAACCAACATCAATTGTATTCATATTGCTTCCCATATCGAAAACGGGAATTCCTTTCCAATACAAATCCACCAATAGCTTGGTATCCATGGCACCTGCTGGGGAAGAGAGATACAGATCAACAACAGGGAGCCCCTTCAACAATCATACATATGGAAAAAAGTAAGAGATTTCACCTACAAGTAGGTTGAAGACATTAAGATCAGTCAGATGCTTGACCCAATTCAAGATGAAGTCCATGAAAGCATAGTTCCCAAAGGTTACAATTATGACATTGTCTTTTGCACGATATCCCACCATCTCCCTAGTGAGCTTAAATGCTGCTAAGTCCGGAATTTTTGAATTGGGAGGAGGCAGGTCCCATATAGCTCTTGTCAGGAAGTCTTCCCCCGTCATGGCGGCATCAATGGAACTGTTAACGCTAGTGGAATCTGCCGCTGTTAAGCATCGGCAGTTAAAACCCTAATAAAATGGAGATCGCATCGAGCAAGTGAATGGAAGAGGATATAGAGTAAACTAAGTTAATTACAAGGACGGAGGGTGGAAGATGAGGGGGCAAGCCAGGAGCCGGCGGAGCTGAACGACTTGTTACTGTCGCCATTGGCAGCCGAAGAATAGAGGGAGGAAACGATGAAGAGAGTGGAGATGAGAACTCCGGCGAATACTGTTACGTAGACCGCCAGGAAGAGTGGTTTCCCGGCGGAAACATCGGGGAAGGGGTTCCACTTCGCCATACCGAGCTAAACCGCTAAATCATCCGGAGACAGAAGAGAGAGGAGGAACCCTAATTCCCCATGAAAGAAGTCTCTACGATCTACCAAACCCCATCGAGAAGGAGACGCGAAATCCGGAAACACGATTGTTAAAGTTTTTTTTTGTTTGTGTTTGACTTTTTAGAAAATCATAGAAGTCGTCGGTAGCTGTATCCGAGAACATGATGCATTATTTAATTTATTATGGGAATAAAATGAATTTGCAATAGATATTTGATTTTTTTAAAATTTACTATTCTCTCCGAATTTTTTTTGTTTTCATTCACATTGAAAATCAGCTTTAAAGAAATAAAAAAAAACCATCCATTATATAGCACACAAATATGTTATTCGCAAAATTGGCCACCCCAAAATCTAACAATTATTTGCGATTTTTCAAAAAAAGAAAATGTTCAACACGAAAGTTGTAGATAATCACAACTTCGTGTTGAACAGATTTTGTATACAAAATACATAATGATAAAAAAGTGATCTTTATCGTGTTAACATTTTCCTGATTTTCCGTATTTAAAAAAGGCGCGAAAATAAAAGTACACGTACATGACGTATTTTGGGCCCAATTGAAATGTGGGCTGAACCATTGCAAATTCACAATAGTTCAGCCCAAGTTTCAATCGGGCCCCAATAATTCTGCCCATGTTTCAATCTGACACAAAATATGTCTTATACGTGCATTTTCAGAAAAAGTGTTCAACACAAAAGTTATAGATCTCTACAACTTTTGTGTTGAACACTTTTCCTGAAAATGCACGTACAAGATATATTTTCAAAAGGCGTGTATATAAGTTATAATTGCGGATAAATAGTGGGGAATTTTAAAATGAATACTAAAGGTGTTAAAACAGATAAAAACTTGGTCTGCAAATAGAGAAAACTGGTCTAGGTATAACCGCTTTTTTATAGACAGAACAAAATCATCTATTCACAGATATTTTTTTCGGTGATTCCAAAGAGAATGAAAATTTTATCCGTAAATATTTTTTTTATCCAATAATGTCTTCAAGAGGTGAAACTGCATTAAAAGATAGTTAAATAACATAAGCTCAATAACTTTTTTCAGAGTTGGTCAACGAGTATTTCTTAGTTGGTCATTCATCTCAAAACTACTTCCAGTAAAGCATGCTTAACCTTGAGTTTCTAGCATAGCTATACTAGTTGTTTTGAAAAAGCATATGTGATATTTGAGAGTATGAATTATTTTTTAAGCTCAATAACTTTCTTCACAATTCGGTCAAACTGTCACACAAGCAAGGGTGGATCCAAGGGGGCCCATGCCCCCCCCCCCCCCCCCATGAAATTTTAAGAAAGTAATGTATAGAGATAATAATTGATTTCTCGTAAAAATTGTTTATTTTTTCATTTGCTCCCTATGAAACCCGGTTGGCCGCATCTGCCCTAGAATTTAATTAAAAACTCCACGCCTCTAGTTTTCTTTCTGCCTGCAATCCGTCGTTCACCTGTTCCCCCATTTCATTATTGATTCACTCCGACTCCAGGCCTCCTGCCTCAAGATCCGTACGCGAGTTCGCGGCCCATCGACGACGACGTTAGTCCGTCACACGCACACCGGAGCAAGCCCAGCGCGGCGACGCCAAACACGGAACACGGTACATCGGCAGCCAGTAGGCATCATCGGTACAAACTTCTCCACTTTACTCTTTCTCATTTACGCTTTCGTTTCACTTTGTTCCTGATTTTGTTTTACCTTTTGAATAAACATTCACATTTTTTAATTCATTCACATTTTTTAATTCGTTTAGATATAGAGTTTAGATATTGTTCTTGTTTATTGTTTATTTGTTTAGAACTTCTGATAATCAGTTTAGAGTTAAACTCTTTCTGACTTCTTTTAACATTTTTTAATTTCTCATTTCTGATAATCACTATGCTTTGTATAGTCAATTGTGGTCTATGAATGTTTGATAAATTAATTTTGTTCATAATATTTAGATAATCATGAAAAAATTAAAAATTATTGACTTATTTTTCAACAAAAAGTCATCAATTGAAGACGGCACATTTTCATCAACAGAACAAGTTAATGCCCAATCTCCTGGATGTAATGTTGATTCTTCCCTAGTTGAGTGTGTTTCAATCATTTTCGAAGGTGATCCTGCATTATGACCACAAATTTGGGACTATCCTGTAAATCAACTAATTTAGGATTATCCTCATGTGAACATATTCGAAGATTTCAATATTCGTGGTTTGATAAGTTTTCATGGTTGGAGTATTCTCCTGCAAAATATGTTGCATATTGTGCACATTGTTATATTTTCAATAAACAAAATAGTGGTTGATATGAAATAAACTCATTTACAACTGAAGGGTTTCGAAATTGGAAGAAAATCAATGAAAAGAACTGTACTTTTTTTACTCATGCAGGAAAAGATCATTGTTTTCCACACAAGATTACAAAAATTATGTTAATTTAATTGCTCAAACTCAACATATAGTTAAAGTGATGGCAAGACAAACTTCTCAGCAAATTGCAATAAATCAGTTACAGGTTGGAACTTCAATTGATGCATTGCGATATTTTGCATTTCAAGGAATTGCATTTTTCAGTTACGATGAAACACAAGAATCTATTAACCGCGGGAATTTTGTTGAAGTAATTAAATTACTTAGAACTTATAATAAGGAAGTTGATGAGCTTGTTTTAGAAAATGCTCCGAGAAATGCTATGTACATATCACCTAATATTCAAAAGAATCTTCTTTCTATTATGTTAAGAATTGTGCAGGATATAATTCGCAAGAAAATTGGTGATTCCAAATATTGCATAATAGTCGACGAATCAAGATATGAGTCAAAACAAGAGCAAGTGACTATCGTGATTTGATTTGTGGATGTCTGTGGATTTGTGCGAGAAAGGTTTCTCGATCTTGTTCATGTTACAGGTACAAATGCAATAACTCTTAAGAATGAATTTTTTGCAGTTCTCTCTCGTCATAATTTGAGTATTAAGAATATGCGGGGTCAAGGATATGATTGTGCAAGCAATATGTGAGGTAAATGGAAGTGTTTAAAAACTTTATTCTTTAGTGAATGTTCACATGCTTATTATGTTGACTGTTTTGCACATAAACTTTAGCTAATTTCTTGTTGCAATATAAAAAGAAGTGAAGACAGTACATAATTTTTTTAATGAGTTAATATATATTGTTAACATTGTTGGTGTTTCCTCTAAACGCAATGATCAATTGTGAGCAACTCAAAAAGAATACTTCGATCACATGATTGTTTTAGGCGAAATTGAGACCGGCCTAGGAGCCAATCAAATTGGTTCACTACAACAACATGGTGATACTATGTGGTCTTCTTATTTGAACTTTGTTTATAGTGTTATAAATACGTATAATGTCACGCGTTCTATATTGCTTGATATTATTGATAACGGGGGATATGCTCAATGAGGGAAATGCTGAAACAGTATTTAGAAGAATGAGAGTATTCGAGTTTATTTTCATTTTGCATTTGATGAAAAAAGTTTTGGAAATCAGTGATATTTTATGCAAAACACTCCAACATTAATCTCAGGATATATTAAATGTCATAAATTTAGTTTCAACAACAAAAAATCTCATTCAGAAATTGCGGGAATCTGGTTGGGAAAAGTTCTTACAAGATGTGAACATATTATGTGATAAAAATAAAGTTACAGTTTCTAACATGAATGTTTGATATAGTGATCGTCAATTTCGAAGTGCACGTGATATCATTACAGTGAAACATCATTTTCAAGTGGATATTTTCAATGTCACAATAGATTGTGTGTTGCAGGAGCTAAATTCTAGATTCAATGAAAATTCTATGAAACTTCTTCGTCTAAGTAAGGCATTAGTCCAAGTGATGAATACAAATCTTTCAAGATTGATGATATATGTGTTCTAGCAAAGAATTTCTACTATCAAGATTTCAGTGAGCAAGAAATTTATGTATTAAATACTCAAATTGCAACATGCATTATCAACTTGATGTTCTTTCTCATACGGATTTCAAAAATTTGCCTACAATTTCCAAACTGTATGAGAAATTGGTGGAAACGAAAAATATTAAGACCTGCTATCATATTTACAAATTGATTCGATTCATTTTGATTCTTTCGGTCTCAACAATAACTGCAGAAATGTAATTTTTTGTTATAAAATTTATTAAAACAGGATTTCACAACAAGATGTAATGTGAATTTCTTGCAAATTACATGACTTTATACATTGAATGAGCAATAGCTGAGAAAATTGACAATGATTGTATCATAAATGAATTCTATAAAGCAAAAAAATTGACACGCACAATTAAAGTAACATGTTTGTGGTTCTTTGTATCTTTTTTGCATATTGAAGATATATGATATATTTTATCGAGAAACTGTTTATGTATGTTTTGTATTTAAAATTTTATTATTAAAAAATTAGCTTCGTTTGGTGACTGGGACCTCCTAGCCAAAATTTCTGGATCCGCTCCTACACGCAAGTGTCATGACTCAAATTAAAATTGCATGTGCTCAGATTGGACTTGCATGCTTTCTAACCCAACAATGATGCACAACATAGATTATTCAATTTTATGAGGAACTGTCACCTTCGTCGTGTAATATAGACAATTGGACATATATACTTATTGTTCGCCCATTAAAATATGGATAAATTAATGATTATATTTGAATTCAAAAATTAAATTTACCATGCAAGCTTGAGCTCTTAAGAGGTGATGATGGGTCATAACTCATATGCAGTTAAAAAATGTTAGGGGCTTACAGTATATAATGAAGAGATTAATTACAAAAAAACAAAGAAATATTAAAGTAGTAAAGATGTAACGACATACAACGACAAAGATTATTCTCATATTTCATCATCAAGGGATGGATGGCCACCATTTATTATATTAATTGATCGTAATAAATAAAGCTGGATAATAGTAGTTACACTGTTGTCGAAAGGAAGAGATTAAAAACACTTGATCTTGGTGGAACGGTGAGGTTGAGTTAATGTGCTTTTGATGAAATCTTATGCAGGTGGAAGAAAACGGGAGGAAGAGATGAACATGTTCCTTTTTTGAAATTTTTATTTTACTTATGTTCTTAAATTTCATACGGGTTTACATTGGTATTTATACATGCTGAAGAAGAAAGATTATTCTTGATACAGAATGGTACAGAATACTGTAGATACATTTTGTTCTACTTGATATTAGATATAGGCCGTGAATACAGATTTGGGCCTTTTACAACACTGGGCTTTTACACCCCCTCTAAATCTGCATTCTTTATAACACCAATTTTCTTCCTAAGCTCTAAGAATCATTCCTGAGGCAAGGGTTTGGTCATTAGGTCGGCGAGTTGCTGCTTGGTTGGGAAAAAATGGACTTCGATCATCTTCTTCTCCACGAGCTCTCTGATGAAATGATGTTTTATGTCTATGTGCTTGCTCCAGCTATGATAAACTGGATTCTTGGAGAAGGCAATTGTTGAGCTATTATCGCAATGAAGCATTACCCCTTCTTTTCCTCCTCCTTTATCTCCTTTAATTTCTTTCTTCTGATGCAGAAGACAGACAACATCACATGCGGCATTATTGAGAGTCATATATTCAGCTTCAGTTGTTGAGAGTGCCACCGATCGTTGCTCCTGTGAGCTCCATGATATGGGTCCTGACTTTGCGGAAAAAATAAATTCTCCTGTGTTTTTTAGATCTTCTGTATTTCCTGCCCAATCTGAGTCGGAAGCCGTGAGGAGAATTGTTGTGGTTGTTTTGATAAAGAATTACATATTCATTTGTCCCTTGTATGTATCAGAGAATTCGCTTTGTCATTGGCGAAGTGATCCCTTGAGGGATTACTGATGGACCGTGCCACGATATTCGCTGAGTTTTCAATATCGGGTCGAGAATTGGTGCGATGGATGAGGCTTTAAATGGGACTTCTATATTTTCCTTGATCTACATCTTCTTCTTCTTCTGTTTTGGTAGCTAATTTTTTAGTTGTTTACATTGGTGTAACTGCAGGATTGCAGTTTTCTATGTCAAATTTTTTTAATAACATTCTGGTGTAGTGTTCCTGAGAAATGAAAATGGTTCCTTCGAATTGTTTGATTTGGAGTCCCAGAAAAAACTTTAGGGATCCAAGATCTGTCATTTCGTACCTTGTTTTCATTTTCTCTTTAAATTCTTCTATCTAAACTGTGTTTGATCCTGTGACAATTAGATCATCTATGTATAGACTCACAATTATTTTGCCTCCATTTTTATCTCTTATGTAGAGTGTTGGGTCATTGGGGCTTCTGACGAATCCTTCTTGCTGAAAATATGTGTTTATATTGTTGTGTCATGCCCTTGGAGCATGTTTTATTCCATAGAGAGCTTTGTGTAGTCTGTACACTTTTCCTTCTTCTCCATTAACTTCAAAACCTTGTGACTGTGTGACATACACTTCTTCTATAAGCTCCCCATTAAGGAAGGCAGATTTTACATCCAATTGATACACTGAATATTTATTTTGAGCAACTATGGCAAGGATCAAACGAATGGTAGTCAATCTTGCAATCGGTGCAAACATTTCGTCATAGTCTTCTCTAGGTTTTTGTATGTACCCCTTACCCACGAGGCGTGCTTTGTGTTTGAGACCTTGCCAGTTTCATATTATTTTAACTTATAAATCCATTTGAGGTCTATGATATCTCGGTCATTTAGTCTGGTGACAAGTGACCAAGTTTGTTTTTTGTTATGACAATAATTTCTTCCTGCATTGCATTTTTCCATTCTTTAATTTTTACTGCTCCTTCAAAAGTTGCAGGTGTACTCGACGCTAAGAGGGCAAATTTGTTATTCTGATAAATTTCTTGCAAGGAACGGAATTTTTGTGGCGATAATGAATTGTGGTCTGCGCTTGAATCTTCAGGCTCTCCTACTTCAAGTTTGCCATGGACGATGCTAGGTAGAATTTCCAGCTCAACCGACATCACTAGGGATTGAGATGATTCACAATTTGAGTCTCTATTCCATGCTTCTTCTTCATGAAAGATATCATACCTTAATATGACGAGTTTATTACTTCTTGGCTCAAGCAAACAATAACCCTTGGTTTAATCGTTGTAGCCCAGAAAAATACATTTAGGTTGGTTTCTTCTAACTTGTCATGTCTCTCTGCAGTTTTATGTCCATAGGCTATACATTTGAACACCTTCAGGTGGTCTACAGATGGCTTCTGATTGTACAAAGCTTCATATGGAGTTAAATTAATGAGTGTTGTGGTGGGGGTTCGGTTGAGCACATATATATATAACTATTGTTGTTGCTTCTCCCCAAAAGGACTTTGGGAGAGATTTTTGGATTAATATTGCCCCCATCATTTCCACAATTGTTTGATTCCTCCTCTCGACAACCCCATTCTGTTGTGGTGAGGCTGGTGTAGTGAGCTACATGTGCACTCCTATCTCTTGGCAGAAGGAATTGAACTCTTTGGATAGGAAGTCTCCTCCTCTATCACTTCTTAGAGTTTTTATGTGTTTGCTAAGTTGATTTTTGATATATGTTTGAAGGAAATAAATTGTTTTAAACTTTCTTATTTTTTTGTTCCAGATGCATAATCCACATGTAGCGGCTGTAGTCATCAACAATTAGCATGTAGTGTCATTTGCCTTCTAGAGATGGCGTATTGGCTGGTCCCCAAAGATCAATGTGGAGTAGTTTCAATGATTGTATGGTCCTCCTTTGCGCAGCTTGTGGAATGGCATTCGATGAGACTTTCTTCGTGATATGCCTGAAATAGATATATGTATTTAACGCATGTGCACATGTCGGGTCAAGTAATAATAAGTGAGTAAAGATCGTTCCTACGGAGAGATGAAGAATCCAGTGCTTACAAATACCAGTTGTGCCTTTTCTCTAAATCCAAGTAAATCGAAATGATGATTTTAAAATAATAAAAACTATAAATGAAACTGCTAATTAAAATAAACTGCGGATCCTAGAGAAAAAAATATTTTGTTATCAGTTATAAGAAATAATCTTGTACCGTGATTTCATATGTTTAGTGAGATGAAATTAAAAAAGTGGCTTCATGAATATGTGAGGTGAAACGTCTTGCAATGATTTTAGGGTAGAAGATCTGTACCTCTCGATATCAGAAATCCCTAGTCTATATTTTCTCTTAGGTGAAACAAGTACTGCATAAAGATCAAAAACTAATGTTGTTAACTTCAAGAGAAAATCTCTTTTTCCCTTCAAATGCTATACCAAAATTATGACGCACTTGCGCAACTCTTATCTCGATTTATGGAGCGCAGTAAAAAAGCAAAACTTTGGCCAAAGGTTTCAAAATATTGATCACAACTTCAATAAAGATATTTACCAAACAATTATAAAGAAAAGATTATAATATCATCATCACACAAGCCATAATACTATCACAATACAAGATTAAGAGAAATTAATTCATAGTGGCAGATGAAACACACAAAACGTTTAGAGAGATCTTACAATATATGATGAAATTGACAATTAAACGTTGTAGGATTCTCCTTCCGAAGTCACTCGCTCGATCAGCCCGGAGATCCGTCGTCTTCCTCGCTTTAGCCGCCCCCTTCAGTGGAGGATTTTTGAAAACCCTAGATGAAGAACTCTCTTAATTCCAACTTCTCTCCTCCAAGAATGATGGGTTTGGTAGAGATTTTTCCCTCTTAAAAATGCATGCACCCCTTTGGAAAGAAGCACCCTTCCATATTTGAAACAAGCGCCAATTTTGAAATTCAAAATCTGAAATTCATCCAGACTGCGTTGCAACCTATTTTTTCTGGCATTGCAACATATTTTCCTGGTCAAAATATTTGGCCAGATTTCTTTCTCCAAGCAGATTTTGTTGACATTTCTCGCAATAACACATTAGAAAAAGACCAGATTAGCCACAAATCGAATACATATGAATTTACTTTCATTTCTATTTTATTTAAACTCGTTTTCTTCAAGTATGATAAATATTAAGTCTAAAAGGTGGCCTAAATAACTTCTTTGTGAGAAGTTATCACTTCGTGCACAGACATCACATTTTAATTTAATTTTTGACAGACTAGACATTCCTTCTACTAGCTGATGTTGATGCATGTGATGGAGAAAAGGTAAGTTTATATGCCCTAATTTATTATGCCAAAGAAGAATTCAGACCCGTTATCTTATGTGCATGCTAGGAAAGCTGATTTGTGGGGCTTCAAATTAAGTGAGAAAATGTTGTTGGAGTTGAGCTGAGCAGTCCCAATCAGAGAATTAGACCCTTTTTGGTAAATTGAGCATGTGTTATGGCTAAAAACTACTTTATGTCCTCTTCTCATTAGTTGCCCCACGCTTAGAAGATTTTGGGTGAGGGAAGAAACATAATGTACGTCTTCGATTAATTTTTGAGCTCCATCAACTGTAACAACTGCATCAGTTCCTTCCCCTTCTATTTTTACTTTCTTTCCATCCCCTGGCATGACTTCTGAGTTGTAGGTCTCATCAAGATTATGAAAATAGTCTTGAATGTTCACCATGTGACTTGAACACCCGCTATCAATGAACCAAAGATGAGTGGAGTCTTGGCTTTTTGAGCTTTTGCAGGCAAACAAAAACTGGTCATTTTCGGTTTCTGCAAATTTAGCATCTTGTTTGGGCTTGAACCAACAATTCCTTTCTGAATGATTCTGGATTTTACATGTCTTGCATGGAAGAAACAATCTTTGGTGAGATGATTCTGCTTTTTGCAAATGATGCATGATGGGCTTGCCACAGGGGTGGCTTCCTTCTATTTATATTGTCCCCTGTATTCCAGTGTTTCTTGTTTTGTGTTTTTAAAATTTTTATTATGGAATTGCTTCTTTCCTGTATTGTTTTGAATGATATTTTGGTTTGAAACACTTTTTTATGGGTGTATTGTATTTAAGAAAGAGTTTCTCATTTGACTGAATTGATCTGAGTAATTCGGTTACAAACATTGCCTCTATATCATAAGCTTCTATGATTGCAGAAACCACATGATTATAGGACTTTGGAAGGGATCTTAGCACCTTTTCTACTATATGTCCCCTCCATATTTGCTCCTAGTGCTTTTATTTGGTTTGCCAAAGAGGTTAACTTAGCAAAGTACTCTTGAGAATCTTCACCATCCTTCATCTTAATGTCATCAAATTGTCATCACAGAGTTTGGAGTTTAATTTTTATTACGTTTTTAGTCTCTTAATACTCATTTTTGAGTCATTCCCAAGCTTCTTGGGAGGATTTAGAACCCATAATCCTTAGGTAGATGATTGTGGAAACACCTCGTTGGATTAGATGTAGTGTCAATGCATCCTTCATTTTATCTTCCTTTTTGAACTTGGGGGCTGCTTCATCATGTTCTTTGCCAGTTGACTTGAGGCCTTCGTTCACCACATCCCAGAGATCTTTTGAGATCAGCAGCGTCTTCATTTTGTCACTCCATTGTTCATAATATTCTCAAGTGAACAAGGGAATGGTTGGGTGAGTGAATATGTGGATTTTTGCGGTAGAAGATGAATTAATGGTGAATGAGATACAACTTTATGATATTGCTTTTCAAACCTGGATGCTCTAATACCACTGTAGGAAGGAAGAGATCAAAAAACACTTGATCTTGGTGGAACGGTGAAGTTGAGTTAACGTGTTTTTGATGAAATCTTATGCAGGTGGAAGAAAACGGGAGGAAGAGATGAAGATGTTCCTTTTTTGAATTTTTGATTTTACTTACTTCCTTAAATTTCATACGGGTTTACAGTGGTATTTATACATGCTGCAGAAGAAAGAGATCATTTTGGATACATAATTGTACATAATACTATAGATTTATTTTATTCTACTTGATATTGGATATGGGTTGTGAAAGTAGATTTGAGCATTTTACAACATTGGGCTTTTACAGCTGTAACGATCAAATATAGACCAGTTATAAATACACAGTATAAATCAAGGGTGTAACTATTCACGGGCACACACAGCCACGTACCCAAGTTCAATTTTCGGGGTCAAAATATAGATTTTTTTGATTTATATAAACTTATAAATTTTAATAGTTGATTTCTCAACACCACTTTCTTTATAAATTTTTCACATTAAAAATATTATTGACATTTTTTTTAATTGATTGTACACGATTCTTTTGAAATGATGCCTCCCTCTACTCACTCGTGTGAATGCTATAATCATACATTTGAGAAAAGAGTTAAAAAGCATAATTGTATTGCTCAAAAACTTGAGATTACATGAGTATGAATTTTATTGTTATAATCATACATGTGCGGATGCTATAATTATAAAGAATTTTATTGCTCAGTTGGTGATGAGCTCTCCGGTTTTTTTATAACAACCCGGTCCTTTAGGCCAAGCATCGCTACAGGGCTGCAGCCCGTACACCCCAACGTCAGTCTCTGCGCCTTTCAGCAACGGGCGGTTGTTGGCGCAAGGTTTTAAACCCGCAACCCTTTAATAAGACTCTCATCGGAGAGCTCATCACCAACTGAGCTGCAGCAAGCCCGGAGGATTCCAGCTAGGTCCCGCTGGTGGACTTGATCCCGATATTGGAGTCGGGCCTGGGTCGTCGCGAACGGGTATGGTATAGCAAGGGTTCTTATCAGTTTGTTTGTGTTTGCATCTTGTTTGCCGTTTGGTGGAATTTAGAGTACCCCTGTGTTTGCGGCTTGTATGCCGTTTAGGGGAATTTAGAGTACCCTTGTGTTTACGGCTTGAACGTCGAAGGGGAAATTAGAAGTACCCAATATGATGATGTGTTAGAAGCATATGTTTTAGGGTACCTTGGGTGAAACCCAGGATTGCATTCATGCTGCATTGTAGGCCCCTTTTATTATATGCTCAACATAGAAACGTGTTTGCTGTATGAGACATCCAAACTGGTTTTACAGCTTTAAATGTATTTGTATTGTTACATATGAAGTGCTGACCTGCGGGATGATGGAGTGCCCCGGGGTTCATTAGGGACGGCCGGGAGGAGATGTGTTGGTTACACAGTTGAGGTCAGACTTTGCTGACCCGCGTTACAACTAAGTTTTTTACAGGACAAGGATTACAAGCAGGAGCAAGCTCGCCAACCGAAAAGGCCTAAACCGCATGAAGTGATCTTTCTATTATTTGCATGTATTCTGATTGAATGTTATGCTCCATGAAATGTAATTCGGCTTGCATGCCGAGGTAGCTTAGGAGTGCATGTGCGCGTTACTATTATTTAATGATGCTTAATCTTGGACTTATGGTGTGTAAGACCCTAAGGCCATTTTGATACTCTTGGTTTGGTGGATAACTTCTATTCTTGATTGTATGTTTCCGTTGTTGATGTCTGAGTTTTGAGTTTGGGTAGTTTACATATCATCTTTTAATGTTAAAGTTGTGGAATCTGTATGTTGTGGGGCCCCGGTCGGACCCATATTATACGGTCATTACAGGGGAGATGTTACAATTTGGTATCAGAGGGAGGTTAGTATCCAAGGTATGTCTTCGTGGACGAATGTCCTACATGAATTGCGTTAAGAAGTTATCCACATGGGAGTATCGCAGGACTATGAGTGTCCTTGGGTCTAGTTGTGCGACTAGAAGCTGACTTTTGTTCTACTTTGTTTTTGTGAAGGGTGCAAGCGACGAGGCGGGGACCTCGAGGCTACGAGAAGAGCCTTCGACGAGCAGTGCTACAGCTCAGGATCCTTTGAGCATGGGGGTAGCCCCAGCCGAATTTTGTCGTATGCTCGCAGAAGCAATGGTGGCAGACCAAGCTGCCGTAGCAGCGCAAGCTGTGACCCCTGTCGCGCAGGTAGCAACTCCTGCTACCCCGGATACGACAACAGTCGTGCTAGGCAGAGGAGCCAGGCAAGCAGAGCCGTTAGTTGAAAGAATGGTTGTCGGGCACGAAGATCGGCAAATGAAGTACTTCTTAAGCTTCCATCCTCCAACGTTCAAGGGCATCGACACGCCGACCGATGCAGAGGACTGGTGGGCAAGGATTCAAGAACTATTGAGAGCAGCCGAGACATCGGTAGAGAAGCAAGCTGAGTTTGCAAGTTTCATGTTGAAAGGCGATGCTAAGTCGTGGTGGGTGAGCCATGGCGGTCGCCAGTTTCGTGGTCGTACCCCGACCAAGGAGGAGTTCGGGAATGCTTTCTTGAAGAAGTATATTCCCGCGTCGACAAGGCTATCCCTTCAGAGGCAGTTTCTACACTTGGTGCAGCGGGATAAGAAGGTGGACGAGTATGTTCAGGAATTTACTCGGTTAGGTCGTTATGCTGGAACGACCATGGCTGACGATGTGGAGAGGGACAACCTCTTCTACCACAGACTGAGGGAGAATCTGAGACAACCCCTCATATCTATGAAGAATGTCGGGTTCAATGAGCTGGTTGAGGCTGCCAGAACGTTGGAGAGCGATTTGGAGCGAACCCAACGACAGAAAGGGTTTTGCTGCCAAACAGGGGGAAGGAAAGTCTTCTCATTCGCAAGGAAAATCTGAAGGAAGTAGGTGGAAAAAGAAGCCCCGTCCCTACAAGACATAGGCGTTCGACACCGCCTCCCATACAAAGCTTAGTATGCGTCATCTTTATACTTGCTTGGTAATTGTTGTTATAGGCGAATTCTACCATGAAAAGGTGATCTTCCCACTTCTTCCCAAAGTCAAGAGTACATATTCTTAGCATACCATCCATTATACGGTTCGTTCTTTCTGTTTGTCTATCAGTTTGAGGATGAAACATCGTACTGAACTTAAGCTTCGTGCACAGACTTTTTTGAACAAACCTCCAGTCTTTGGACGTGAATCGTCCGTCGCGATCACTAATTATACTCTTAGGAATCTCATGTAGTCGCACAATATTGCGAACATACAACTCTACCAACTTCTCCACACTGCCCTCTTTCCGGTTTGGGATGAAATGGGCCACTTTTGGTCAAGCGGTCCACAATCACCCAAATCATGTCGTTTCCCTGCTGCGATCGAGGTAAACCATGTACAAAATCCATGAAGATGTCATCAAACTTCCATTCGAGAATCAGAAGAGGCTTCAAGAACCCGCCCGGCTTCTGACACTCTGCCTTCACTAAGGCGCAGGTTTGACACCGACTCACGTACAAAGCTATATCACGCTTCAAACCAGGCCACCAAAAGGATTTCTTTATATCCAAGTACATCTTTGTACTGCCCGGGTGAATGGAGTACTTTGTAAAGTGAACCTCAAACATCAACTCCTCGCGGAGCTTGTCGAACTGCGGTACACATATTTTTTCGTCCTTCCTCAAGACCCCATCAATCATCTCATAGGCGATACTCTCGCCTGTTTGAGCTTCCACCACGAATAGCTGTAACTTTTCATCCAAACTAGTCGCTTCCCGTATACGATCGGATAAGTCATTCTGTAACTCGATCTAGTTCAATCGAACCATGCTTGACTCGTCTCTTGATACACACTCAATGTCAAGGGACTCATAGTCCCGCATCAACCGCTCATCATGGGCTTCGATCCAACTCTCTTGACCAGAGTATTTCCTACTCAAGGCATCCGCCACCACGTTAGCCTTGCCTGACATATACTGAATCACCACTTCATAGTCTCCAAGGAACTCGACTCATCTGTGTTGCTGCATATTCAATTCCTTTTGGTCTAGAAGATACTCCAGGTTTTTGTGGTCCGTGAAGATATCCACTTTCGCACCATACACATAATGCCGCCACAACTTTAGTGCAGAAATTATCGTCTTCAACTCCAAGTCATGGATGAGGTAATTCCTCTCGTGAGGATTCAACTGCCTGGACCAAAGGCTATCACACTGTCATGCTGCACTAACACGCAACCCAAACCGCATCCTAACGCATCACTGAAAATCTGAAATCCTTCAGTCCATTTAGGTAGACTTAGGATTGGAGCTGATATCAGTCTTTCCTTCAAGATGTCAAATGTCTGATTGCACTCTTGCGTCCACACAAACTTTTGATTCTTACGAGTTAGAGAAGTGAGGGGTAGAGATATCCGCGAAAAGTTTTCCACAAACCTTCTATAGTACTCGGCTAGTCTAAGGAAACTTCGAACTTCGACCATGATTTTCAAAACTGGCCAATCTCTGATGGCCTCCACTTTTGCAGGATCTACCGCCACCCCATCACCACTGATCAAATGGCCCAAAAATGCCACCTTCCCCAACCAGAACTCACACTTTTAGAACTTTACATAAAGCTGGTTCTCTCTCAGCACCTTCAACACAGGTCTCAAATGAGTCTCATGCTTCGCTTCCAATTTGGAGTATACCAAAATATCGTCAATAAAGACGACAACGAAAGATTTCAAGTATTCACGAAATACTCGATTCATCAAAACCATGAATACTGATGGTGCGTTCGTCAACCCGAACGACATCACCGAGAACTCAAAATGACCATACCTCGTTCCAAAAGCCGTCTTGGGTATGTCCTCATCTCGAATCTGCAACTGATAGTTTCCTGACTTCAAGTACAATTTAGAATACACCACTGACCCACCAACTGGTCGAACATGTCATCTATCCGAGGAATCAGATAATTATTCTTGACAGTCAGTTTATTTAACTCTTGGTAGTCTATGCACAACCGCATACTACCGTCTTTCTTCTTCACAAACAACACTGACGCGCTCCAAGGTGAAGAACTGGGTCTAATATACCTCTGCTCTAACAGTTCCCATAGCTGTACTTTGAGTTCGGCCAACTCTTTTGGTGTCATCCTAAAAGGAGGACGTGATACCGGCCTAGCCTTTGACACTAACTCAATCGAGAAATCGATCTCCCGTCGAGGAGGTGCTCCAGGAAGCTCCTCGGGAAACACATCCTCGAACTCTGCCACTACCGGCACATCTCCAACTGACAGCCTGGAAAGGCGAACCTCCAACAATGCTACAAGAGCTACTCCTCCCTGGTTAACTGCTCGTGCCAACTGCATGGCTAAAATCACGGAGTAGGCCACTCCACTAAGGCCCTCAAACGTGACTTCTGCCTTCGTGCGAGTTGGTGCGAACCAATTGCATGGCTGATGCGTGCGAGTTGGTGCAAACCATTCAGGAGCGCATGAAGGTTGCCCAGGACCGGCAAGTAAAGTATTTTAATGCTCGCCATAGGAATGTGGAGTTTGCGGTAGACGACTGAGTCTATCTAAAGATCAAGCCGTTCAAAGGCATTTCACGGATTCGCCGACTCAAGAAGTTGAGTCCGAGATTTTTGGGGTCGTTCAAAGTTTTGGAACACATTGGAGAATCAGCTTACCGGTTGGTGTTGTCCCTAGAGTTGATTGGATTACACAACGTTTTCCATGTCTCCGTCATGAGGAAAGCCTTGGTGGAGGCTAGTGTGGTGATCGAACTGGCGACGATGCCGATAGAAGAGGACCTGAGGACGAAAGTCCGTCCGATGTGCATAGAGGATTCAAAAGTTCGGTAATTGCGGAACAAAGAAGTGAAGCTCGTAAAGGTGCGCTGGGACAACTACGGGCGAGATGAGTTCTCTTGGGAGCGTGAGCAAGCAATGCGTGAGGACTATCCAGAATTGTTTGAAAAGTGTTGTTGGAACAGTGTGTTGATATGTGCAGCAATCTTTCTGCTGTCTTTATGAATGGAGTTGTTCCTATAACATTGATGTAACAATGCTTTGCCTTGTAGCAACTTTATTCTTGCTGATTGCCCGAATGATATTGGTCTGGGTGGGTTGTTGTAACTATACTTTAATGTGTTGCAACAATTTTCTTGCTGTCTTTCTGCATGAAGATTAATTTCGAGGACGAAATTCTTTTAAGGGGGGAAGAGTTATAACACCTCATTTTTTAAAACGAGTCTCTGGAAGCTATCGCCCGGCAGTAGTAGTTATCACCCCGCGGTAGCTTGACATTGAGTGGCCAGGCGCTGAGAGCGCTTAGTGGCCAGACGCTGAGAGCGTTGAGTGCTAGCGACGGCGCAAGCTAGGTACCGCTCGACGATAGCTCTGTTTCGTCGAGCGTCGATTGAAAGATCTGTTCGTCGAGCGCTGAAGGATTACCTCCCGACGATAGAGGCAATCGCCCGGCGATAGCCCTATTTCGTCGAACTCGAGCGGAGGGCCCAGTTCGTCGAACGTTGAGTTCGCTACCGCGTAGCGTTAGACTTATCGCTAGCGTTAGCGCAACATTATTTTCTGACCAAGCGCTCGGGAACCTACCGCTCGGCGATATGTAGTTACCGCCCGGCGGTAGCGGACGGAAGCAGTTCCGTTGTTTGGCTTTTTAACCGTCCGATCTCTTTGAGGATTTTATCTGAAGGCCCAAGACACTCCCTCCAGAGTGCATATAAAGGGCTGAGAACCTTATCCCTTCATCTTCTTTCTTTTTTTGAGTGAATACTAGGGTTTGAGGTTAGAGTGAGAGGAGGAAGAAGAGCGCTTTCTTCCGCCATTGCCGAAGCTTCAGACCTCCGATCGTCGTTCCGAGGCCAGATCCATGGAGAGGACCTAGAGGTGCTCGTTTTCATCTATGCAAGACAAGGATTCATGGCTAGGAAGAGAAGTTGAAGAGTAACGACACTTCTCCTCTCGTTTATAGGATGCATGCATGACATCTTTTCCTTTTCTTGATTTTATTTCAAGCATATAGACACCAGTTCTTTCAAATGAGAGGGATTTGGGTTGTTATGGAGGAGCCACCAGGTCGATTGTGTCCATCACAGGCATGATATTTCATTAGAGATTCGCTTCGTTAGCGGATTAGGCATTGTGGGTGAAGCCGTAGTCGTGACCGTTAGTCCGACTCGGTGATGTTGCATAGCGAGCCTTAAGTATTTTGTAGGAATCCGTTAGCGGCAAGACGTCGTTTGTGATGTTGTATGTCCCCCCTTATTCCGCGCGAGTACACGTAATCGGAACCAGACAAGGTTAGCTCCGCTGTGACGGTAGATCGTTTCCTTTGGCCGCGGGACCGGACAAGGTTAGCTCCGTTGTGACGGGAGATAGTTTCCTTAGGACAGGGGACCAGACAAGGTTAGCTCCATTGTGACGGTAGATGGTTTTCTTGGGGCACGGGAACGTTACGGTATGAATGTTGGATTAGGGTGGGAAAGGCTTGAGATTGTGATGTGGTAAGACGTGACTTGTCTCTGCGGTCGGCTGGCTAGCCCGTGACGTTGCAAAGTCATGTGTGGAGAGTGTCCCGACGAGACAAGTCCCCTTCTGTGGAACTGACGAGAACGCCGAGCTTTGGGCAAGCCCGGACGATTCCAGTTGGGTCCCGCTGGGTCTCCTTCGGTGGACTTGATCCCGATATTGGAGTCGGGCCTGGGTCGTCGCGAACGGGTGGGGTCTAGCAAGGGTTCTTATCGGTTTGTTTGTGTTTGCGGCTTGTATGCCGTTTGGGGGGGAATTTAGAGTACCCTTGTGTTTGCGTCTTGTATGTCGTTTGGGGGATTTTAGAGTACCCTTATGTTTGCGGCTTGAACGCTGAAGGGGAAATTAGAATTACCCGATGTGATGATGTGTTAGAAGCATACGCTTTAGGGTGTCTTGGGTGAAACCCAAGATTCCATTCATGCTGCATTGTAGCCCCCTTTTATTATATGCTCAACATAGAAACGTGTTTGTTGTATGAGACATCCAAACCAGTTTTACATCTTTAAATGTATTTGTATTGTTGCATACGAAGTGCTGACCTGTAGGGTGATTGAGTGCCCCTGGGTCCATTAGGTACGACCGGGAGGAGATGTGTTGGTTACACAGTTGAGGTCGCCTTTGCTGACCCACGTTACAACCAATTTTTTTACAGGGCAATGATCGCAAGCAGGAGCAAGCTCGCCGGCCAAAAAGGCATAAGCCATATGAAGTGATCTTTCTATTATTTGCATGTATTCTGATTGAATGTCATGCTCCATGAAATGTAATCCGGCTTGCATGCCGAGGTAGCTTAGGAGTGCATGTGCACGTTACTATTGTTTAATGATGCTTAAGTCTTAGACTTATGATGTGTAAGGCCCTAAAGCCATTTTGATACTCTTGGTTTGGTGGATAACTTATAGTCTTGATTGTATGTTTCTGCTGTTGATGTCTGAGTTTTGAGTTTGGGTAGTTTACATATCATCTTTTAATGTTGAAGCTGTGGAGTCTGTATATTGTGGGCCCCGGCCGGACCCATATTATACAGTCATTACAGGGGAGGTGTTACACGCTCCCCCTTGCATGCGCTCCCACTTGAGCGCTCTCCCCCTTGCGCTCGCCTCTCCCCTGATGTGCACACGTCCCTTTGAGCTCGTTCCTCCCTGTGCGTGCTCCCCCTTGTGTGCGCCTCTTCTCCAGCGTGCACACATCCCTTCGTGTGCTCGTTCCTCCTTGTGTGCGCTCCCTCTTGCGCGCACCTCTCCTCCAATGTGCGCACACCCCTTCGTGCGCCTGTTCCTCCTTGTGCACTCTCCGTCTCACCGCACATCCCTCTGTGTGCAGACCCATCTAACACACATTCCTCCTTGCATGAATTCCTTAGTACACACACTGTTCCAAAGTGCACCATCGGGTGCTCCACTCTCTAGATCGCTCCTGTCAGCGCCTCGTCTAGATAGTCAAAGATTTTCTAGCCCGCCAAAGCTCAACTTGACCACCGCCTGCAAGATACATCCAACACTCTGAAGATCACAAGAGGACCAATAATTAACTTCTGCCATCAACCGTTTGTGTGGAGACCGAACCAACCGCAGGCCTCCTCGGAGATAGAAGGCCAAGCCCACCAAAGCTCCCGAAGTTTATGTGCCTCGCACCACCAGTAGTCGGCAAGACCATCGTCAAAACTCGCCAAAGACCTCTCGACTACATTTAGACATACAGAACGCCCGGTATCTCCATAGCCCTCAACTCAACAACGAGGTCATCAGATGACGGCAAGTCAGTCATTCCTGACTCTTCTAAGTGAAACATGATACAAACCACATAGGATAAGGCGTGCGGAGCGCGCCACCTGAGCGTTCAAGCCACAGACATTAGAACGAGAAAACAAGCTACTCCCGCCTCCAAGCAACTGTCAAAGACTCTAAAACATCCAGAGTGAGAAGCTCCTCATTGTAGCAATAAAAAGAATTAGCTCCATGAGTGGTGACTAGTCACCCTCTGAATTCTTCTCCATTTCTCTCCCTCAACAATTGTAATGAGAAACGGTCTGTCACCTTTGAGATCTTCAAAAAAGTCCTATACAACAACCAACCAATAGTGGAGGTTTGGCCAGCACAGATTCGGTCATGTGATTTTTCGCCCAGTTGAAGAGTTTCCCACGTTACAAAAAATCTATTTTCAAAATTCCCACTTTCTGTGACTGTTTGCACGCTCGAGCGCTCCCGGACTAAGGCAGTTCAATTTAGTCTGATCTATCAGGAGCCTTGAGCGATCCACAACTAGATTTATGTGTTTTTGTGTACCCTGAATTTATTTGGTTATGCCTACAAGATAATTTTCGCATTATATCCCAACACGATCTTTGATCATCCTATATAAAAAAATCATCTAACATCCTATTAAATATAATGAAGGTGGAAAAGGAGGCAGAAAATTTGAACAGAGGGCCAAAAAAATGTTACTTCTCTTCCAAATAAACAATGTGGTTTAATTAGAGCAATGAATACTTATCACAAGCCTAATTTCACTGATTTACTATTCACTCATTAACAAACCAATTAGGCTCTGTTTGGCGCGGCGTTTTAGGAGTGGGGTGCCGCTGTTTTTTAAAACGCCGCGCCAAACAAAAATGGGAGGAGGACCACGGTGGCTGATGCCACCGCCAAAATAGCGGTGGGCTGCGATTTTTGAGTCGCGGAACCTGTTCCGCGACTCAAAAATCGCAGCAGCTGCTGCAGCGCTGCAGCCAAAAGGCTGCAGCGCTGCAGCCTTTTTTTTTTTAATATTAAATTAATATTATTAAATATATAGTTATTACATATATAGTTATTAAATATTAAGTTATATATATTATTAATATTATTATTATTGATTATTATATTAAATATTAAGTCACCACTCTGCAAAACGCTGCCCTTCCAAACAATTCATAGATTCTGTCACCACTCTGCAAAACAGCTGATTATTTCACCACTGCTTCTCACCACTGCTTCTCCGATCGCTACAGCCGCGCCAAACAGAGCCTTAGAAATACAATCTTAATTTCAATGATTCACATATTCAATGTATTTGCCTCCATGCTTTGAGAAACTCCTCTCAGTGAAATAGCGTCTGAAATATGCGGCAAAATCGAAAACTGGAAAAGGGAAACGACATAGCCGTCAAGCGGCAAGGAAAAGAAAGGTGATTGTTAACCGCAACCCGTAATTGGCTATTCGCACCCCAAAATCTCAAAAATTTTCGCGTCTTTTCTAAATACGCCTTGTACATGCAATTTCAGGAAAAGTGTTCAACACGAAAGTTGTAGATATCGACGAGATCTACAACTTTCGTGTTGAACACTTTTCCTGAAATTGCATGTACAAGACGTATTTCGAAAAGGCGCAAAACCTGCGCATATTTGCAAAGTACTCCTTGTACAAGCATTTTTTGGAAAAGTGATCAACACGAAAGTTGTAGATCTCGTCGATATCTACAACTTTAGTGTTGAACACTTTTCCTAATATTGCATGTAAAAGGCGTATTTCGAAAAGGCGCGAAAAATTGAGAGATTTTGGGGTGCGGCTAGTAAAAGAACGGGTTGCGGTTAACAATCACCAAAAGAAATCACTCAAGATGTCGAGAAGCAGATGCTCAATGCCTCCATTTGCGCTAGCCGTTTCTTCTTGTTTGCTCGAGATTTTAGGGCCCGCGGCCAATGAAATAGCTTTAAAAATAGGGGAAATGACCTTGCACTAATTAAGAAATCTAACCTAATATTTGCAAAAAACACTCTCGTACACGTGTCTGGGTGTGTCTAGGCATGGGTCCTCCCTGCCGATAATGACCCTATGCTCATCGATTTGAAAGAGGTGAAGCAGAGCTCAGGCGGCGTTTTCACGGGCTGAGGTTGTGTTGTTCTTGAGGACGCGTACAAGGGGTTTAATACAGCCGACGACAGTCGTCATATGCTTGTTCTCTTCACATAGCGAAAGGTGTAGAATCGCAGTGACGTTGTTCTCTTGGAGCACGGTATCCGGGTGGGAAAGTAGGGAGATTAGGGAGCGAACTGCACCTGCATGGGTGATTTTGAGACGATTCTCAGGGTTGTTCTTGGCGAGGAGGCGGATCTCCATTACGGAGTGGCGTTGCGGGAATACGGAAGACGTGAGGCATTCCGGATCCGATACGAGGATGAGGCGAAGCACTAGAGCATGGAGAGCACAAATATCAGGTTGACAAGCCAAAAATCGGGTTGCAAATAATAGTTTTGAGTAACGGTTAACATCAACATTGTGATGGGATAAGTCAAATACGGGTGCAATTAATAATCTTCTATTTTTTGAAAAGTTCCGTTTTCCATAGCCTGACGTAATTAGTGACGTACCTGCTTCAAAGTCAAGGGGGAAAGGGTCTTCAATTCAAGAACTTTGGTTTGACTTTGAACGTATTAAAAGTTAAAACAACCTTCCTCGATCCACTCTTTCACTAGTAATTATTTTGTACAGGTAGGGTTCTCTTCTTTAGAAGCGGGTGAGATCCAAGCTGTCCAGACTTAAATCCAACATTTGTGATTTAGGGTTTAGGGTAATAATAAAACACAAACAGAACCCGTTCTTTAAAGCCCATCGGACGACTCCTGCGCTATCCGCACTCCTTCCTCTAGAAACGAGTAGCGTAGGGAAATTTTTTTTCTCTTCCACGGTCCACCAGAAGCAGGCAACATTATTTGCAATTATTTGTCCTCACACAAACTTGCTCACATTAATATGTGATTTTTTTTAATTAGTCATGCCAATTTTGATTATATATACTATTTTAAAAAGATATATTGAGGTCTACAAATAGCATAAAATTTAAAAAATCTGGAAAAAAAATCCGGATCATCAGATATGGTTGGGATGGTTCAATACTTTAGGATCGTGGACTGCAAGTAGTATTTTTGTAGCAATTCCTCCCTCTCTCTCACTCCCAAAAATCAAGATGCCCATTTCTTCAAAAGCCGAACTTGTGACTTGTCTATGCCGGCGGCGGCCTGCCCGGAGCACACCAACGGGTTCGCCCCGAGACCCAAAAACAAAGCGAAAGAAGGGGAAGCCAAGCGCACACGGACGCACGAGCGGCGCGCACCCGCGGGCAACGCACTCGCGCGCGAACGCCCAGTTCACGCACGCGGGCGGCCAACCCGTGTGCGCGCTCTAAGTGCGCGCGGGCAACCAACCCGCACGCGGGGCGCCGGCTCCGGCCTCCGCCTCCGACTGCCGCCGGCCGTTGCCGCTGTCGGGCAACCCGGTCCCGGGCCACCCGAGCCGTTCGAGGGGCACCTCGGTCATTTCCTGAAAATTGGTGATCCAAATGATCGTAACGGAGCGACACCATTTGTCATCACAAAATCCGCCCGGACGCAATTACCTGCATGTTCCTCCAAAAAACTATAAATATGTTCTCATTTGAAGGCAAACAACTCAAGATGCTAGAGAGAGCTTTGAGGTTTTCCGTCGAGGACGTGGACCTTAGATTGTTCCTTCGCTCAGAATTCACTCTGCTCCCTCTCTGGGTCGTTTATCGCTCAACATTCGACACTGCAAGGACTTAGCCTATTTCCCCCTATAGAGAAAGCCGCATCGGAGCGTTCCATTGGACGACCTCCTCAGAGCATTGTGGATTTAGTTTATTTTTTGCTATTTTTGCATTCAAAGCTTTGAAACGGAGAGATGACTTGTCACTCTTCGAGGAAAATCAAACTCCTGTATAAACTCAACGAAGTAGTGGATTTTGGCCCAACTCAGATCCGACCACTTGGTTTTTCACTCTTTTCCGTTTTTCCACATTCAAAAAAGTCTTGTGTCATTTGTTGTTGTTTTTTCATTGACTGATTGTGCACTTGGTTCAACTACGAGCTAAGATGATCTGATTCTCCGGACCGGGACAAACCGGATGACCCGCAACAGTATTGATCTTCAAACATTTATCACAAGAGATCGAGGAAATACAAAAGGAAGAGCTCCCTTTAGACTCTGCAGTGTTAGATAGAATGTCCTGTGTTCTCCAACATCAATCATTTTCGTCGGATATATGTAGGGTTTTCTCTAGTAGCAGACTCCTTAGGATCCAACAAAAGTCATCTTCTTCAGTAAACACAAAATAACCATATGCTAGCCAGACATGTCATTACTACAACTTTATTAACAAACTAAGTACATTGAGAATAATAAGCCGAACTACTCAAGGAATTTAACGAGCACTCAGACCAATAGTCCATTCTAACGTCAATTGTTTTTGTAACAAAAAAAAAAGAGAATGATTAATTACAATAGAGATACAATTTACAATTAATAATAGAAGTTTGCATTTTTAAAAATGATTACAAAAGAGATTGTTAAATTTCACATCTTACCTCATTTTCTGCGGTGGTAGCGGGCGCAACATGCGGGTGGAACCGACACTTTGGGACTGAAGGGGGAGGGGGGATCGAAATTGAGGATTTCGGTGGCTTTTCCTCCTTGCTGCGAGAGGAAACATGGTAAAATGCCGTCAGGTGCCGTTTGTTTTGTCGCTGTCCGGTGGCATTTGCTCCAAACGCAGGCGTGAAAATGCCTAAGAAAATGAAGGTGTTGGAACCAAAAAACTCGGCCCATGTTGTTTGGACCACGGGGTGACCAAAGCTTACTGATTAGTAGTCGCCCCGCAGGAGTCTTGGCGAGAAGAAGGTGGCGAATCGAAAGAATAGCTCTGGGCTGCCTATAAACAGGACTCGTGTGCTGCAGCGAGCAGGTCCCGCCACACCCGAAAGTCTATAGGAAGTTCCTCACCTAAAATCATTGTTAGCTCGGCACAAGGGTAATTCTGAAGTCGCCCCTTATAGGGGGGATGTCCCCTCTACTTGTGTCATGGGGTGTTATTTATAAGCAAATCCAAGGAGAGGGAGGTTATGGTCTGCGAACATCCATCCCGACGCACACGCTCTCGCTGGGCGATGTCTCCTCAACTCGCCTCCTACTGAGGTGAGGCCTTCTAAACTCGCCCCCTGCTGGGGCGAGGTCTTCTCAACTCGCCCTCGGCTAGGGCGATACCTCCTCGACTCCCCCCCCCCCCCCGACTCCTCGTTGGGGAGAGATTTTCTCAGCTCGCCCCCGGCTGGGGAGAGGCCTCCTCGACTGGCTCTCTGCTGGGGCAAGGTCTTCTGAGTTGTTCACGGGATTCTCTGATCTCGACGAATTATGGGTTATGCGGAAGACGCCGTTTAGCACAGTGGCGGCGGCGTAAACACATGGATTAAACCATCATTCGTTAAGGATGACTTAACAAACATCATTCATTTCAACATAAACAGTGAATGAAGTTCTTTAGGTGGGCGTTATCGAATGACGATTTAACCCCCATGTTCATGACCGTCACTACTGTTCCAAACGGAGCCGAAAGACTAGGAGCGTTTTTGAACGAGCTTCTGTTACTGCCATCCCAAACACCTCCATTCCCATCGAGGTACTGTTCTCGAGGAGGCGTTGAAATTAAGGACACGTGGGGTCACACAAATGCAGACCACGGCTGAAGGCACGTGACAAATTTAATTAAAAGAAGGTGAGTTGAGAAAGAAACTTCTCATAATAATTAATAATGCTTCTTGTCGTATCTGCCTTGTCGAATTGTTTGTCAATATCATTTTATTTGTACAAACATTTCATTAAAATTCCTATTTTGATTCCCACCTCGAGTGCTCGGATTTGAAAATTTCTAGGGTCCGAGCCCTGGTCAGGTCGGCGCTCGTACACAGACTATGTGCGATACTCACGTCAATGCACACATTATTTATATATATACTCACACGTTTGATAGGCACGGACCTCCGGTCTCACTTGAGTGCAACGGTTTGGGCCTCCGACCCTACATGAGTGTAATGGGATGGGTCTCTGACCCTACTTGAGTGCAATGAAACAGACATTTGGGCTTTGACCCTACATGAGTGCTGTTGCGGTAATTGTTGGTTCTTTTCATATGAACGAGAGACTAATTTTGGAAGACATATAATTTCTGGCGGTATCTTTTTTGGAATTAAATTTCTGGCGGTATCTTTTTTGATGTTTTGAAAACCTTCCAATTCTTTTTTGATGACCGTTCAATTCAAGGCTCCTCCTTTTGAAATTTCTCAAATTCTGGCAATTATGGAGGTGCATTGGTGACATAATATATTTTTTCTAAATAATAGAGAAGATTTTTTAGAAGGAGATTTTTTTCCCCTTCCTTGATTGGATCCAGCCGGCACCACCTTCCTTTTACCCAATTTAGGGTTTTTCAAGTGTATATAAAGAGAGGGTCGATTTTCTCAAAGTATGCAGGATTTCGGGCAAGCAGGAGAACGCAGAGGAGGTCGGCCGGCCTTGGCCGAACCTGGCGGACCTCCCCAGTTGCAACCGCGTGTGCGTTTTTTTTGCCAGTGGCCGCCATCCTAGTCGTCAAACTTCTTCCTTGCTGCAGATTTGCCAATGAGCTTTTTCCATACTGCAGCGTGCTCGGCTCTCGACAGCCGACTCTTCTTCTCTTGCTGCTATTTTTTTTTCTCGTCGTAACGTGTACGACCAGATATTGGAGGATCTCTATCAGTTTATTTTTTTTCATTATAGTCATATTATATGTTTGAGAAAGAAAATAAAAATTCTCTGTCTGCATAGTGGACGTACCTATTTTCAATTTCGGAGAATCACTTTAAATTTGGTGTTCTTTGAATGTATTGTTTTCTTATTATTTCGTATTTATCGTTCTTCATAACCGTTTTTTTGTAGATTTGAAAATTATCTTCTTGTACCGATTTTTCTTAACATAGTCCAACCGTACTGGCCTCCGGCACTGCCCCTATGCGACTGCGGTCCGGGGTTCGTCGGCGGCCCGCCGACGAATCCCGGGTGGCCGGTGGCGGCCGCCCGGAATTTCCCGAGTTCACAAATCCAGCGCCCCGACAGTGGGCTCGCTGGCCAACGGCTGCCCGGTGGCCGACGAGCCCACGGTCGGCGTCCGCAAAAAAAAAGTTTGACAGCTGCAGGCGGCCGGCGACGGCGGACTCGCCGCCGCCGTCCGCCCGCAGTTCGTCGGCGCTCAGGCCTACGAACTTTGGGCGGCCGGCGGCCGACGAGCCGCCGCCCCTGCCGGCGTTGCTGTCAAGCTCCACGACGAGCGAATCAGGGCCTACCGTGTTGGATCCGCCGGCCGTGATGAATAGTGTGTATCGTGCGTAAAATGATTAGTTCGCATAGGAGTAGCCCTCTATATGTATATACTCCGCTCGTCACTTATTTTTGCAACGTGCACTGAAATTTGCGAGTGACGGGAAGAACATGTTTTTTTATTGTAGGTAATAAACTACCCCTATATGAGAATCATGAGATTACGTTTTTTTTAAATAAAAGAAAAACAAACATTTTAAAAAGTGAGATTTTTTTTAATAAAGAGAAGAGAAATATTGGGAAGTGAATGTTTAATCAAAAAATATTTTTCTCCTTTAATATAGTGTAGACGTATTTTATAGGGTGCTGATATTTGTACACCATAAACGACTATTCACACACCATTTTTCTTAATAAAACTCCTCTTTTTTAAACTCTAAAATCTAATATTTGTACCCCATTTCCAGTCTTTCTCTCTGATACCCTAAGAAGCAGCAGGCCCGCGGCTCTTCCGCTCGGTGTTTCCTCCGCCTGGGATTGCCTTCGGACGCCGTACAGTTCGTCGGTTTCCTCCAATCCATCGGCCCATCCTCCATTCGCGTTCCCGTTGCCGATTCTCCTATCCAGCGGCCGACATTCGCAGGATTCCGTTGATCCCAATTCCTCCTTGTCTGCCTTATTTGCATGGGCGGACCCACCCAAAGACACGGTCAGGCACCTGCCCGAACATTTTTTTTGTCGTAATTCTGTTTCTCATTTTCTCTATGCAAGCTTTCTCCATTTCGTTTTCTGGCATTGACGTCAACGGGTGAGTGACGAGCTAGGCCTCTTCTGCAATATCTAGCGACGACGGAGTCACTCTCTTTCCGATTTCTGGTGGCGTCGACTCCCAAAGTTTCGCTCACTACAACTGAAGGTCGGCGACGCCAGTTTGTCGTTCAGCACGGTTCTTCACGGCTGATTAATGCCGCCCCACACCATCACTGATGCAGTTGCTAGCTGCTCTCTGAATCATCTCTTTGTCACTTCATCCCACTCCCACTTGGCCAAGGCAGACAAATCATGACTCCGGGGTAAAAAGACTCCATATTTCTCGTTCCTAGTTCCTGCTAACAGGTTTTTTGCACACCACATTTTTTGCCCCAATTTTTTTCTGCATGCATGATTTTTTCTTTTTTTGCCCAAATCTTGTTTTTTTGCACACTATGGATTAATTACATAGATTTTTCAATTCTTTTTTGTTGTTACAATTTCTTAGTCTAATATTACTGTTATTTTGTGATCACTTGATGATCTTCATCTATTTGCAGGTTTTGAAATCTTGATAACAAATTTGGAGTTGAGAGTCAAACAATGGTTTTGGGTTATTTGTTAGTTGATTTTGGCTTACGGTATTAATGTTTTGAGAATGATGTAGTTATTGCTTCTTAAAATGATCATTCTATGTTAATTTTAAAATTTCAAAAATTGGGGTGCAAATAGTATATCAGGGTACAAATATAATTTTAAGGTGTACAAATATCTATGGGTTATAAATAACCATTTATGATGTACAAATATCAGCACCCATTTTATATGGGCCGAATACATTTTTTTTAAAAAAATTACAAATAAATACTAAATTAAAATTATTTTTAACCTTATATAACTATGTAAGTATATATCATATATTATTATATTATATTTATTTATTAAAATATTAATAAAATAGGATTGTCAAGAAGGCGTTGGCTTTTTTGTTTTTAGCGAAAGGAAGTCCTGCACAAAAAGATTGCCGGGCCGGTTCGGGACTGGTCTTTTGGCCAACCGGTCCCGCTCAAACCAGTTTCGGTCCGGGACCGGTTTTCCTCCTCTAGAGGAGGACTGGCTGGGACTGGAGGACCGGTCCTAACCGGTCCCGGACCCAGGGGCGGATTTAAAGTGGGGCCAAAGGGACACTGACACCCACTTTTTTGTGCACAACTATGAGGTGTTATATTTATAGACCAAAAATATGTATTGTTAGGGCAAAATTTTAAACTATGCACCCCCAAAATTTTAATCAACGGATGCAATTTCTGGAATTCCGAATTCGGGCTTCTTTTTTAAATCGCGCGTCCGGCCGTCTAGGTATTTTCGCAATTTCTGCTTCACTCCTTAATTCCTGCTTCACTCCTTGACTGCATCCCGAGTTGGCGAGTCCCGACCCTTAGGTCATTTCCTCTCGCCCTTTATTCCGTCTTCCGCCGCTGACCGCTCCACTTCTCCAGATCGTCCAAGCGGCACTGCTGCAGGCGGTCCAGTAAGCTCATCCAACACAATCCTTCTCTGGTAGTCTGGTTCTCCCTCCCGACTCCCGTGCCACTGTCTGTCTGCCTGACCGTCATTTTCTTCTATCCGGACGGCGATTTCAGCCACTGGCCGTAGGTTCTGACTTCTGAGGTTCCAACTACCAAGGTATGTCCTTTTATCAGAACTTCTCCCTCGCTGAAAATCCTCTATTTGTTGTAAGCCTAAATGTCTAATTGATAATCACAGTGTAATTATGGATCATAACTAAGTGTCTAAGTATAATATCATCCATTCTAAAATGTTGAATAGGATGAGCGATAATCACAGTGTAATAAAGGAAATATGTGCAACTCCTATTAGTTTTCAAATGGATATTTGAAACTCTAATTTTTCTACTTAATTATCAAATGAGAACAATTCAATTTTAAGCTATTTTAATTAGAAATTTTACCTTTGCCCATGAAGCCATGACTGCCTAAATTATCAAACTTAATTAAACATTATATTAAAAACATTAATTTCAAGTTGTTTTTAATTCTTTTGTGTTGATTATGGTTAAACCGACTTAAAAAGAGAATTTAATTAAGTTTTATAGAACTGTGGTGATTTAGTGAACGGTAAACATGAAATTTCATGGGTTCCAGTTATCTATTTGAGAACTGTAGGCTTTCATGTGTTTTCTTATGAATTCCAAGGGTGTCAAATGCACTTTACTGAGTTATAGCTGCTCCCTCATTGAGTATTCATGATGGGCTTGTTTTCTTATGAAGATTTTGTGAATATAGCTTTGCTCTTACCTCTGTATATGAATAATGTAGTTGTTTGACCCTGAAACTTTTTTAAGGTAGCAGTAAAGAATGACATTTTTCTTTGTCTCGATCTGTCTTCAGAATGCTGCACATATATTAAAGTAATTCACATAAAATTTCTTTTTTGAAATTTTACTTTATACTGATGAGAGCATCAAATTTAAGATTTGCATGTTGTCATTAGTCAGTATGCAAAAAATTATTATGTGTATACAAACAATCAAGTCATTAGAGTAAATCTCTTTTTAAGTTGTCAGTTATTAAAGCTTGAAATCATGTGTAATTATTATGTACAATTATTGTTGTAAACGTAATCAAGAAGCTTGTACGTTTGTTCATCTTCTAACATACTGTTACAGATTGTGGCCAACATTCGCGAGGACCGAGTACGTGAGTCACATGACAACAAAATAAAGATAAAGATGTTCTTCTCTGGCTACAGATTGTGGCCAAGGTTTTGCTTTCATATATCCTATCACAATTTATTTTCATGTATTTTTATTTTTAGGGGTGTTTTGAGATATTAGTCAGGTAGTGACTAAGCAAAACAAATTGTCTCTTTGTTGAATGTTTATCCCTAGGAATACTCCATAGTATTGGCCGATAGAGAGTCAAGCGGAGTAGATAGATATTCAAATACTTTGCATTTTGTAAATACTCTTCATTTGTTAATATTTTATTTTTTTTGGCATTCATATAGAAATAGAATTGAACAATATTGTGATATAGAGAGTCAAAAAAAGAAGCTCAGTCTCATATCATTTATGTTTCAAAAGAAATTAAAATCTCAAGAGACTTCAAGATGTAAACCTCCAAGTCAAAATGAAGAGTTATCCCTTAGTGCTTCTGAAGCTATCGAGAATATGTCGCATTTTCCATTTCCTGATGCTCAAGATGTTGTAATGGGCGCTTTATAAGACATGGAGATGCTTCCACAAGATCCGGGAATGAGAAAATGTATATCAGTCTATCCTTTAAATGAGCATGATGCAGTGAGAAAGACTTATATATTAAGAGGTCCATACCAACCAAAATTGCATCCATTTCCTCAAAGAAAGATAGATGACTGAGAATGTAGGTTTGTAGTCATATGGTATGATATGTTTGAGTGGTTAGAATGTAGTGTTGAAAAGGATGCTGCATTTTGTTTTGTTTGTTACTTATTCAAGAATGAACCGCAAGTACTATTGCCAAATGAGATGCTTTTGTTAGTGGATGAGGATATAGGCTATGAAATAAACCTGACGGATTTACAAAATATGTTGGCAAGATTAATAGTTCTCATCATTTAATACTCCAGAAATTAAAAGGTTTAAAAAACCCCCAAAAATCTATCATTTTTTCCTTTGATAAACAATCGGATAAAACAAAGTTTGAAAACAAATCACGATTACAAGCTTTTTTGAAATGCTTGAGATTTCTCTTACGACAGGGATTATCCCTACGTGAGCATGATGAGAGTCACCATTCACTTAATAGGGAAAATTTTCTCGAGCTTTTGCAGCGACTTGCTGATATAAATGAAGAAGTTGGTAAATATGTGCTGAAAAATGCCCCTAGAAACAATCAACAAACTGCGCCTTCAATTCAGAATGATATCATTAATGCTTGTTCCAAAGAAACTACAAAGATTATAATATAAGAGCTTGGAGATGACTACTTCTCAATTTTAGTTGATGAATCTAGTGACGTGTCACACAGAGAACAATTAGCCCTTTGTTTGAGTTATGTTGATGAGAACGGAAGATTAATATAACGTTTTCTTGGCATTGTGCATGTTCACGATACTACTGTCATGTCTCTTAAAGCTGCAATTGAATCATTGTTAATTGACCATTCCTTGAATTTGTCTAAAATCTGTGGGCAAGGTTATGATGGTGCAAGTAATATGAGTGGTGAGATAAATGAACTCAAAAGTCTAATTTTGAAGGAAAATCCATCAGCTTATTACATTCATTATTTTGCTTATCAGCTTTCGTTAACCGTAGTTGAAGTTGCTAAAATAAATGATGATTGCCAATAGTTTTTTGAAGTAATTTCAACGTTATTAAATGTGGTTGGAGTTTCTTGCAAGCAAAATGAGATGCTTAGAGAAAGTCAAGTGCAAAAGGTTGCTCAGGCACTAGAAGATGGTGAAATACAAACGGGGTCGGGTTTAAATCAGACACTTTCTTTGGGTATGCCGGGGTATACTCGTTGGGGCTCACATCACAAGACATTAATCCATATTATTTGTTTATATCCTGATATATATAGTTGCTACACTTTTGAAGATTGGTAAGAGTAAGACAAATGATCGGGTGAAGGCACATGACGTATTGTTTGCATTAGAATTGTTTGACTTTGTTTTGATGATTCATGTGATGACAACTATATTTGATTATACACATGAATTAAATCTTGCTTTACAAAGAAAAGATTGGGATATTATTAATGCTATATCTTTTGTTAGTTTGATAAAAAGACAATTGCAAAACTTACATGATGATGGTTGAGACACTCTGTTCAATAATGTCTTATTTTTTTATGGTAAATATAATATTCATATTCCTAAAATGAATGATCTGTATATTCTGCGCGGAAGATCAAGACGATTTGTTGAATACTACACATATTTGCATCATTATCGGGTGTTAATTTTTTTAAAGGTGGTTGATTTATAATTGAATGAGCTTAATAATAGGTTTGATGAGGTGAGTATGGAGTTGCTCCATTGTATGGCTTGTTTGAATCTAATTAACTCTTTTGGTTGTTTTGACAAGCAAAAAGTTCTCAGACTTGCAGAGTTTTATCCTCATGATTTTTCAAGTTTAGAGTTGTGTAATTTTGACTTTCAGCTAGACAATTTCATTGTGGATATGAAAAGCGACGAGAGATTTTTTGACTTGAACGACCTTGGTCATCTATCTATGAAAGTTGTTGAAACTGGGAAACATATTACTTGCCAACAATTATACAAGCTATTGAAATTCGTACTGATTCTTCCTGTGGCCACTATAAGTGTTGAAAGAGTCTTTTCAGACATGGATTATGTCAAGAACAGATTGCACAATAGTTTGTGCGATCAGATATTGAATGACTGTTTAGTTACAATCATTGAAAGAGACTCATTTTTGAAAGTTTCAGATGATGATGTTATTGATCGTTTTCAAAAAATGAAGACTCGTCGCGGACAACTGTAATTTCTTCTGGTATTTGATAATTTTTAATTAAAACATTTATATGTAATTGTATATGACTTTATAATATAAGACATTTTTCATTTTTTATATTGTGTTATTAAAAAAAATTATGCACCCCTTTTCTAAATTCCTGTATCCGCCACTGCCCGGACCGGTCTTTTGTCCGGTCTTTTACTAAAATGACTAAAAATGATTGATCTCTTACTAAAATAACCGGTCTTTTACTAGTCTTTTGATTGGTCTTGGTCCGGGACCGGTCTTTTTCCAGTCCTGATCGGGACCGATCTTTGAAGAAAAAAGGGGACTCCTTGGGACCCCTGGGACCGATCCAAGACAGGACCGGTTCTAATCGGGATCGGTTCCTAGCCGGTCCTAACCGGTCTGGTCCCAAACCGGACCGGTTAGGGCCGATTGTTTTGTGCACCACTAGCGAAAGGTGATAAGTAGAGAAGAAAATCGAATTTATACATTAAATTATATTTTTGTATTTTTAAAAAATTTAAAAATGAAGACATTTATTTGATATTTAAAAGTATTTTATAAAATAATTTCATAAAATATATTAATATAGACATATTTTTTATATTTAAATATTGTATAGAAAAATTTATTAAAAATATATACATGATGTAAAAAAAAGTGTGACATTAATGCTTCATTTGGAGGGACTTAGTTTCACCAATCAAACGTTTACAATCCCATGAATCGGACCTTGATTAAGGTTCGGTTCATACGGTTGTAACTGTTTGACTGGTGAAAATAAGCCCCCCCCAAACAAAACCTAATATTAGCATAGAAATATTTATTATATTTATTGATTAATTTTTTTTACAAATGAATTAGTACTCGAGAAAAAATCGGTCATCATTAGAAGAAATTTGCTTACCAAATTATTTTTTAGAAGTTAAAACTGTTTCCTTTTAATTTTATTATAATGTTTAAAATGTTCCTCTATGAAAATGCAAAATTCGTAATACTAGGGATTAAAAACATTTAAAAAATTCATAATATTTCTTTCTTTATTGAGTATTGGATAAATACGTTTGTAATTGCTTGTGAACTAATCTTGTTGTGTTATTGTTGCATTTTCCCTAATTTAATAAGTTTACGTTTTTTGAAATTTATAGTTGATGACAACTTCTAGTGAAAGGGAGGATGATATTGTTTGCACATTGAAAATTAAAGTTTACATTATAGTGATTTTGCTTAACTTCCTAATTTTACTCCCTAACATTTTATTCTGAATTAATCAAACTTTACATGCATCCTTAGATTGGGTTCACTTGCATTCATTACACACATATAGGATTGCATTAGCATCAACACATCCCCGTCACACGGCCGACCCTACGTCACTAATCTAGATTGCGTGTAGCTAGTTGTTGGACTTCCAGTGATCGTCATTTCCATAGTTCCATTAAAGACACATATTGATATTTTTTGTTATAAATGATACCTAAAATAATTTTTCTAGACAAATAAATCAAGTTATTTAATTTTTCATGGACTACCTCCTAAGCATAAGAGGATTGGGGCTAAACAGTGCAGAATGTGTTCGCCTTTTGACTCTTCGACAGTCAGCTTTTCTGGTATGTATATTTCTTTATAAATGAATCGCATTTTCTGTCAAATTAAATGAATACTAAAAATTAACTTGTCACTTCATCTCCTTCATCACTAATTAGGTCAACACAAATGTTGGTCGCATATGTGTCCTACTTGGATGGGTTCCTCTACAGCCGTTTCCTGAATCACTTCAACTACACCTTTTGGAACTGTAAGGTTATATCATATATTATGTTTAATGGAAAATGCTAAAAATAAGAATTTATTCTACTCCATTTTTCTTAAATAGGTATCCCGTGTTGGCCACCATTCAGAAGTATCTTTGGCCTCGACTATGCAAGCTCGACCAATGCACATTGTATCTACTTTAACTTACAAAATTTTCTTATAAAGTGCTTGATAAATAATTTTCTAGTTTTAATTCTTATTAAAATACAAAAAAAATAGTCGGCCTAACCATTTCATTGGCTGTGTAGGTATGAGTTGCACTATCAGATGATTACCTTTGGAAAGGTAATGCATGAGTGGTGATGCAATTCAGATCAGCATGAACATGGAATTAAGTGATGCGACATATGATTTGGAGATTTTTCAATTTCATGCAGGTATTTTGTACAAAAAACTAACCAAATTGCAACTCATGCCCTATGAGGGGAGAATACAGACATTTTGCAAGTGCATTTGCTAGGTATGTATACACAAATATTTCTCATTTTGTGAAGTTTATTTCAAGGTATGCATCATAACATAAAGTATCGTTTGAAAATTCAATAGCTTTTGTTAGCACATTTCACATTCTTATGTACACATAAAATCTCAAAGATTTGTGAATTCAATTTCTTTATGAATTTTTTTTGAGAAATTTTTTTGTTAGGTAAATCATTTATTTTTTGTCTATTACCCGATGATGCTTGCATTAGAATATCTACCTAGCTATCCATAGAGAACTATCCTGGACCTCTAAAGTATTATTTTAGTTGTGTTTATTCTAGCAATCCGCAAATAAGTAAATTCATCTTAACATTGTCGATTTGTGTCAATTCGCTTGTGCAAATTCGTCCTTTATAGATAAATCATCTCTCAAAAGCTCGCCAAACATAATTTCTAAATATAAAATTTCCATAAAGTAGGCTGATTATGTTACAATATTCACATCAAAACGACTTAGAAGTATAAACTTATAAAATCTATTTAAAAGAAATGTAAATAACCAATAATCTCAATTAATTCTATGGATGGTTGCCTGATAATTTAGTTTCAGTCATTAAAGAGAATTTTTGGTGCAGTGCAAGGCTTGCCCTTCCAACTTCAGGGGATAAAAGTTTATTGAGCTTAACTTCTCCAATCACGTCTAATGAAAGCGCTGGCGTCTTCCTAAATCAGACAACGTTTCCTCAGATCAAAGAGAGCTTATATTCAAAGAAACCTAACTTTCAGAATAATGGTGAGCCTATAATCGAAGAGCCAACATCACCAAAGCCAGAATGCCAAGAATTTTTGGAAAGCGCAATAAAAGATGCATTTTATGAAGATCTCGAAGAAATTTCTACAATAAAACTTAATTTTACAGAGTGTACGTAGAATCTTCGGAACTATATGGAAGAAAATATGGAGCTCCAAGATGGGACCTATTCAAAGGCTTTAGTGACTTTAACCTCAGAAGCTGCTTCCATCCCAATGCCTAAGCTGAAGAATGTCAGCCGCCTTCGGACAGAGCATCAAGCGTATATGATAATTCTACCTTAATACACATATGTATGTATTCATGCATCCTTATATGCATTTATGTATGTATATTATTTTTTTTAAGATCATATATATACATATACATATACGTATGCATGCATGTGTAGTATTTGTACTTTTGTCTGCTATTAGTATCAAAAATCTGCTTGATCAATACAAAGCTAAGTACTAATATTCAATTGCAAGGCCTGATCAAAATATACTTGGGTCAATTGCTATGGTTATTTCATGTTAACATCAAATTTGTTTGAATTTTTCAGATATGAAATTCCAGATACACATCCACTGCTGGAAGGGGTGAGTTTTTTGTTTGTTTTAGTCACTGCAAAGTTGTTTGAACTGAGAGTATTTCATACATTTATTACTATTAAAAAGGTGAATTGATGTTATACCATCAAATTTATCATAACCGTCAAAAAAAATTATGTTTTTAATTACATCATCTTTAAAATTTACAATGAAATAAAATTAAAGTCAAAAAATAAAAAATGATAATATAGAATACAGTAAAATAAATCTATATTATATTAAATAGAAAATCTTGAGATGATAATTGAGTTGAAGTTATATTTAATATTATGTTTTCAAGTCATGTATTTTCCGTTTCTGTTATGAGGATTATTTTTGTCTTTTGTTTTATCTCTTGCTTATGTATAAATTCACCTTAAAAATCAACAACCCCTCCCCGCCTCTCCTCACGATCCTGATTGGCCTCTCTTGCGCTTGATGGCGAGGAAGCCTCACGCTCTATCGCTCTTGAGGGCCGGCAAATGCACATGTGACCTCACTTCGACGCTCTCCAAATCCTCGCAAACATTATCTTGGTCACCTTCATCAGATTGAAAGCATACTTGGAGGCTGCGGTCTTTCAATTTAACAAAATTGAAGATGCAACAAGATTGAAATTGAAGAGGCATGACATTTGCTTTTTGGTGTTAATTATTTAATATTTGAAGAACCTCACTGCCTCCTTCATCCCCTCATGATTTTTTGATGCCTAACACTAACGACACCAACCAATTTCACTGAAACCATTGATGGCGTATCGAGCTCTCCATACAATGTCACATATCATATAAGAATAAACATTCAAATCTTCTTGAAAAAACTACATCAAGAATATCTTTAATTTTTGTCATTTTATTTCATAATCAATCATTCAAATTATTATACAGTTCATTCAAATTTCATAATCATTTTGCTCCTCCAAGTAACAAGGTTGCCCCTGACAAGAGAACATTATCATGAAGTTCGTCGATCCTCAACAGACCCGACCCAATCAACATCAGTGTAAACTTCAATATTGAGGCATGAATTCGAGCAAAAAGTATACCCCTTCCCGGTGAGGATTTGAGGTACCTAAGAATTCTGTAATTTGCATCGAGAATTCTGTAATTCTGTAATTATATCTGTGTACGACAACTCAAACTCATGGATGAATTCCTCATCATCCATTGGTCGTGCATCAATATTCAAGCTCTCTGAGTTTCTGCTTGGAATTTCAAAATTTTGTCCACAATCACATGTTATCCATCATGAAAGCAAAATCTTTTTTAAGAGAGCCCATGAGCCTTCTTCAGTCTACAAACTTTCCATTTTGCATCTTGTGATACAAATAGACATCAAATGTATGAATGCATTCTTTTTGCAATTAGTTAGATCTGTTCCTGAGTGCAGATGAATTCATCCCTTACCCCAAGTATCTTCTCAAGAGCATTCGTACGCGTTGCGACGTATGGAAAAGGAAGTCAAGACGGCGGTAGAGAGAACGAGCGGCCGGCTGCAAGGAAGAAGAAGGACCTCCGATTCGGCGGCCGACGAGCTCGGAGCAAGAGAAAGTCGGCGAAGTAGGGATACGGTGTTTCAGAGGGACAAAAGGAAAATGAGCTGGTTCATTTGAGGCAGAGTAGGCCTCGTATTCACAAAACGTGAGCAAAGACGTAGGTGGGTGAAAACGATCTGTCCAATAAAGACAGACTTTAGTGCGAAGGACGAGTTTGGACTAGACTGCACTGCGACTGTGCTTAATAAGGTATGTCTTACATCTCCCCAGGATGGCCGACCACATCCCGTTCACTATATATAGTGATACAGACGAGGCGGATGGTAGAGAAGAAACACTAGGAGTGTGCAGGGTACGAAAATAGAGCCTAGCTTGTATCAGTCATATTTTACTTACTAGTATTTTATTCCTTGTTGTACGGTCATTTGGCCTAGTGTGTCCCCTCCCTATCTCTCATGTAATCCTTCCTATCGATCATCCATGGCCGAAAATCTCACTGGATGACAGGTTGACGCTTTTAGTTGAAGAAGAGGATTGAGTTCATTTCTTAATGAAATATTGCGACAAACTAGAACTATGATCTCTTGACCTTCCTATTGCTGCATTTTTCTTCACACTACATTCATCCATAATAATTAATCAGCTTTTCATAAAGATTAATTTATATTCCTATACATTTTATAATACCGCATCAAAGTTCGAGCTGTTTCAATTTCAATAATTTTGTCTACAATAATTTATCACATGAACGCAAAATCTTTTTTTAAGAGAATGAATTTGTAAAATAACTCAAATGTTTCTTCTTTTTGCAATAGTTGACTGTTCTGAGTGCAGATGAATTCTCCCTCCAAGATCTGACCGTAACGAGAAATCAAGACGGCGGTTCCGATTCGACGAGAAGTTAGGTAAGAGAAGAGACCAAAACTGGACTGAAGTTTACATAATGAGAGTGAATTTCAAAATGCCCCCGATGACCGACCACACCACTATATATTTGACGGAAGTTGGGAGGAAACAAACCCAAAATGATATGCCATCTAGAAGGAGATTCCCTTCCTAAATCTTCTAAGTCATTAATGAGCACCAAATCTGAGAGGTCTCCACTACCACCTCCTCCGAAATGATGAAGTTTATATAATTGGAGTGAATTTCGACCAAAAAATAAATTTGTTTAGTAACACTGTGCCCTTTCAAAAGTCATCATCTACCACCTCCTCCGCGGCAGTCTCGCCTCGCCAGACGGAAATGGACGTCGAGATGGACGGGGATATCCGGAGAGATATTCGCAGGCCACGGTGTATAATCAATTGATAAGTGTCTGTGATATTGACAATTTTGAGCAAATATTTATATACATATTATAAACCGAATAATAAACAATAATACTAAAATATTATTAGCTCCAACACTTGCGAGTTGCGACAAGTCAAAAGAGAAATTTTCTAGACATGTGGGACCCACCGAATTCAAAACTCAGCAGCAGCTTGCTACGTCGGATACTCCGAGGAGCTCCTCCAGGTACTCTGCTCCCAAATCCTCCAACTCCACCACATTATCTCTCCGCCTCTCTACCTCATGCTTCTCCCTCGCGGAGGCGGCCGCCGACTTCCGGCGAACAGAGTGACGCCGTTTGAGCGCCACCACCGGAGAGCACCCCTCTCCGGCGTACTTGACCCCCTTGAGCGACTCCCGCACCTTCTCCAGTGGAAAATTGAGCACCGCCAGCGCGCCGCGCATCGAGAAGGCGGCCTGGTCATAAGCCATGGCGGCCGCCTCCGGCGTGTCGAATGTCCCCAGCCAGACCCTCACCCCGTGCCTCGTCGAGTCCCTGATCTCGGCCGCAAACTTCCCCCAGGGCCTCCGGCGAACTCCTCTGTAGCCCTTCCTCTGCTCCGGGCTCAACGGCGCAGCGGACTCCACTTCCTCCTCCTTATAACGAGGGGCGGCGGCGTCGGAGTCTGAATTGGAGTTGGATGTGTTGGTGGTGCCGCCGGAGGCGGTGGATGAGAGCATCATATTGAGAAGGAGCATCTCCTCTGAGTCGTCCACGTTGAAGGGGAGGAAGGTGCCCGGCGTGGTGGCCGTTGAGTCCGACGAGAGGCTGGAGAATTCAGGCTGGAAGAAAAGAAAAGAATCCATTTTTGAGATGAAGAGAGAGAGAGAGAGAGAAAGAGGGGGCGGTCGGCTCGAAAATGGCGGTCGCTGCTCTGTTTCTCCTTCTTCTACTAGTCTGGTATTTCTAATTGAATTTTGAAATTGAAGGGCGGATAAATTTATAGATCCGAAAATTTAGAGGGGGTGGAGCCCACAGTGGATTAAAGGCACGTGTGTCAATACTAGTGGGACATGGCGGCGGGTGGGGTCATACAGTGTTGGTCAGGCCCACCGCATCTTCACAGGAAGGTCCCAAATATTAATTATTTATTTACTGACCTGAAAATCATGTTAGTTTGTGTTCTAATTCATTACATATTCAGAAGAACGTGCCCAACCAAATTAATTACCCAAATATTATTAGATTATTTTTTTATTTAACAAAATAGTAAAAAAATGTCCAAAAATAAATAAAATAAAATTTTATTTGAGGTTTTAATGTATATACTTGACCATACTGTATATTTTCTCTTTTAATTTATATTTTCTTCGTAAGAGATACACAATAAAATAAATAAAATTGAGGTTATGAGGAAGTGTTTTTCAATAGGGCATTATGAAGCGAATATTGATGTTTGAAATATATAGTTATGAGAGATCAAATGAAAAGTGTTGTCCTCTATAAAATTCATCGTGAAGAAAAGAACAAGATTGCTAAACGTTTGAGTTTGACTAATAAGCTCCTTTGAATAACACTATTTTGTACTATGTAGTGCATTGGAAGATGAGGTCATCCTAGGTGAATAAATTCAACAACCAAACTTTTGGGTAGTATCTTAGTAATAAGAGTGAACATTAACTCTTTTAGGGGTAAGGTTGCTAAGGATCTGAGAAATTTATCATAGGTAGCTAAGCAAGTTTGAGTGAAAACTACGAAGAGATTGTGGGTGAGTGCCTGTGATAAAACAAACTTTTAATGTCGATCATTCGAATGGTTCTATGTTTATAAGGTCTAGGGAGAGTCTCTTAATGTATCTTCTAACATAATCCTAAACCTTAAAACCATATAAAATAGAAAACACATGTGAGATAAATAACGATGACCGAAAAATTCTCAAAATGTATATTGAGGGTTCGTGCTAGATTTTATTAACTTTGTGTTTTTTTGTTTCATTTGTTTTATGTTTTCTGCATTGTATATTCTTCTTTCAAAGAGGGGTAATATATACATGTTAGATCAATGTGAAAAACTTGTAAAGAGTTAATTGAGATTTCTCTAATCCATTATTTGAGTGTTTTGGAGGGTTGAACTCTGATCATCATATGATTTTTTTTAATTCAATTTGGAATTGTTACATATAATTTATGTGTTTGTCATTATGTTTACTTTGCCATTTTGGTGTTTTGTTGTTCAGTATACGGTGTGCATATTCTATCCTTAATTAATTACATGATTCTATGACAGAGTTCCAATATTTGTTGAACACAAGCCCATCTCCCTGCAAAGTAGTATAGAGCTCAAAGTTGTTTTAAAAAAACAATTTGTAACCTCAATTTGTTCAATCAAAATCAATGGTTGGTAATGAGCTTTAGTCTTCTCTTTATCTTTATGCATCATAGTTCATGAAATTATTGTTGAATCGTGAAGTGCTCTTTGTAGGGGGGAGATAAGAGATTAATGACTTTTATAAAATTCTTTTCATATAATAAAAACTTTGATTGTTACAATAATAATCTAAACAATAAAAACTTTGTTAATCAATTGAAGAACAAGTCTAAAATATATTTATGCATGATTACAAAACTTGGATCTCCATGACACTGAAGATCAAAGCGATAAATAAAATATTTGTATAAGTCAATCAGAAAAGCCCTATTATGTGGTTGATGAACACCAAAGTCTAAACAAATGGATCTTCCACCATCCTCTCCATCACCAAGCATTCATAAAAAAAGGAACTTGAAGATTCATTTCCACTACCCAAATATAGATCCTCGAAGGGAGAAAGAAATGACACTTTATCTTTCTGAACCAACATCATTTGAAGAAACCAAAAAAGAAAAAGTACGGCAAATGGCAATGTAATGACAAATATCAGCAATAGAAGAGAAAAAAACTAGGGAATTAACCGAACAACCAAATGATAGCAATATTACAAGTATTAAGTAGATATACAAGATTAAAACTGATCCAGACAGCATGCCTACCAAATATAAAACACGGCTAATTGCTCGTGAATTCTCTTAAATTTCAGGAGACAGCATGCCTACCAAATATAAAACACGGCTAATTGCTCGTGAATTCTCTTAAATTTCAGGACATGATTATAATGAAACATTTGCAATTAACAATTTTAAATGGGGAGTTTGAAGAAGATATACATGTAGAACAATCATTGTGATTCATCAATGAGAAAGCATCCAAGCAATTATATAAACTACACTAAGTCTTATATAGACTTAAACATACCCCCTCGTGCTTGACACATTAAGATAAATCAATTTTTTCTACATAACCTTCAGTTAATTCACTATAAGAAAACAGACTTTTAGTGTCGAAAGTCCCCAGCCATACCTTCAGTTAATTTAATACTGAATTTCCAAATATGCATTGATTTCAAATATGGATGGATGCTTATTTCCAAAGGGGGGATGACGTTTTAAGAAGAGAAAATTTCTACATATTCCATCATTCTTTGGAGTAAAATTTTGGATTTGGAGAGGGACTCATCTAGGGTTTCTCAAAAACCACCATTAGAGAGGGCGACAAGTGCAAGGACGGAGGAAGAACCTCGAGTTGAAATGCATCGATTAAATGTTAAACCATTTTTTCTTGTAAGATCTTTCTGAATATTTGGTGTGTTTTTTCCCTCGCTATGTACTAAATTTTTTTAATCCTATATTGTGAGAGTACTTTGTCCTGTGTGATGATAATGTTCTAAATTTTTCTTTGTGATTATTTGGTGAATGTTCTTTATTGAATTTATGATCTTTATTGTGGAACTTTTGAGCAAAATTTCGTCTTTTTACTACGCTTCATAATTCAAGAGATGAGTTGCGTATGTGTGTCATAAATTCGATAAAACCTTTGAAGAGAGCAAGACATTTCCTCTTGATGTTAGCAACATAGATTTTAATTCTTTATGCAGTTCTTTATTTCACCTGAGTTAGAGATGATAAGAGAGATAAGAGATTAGAGAGTTTCGATATCGAGCGATACTGATTTCTATTCTAAAATCGTTGAAAGACATTTCACAATGCATTTTCACAAAGTCACATTCATAGATTCATCGCACTTGACATAAAAAATCACAATATAAGATTATTTCTCATATCTGATAAAAATGTATTTTCCCAAGGCACCGTAGTTTATTTTAATTAGAAGTTTTCATTTTTAGTATTTAATAATTTAAATCATCGTTATTGATTTACTTGGATTTAAAGAAAAAACTAACTAGTATTTGCAAACACTGAATTACTTCTCTGTGAGAAAGATCTTAACTCATTTTATATTACTTGATATGACATGTGCACTTGCGTTTAAAATACACAGCCTTTTTTGGGCATATCACGTGCGAGAGTGTGCAAGGAAGAGGCGTGTGCATGAACACGCTTGGAAGAGAAAATGAGGAAAGAGAAGTTTGTAGGTGGAGGGGAGGAGAGAGAAAATCTGCAGGAGAATTTTTCCGCAGCGAAAAAGATTGAAGTGAAGGAGATTTTGGGTCCTCTTATAGTTTTTGAGGGTGAAATTTCCTTAAATAAGCAGTGGTTACGGTGATTATGCGGTTATCTGCACATCGTAACCAATATATATGCTATGTGCACACCTATTTGTATAGTTTTGTGCTTATATGATCGATATGATTATGTGCACACCATAACTACATAATTTACTATACGCAGACCATCCTGCATATTTTTGTTATACACAGACCACCCCCAAGATGAGGAATTTTACTTTTTGCACCCCCGTGATGGGGAATTTTACCATTTGCACCATATAATGATGAATTTTACTATTTGCACCCCAATGATGTGGAATTTTATTATTTGCATCCAAATGATGAAGAATTTTATTATTTTACATCTTCACTATTTGCCCCTCGATGCATGTTTCTTAGATTTCATGAGAGATTAATGGGTTTACTATTGCTGACCAATGATGCAATATTATGTGATATGATTTCTAATACCTAATCTTGCACCGACCCATGGTGTCAGCAA